>MU279366.1:140538-694583 GCA_022385695.1 Xylaria arbuscula | reverse complement strand
AAGCTCTAGCGACAGTATAAGCTCTAGCGACAGTATAAGCTCTAGCGACAGTATAAGCTCTAGCGACAGTATAAGCTCTAGCGACAGTATAAGCTCTGGCAACAGTATAAGCTCTAGCGACAGTATAAGCTCTGGCAACAGTATAAGCTCTAGCGACAGTATAGACGACATATTTGAAAAGGATATAGAGATGCTGAAAGACTATTGCTTAGTACAAACAAACGAACAAGGCGATGTTTTTGAAATGCACGGACTTGTGCAACTAGCTACCAGGAAGTGGTTAGATGCCGATGGAGAGAGCGAAAAGTTCAAGGGGCAGTTTATTAGCCGGATGGCCAAAGCATTTCCATCAGGAAATTTTGAAACCTGGAACGCTTGTCAAAAGCTCTTCCCACATGCTGAAAAGGCTGTAAATTACTGCCCAAAAGAGGAGGAGTTACAAAAAGAATGGGCTCTACTTTTGTATAGAAGCAGCCAGTATGCGCGTGAGCAAGGCAGATATACCACATCAGAGGCAATGGCAAAAGTGTCGCAAGATATGAGGAGAATGGTGCTAGGACCTGAGCATCCTGACACGCTGATTAGCATGAACAACCTGGCCTCAGCATACTGGAATCAGGGCCGGTGGAAAGAGGCTGAGTTGCTAAACGTGCAGGTGCTAGAAACTCAGAAAACAGTGCTAGGACCTAAGCATCCCAACACGCTGATTAACATGAACAACCTGGCCTCAACATACTGGAACCAGGGCCGGTGGAAAGAGGCTGAGTTGCTAGAGGTGCAGGTGCTGGAAACTCAGAAAATAGTGCTAGGACCTGAGCATCCTGACACGCTGAATAGCATGAGCAACCTGGCCTCAACATACTGGAATCAGGGCCGGTGGAAAGAGGCTGAGTTGCTGAACGCGCAGGTGCTGGAAACTCGAAAAATGGTGCTAGGACTTGAGCATCCCAACACGCTGGTCAGCATGAACAATCTAGCGCATACGTGGAAGTCTCAAGGCCGCAACACTGACGCCATTCAACTTATGGAGGATTGCATTCAGATCAGCCGTCGTATTTTAGGGCCAGATCACCCGAATACATTGTCGTCGCTACATACGCTGAGCGACTGGCGTAAAGAATCGGCGCCTTCTCGACATAATCTCTTCAAACATCCTAAGCGATTACGAAATCTCTTTCGGAGGTCTGCAACATAATACTTCAAGTATATTAACAAGACTGGCTGTTTGTTATATTATACCTCTTTTTATTTGCAGCTTGGCGTATAGTTGTTAAAGGGATTTAGTGTGTGCTTTTGTTTTATTTGTTTCGGCAAGGTAGCCCCTTAAGTCTAGTCAATTATAAATGGTTCCTTTTTTAGCATTGCCATAACCTTTAACAACATAAGCAGAGTACAGTGTGTATTCAGTTTGCCGTATACCGGTATTCGTGTCTTGTTATCTTTCAGGCTACTGTATGTAAATCGGTACCTTGAGTAGATGGTGAGACGCGTTAGGATGCGGGCAAGTCTCTGTCGTAGTATAAATATATTCTCGAGACACAAATGGATAACTATGTAATTATCGCGAGCCACCAGATCCACAATAGCATCCCTATATCAAGTAAACTTTATCTTAGGTATTCCCCATCAGATATAATAGAAGGCAGCGAGCTTCGTTCAGTTACTAATAGTGCGCTATCAATACCAGTTTCGCAGGACTGTATTAGACTTGTATACGGGGTAAATTGACAATTAATACCTTATCGTTTTAGGTTAATGTCAGACAGTTCACCTTAGCATTACCTTCCATTCTTCTAAGCTGGGCACATAAGGTGAGCGTTGAATGCGTCGTAAAGGGGCGTGTCCACAGATAACAGGCAGGGGACTGTGTCTAGCTTTAGCATACCAAAGGCAACTCGTGCCTACACATTCATGAGATATACCAGTGATCCAAACCAACTATGCAAAGCAACTTGATGCCTATGTAAATCATAGGCACGCCACTATGAACAGGCAGGCAACATGACCACTTCGGCATCCACAGCATGAGGCGTCTAACCCCCCTATCACGTTACAATACTGCCAAGTCGGCAATGTCGGCAATAATTCGACGACTATCATAACCACTCTCACCAGTCTCATACTTGATCTCACACTTGACAAGAGTCGTGAGAATGAGCATTGCGTTCCTCCTATAAGAGGCTAACTATGCCAAAATACATTTCCAACATATCGATGCACGATACTTAATCCATCCCTACAAGCAGTACAATAAAATCCCCCCCTCAATCCCTCTTCAACCCCCCAAAATCTCCCCCTTCATACAAACCTTTCCCCCCTTGCTAACAAGCACCTCCCACCTCCCATCCCCAATCTCCCTCCCAGAAATCTCATACTCTTCACCCACATAAACAGGGGCAACAGCACGATAAGAAATCTCACGGACCTCTCGTTTCTCACTAGTACCATCTACACCGACACCCGCGCAGTGATCACGCCAGTAATCCAGCATGGAGATGAGATTAATCGGTCCGTGGACGACGCAGGCTGGATGTCCTTCTATGGTAGCCGACCATGTGGGGTCGTAGTGGATTTTGTGGCCGTTGAATGTTAGTGCCGAGAAGCGGAATAGACCTGTTGGTGACCAGCGGAGGTGGCGGGTTGGGTAGGCTGTGATGATGTTGAAGGGAAATGTTAGCTTGGTTTCTGGCTTGGGGTAGAGGTAATTAAGTTCAGAGTTGTAGTAAGTGGATATGTGTGCTGAGTCAAAAGTGATACGGTAGATAAAAATGAGATGAGACGAGATGAGATGAGATACAAGTAAATGAGTGGAAGAGGAGTGAGCGAGTGAAAAGTGAGTAAGGTTAGGTAGGTGAATGAATAAATGAATGAGAGAGAGGACACTCACCTCCATCGTGCGAAACATCTTTCACCGTGGAGGGACCCTTAACAACAGCTTCGCGAAGCGTTTTCTCTGCCGCGGGCGATGGGATCGTGGCTTCGGGGCGAAAGATCCAATTCCTAACTCACACTCGCGAATTAGCATAACAACTCTCCCATAATTCTCATCGTATTTAATCCCATCTCACTCATTCCGGTTCATTCTCACCCTCTCATACTTCTGTACGCTCCAACTCGCAAACTCAAACTCACTCAAAAGACTTATATAAAATAGCACAGAAATAAACACAGGAGAGAGAGGGAACGTGAACAGGAAAAGAAGGGGGGGGGATGAAACTCACCGCTCATCAACAAGCGCCAACCCCCTAGACCCAGCAAACTCCTTCAAAACCTTAACAAGCACCATCTCCCCCCCATCAGACCCAACCTTAGCCTCAGCCCCAATCAATTTCGTAGTCTCGACAACCTCATCACCAATCCTCAATCCCCCTCCTCCTCCTCCTCCTCCTCCTCCTCCTCCCCTCTCACCACCATTATCATCCGTTATCCACTTCATCTTCCCCCCAGCCCACATCCTCCTCGTAAAAGGCCGCGGCGCATTCCAACTAACATCCGTCCCATCCCTCCCAAGTTCACTCTCCACACCTCCAGGCGTGAAATACACAAGGTGATACCCCGGCGGAACCGACGTACCAGAAGCAGGAGTGTTCGAAGAGATGTCTAATCCCGGATAAAGCAATGTCCGACCGAGCGTCAGAGAGAGTTTCTGCAGTTGATTCCCGTCAAGAATCTGTCTTGATGTGCGTGTTTGGTTTGCGTAGCGCGATAGTAGGGATTCGGCTGCTTGTTTTGCTGAGGTGGTTGTGGATTGGTGGCGTTTGGACAGTGATATGCCGTGGCGGGTGAAACGGTGGCGTGGGATTCGCCTTAGGGTTGCTGGTATTGATGATATGGGGCGCGACATTCTGAGGATCATCAGGCCATTGATTGATTGATTAATCTGTTAACTAGTTAATATCTGGGGGTGTGTATGATAGTTGTCCGACGATGCGGCTATTCGTGGGTTAGTCATAAGATGCTGTTCCGGCAGGGTACCTAGTGAGTGTAGTATGCCGTACTGTCCAGAGACCCCAAGATCGTCTAGCTGTCGGGACTCACTTACACAAGAAAAAAAAACAGTTAACGAGATGTAACAACATCAAGACGGCCTCACAATATCTATCGAAAATAAATATAAAAGAAATAGAAAACAGCTTAATATCATATATCTTCCAAAAACACCCCGTATCGGCGAGCCTAACCTCGGACTGACGCACCCCACGACAAGGAATAACGGGCGGGTAGGCGGGTTAGTGGGTCGACTACCTAATTGACTGAATCGGCCGGGTATAAGCACTTTGTGACCGGATATAATTTCATTCGAATTCCCTCCTTACATCTCTGTAGGTAGATACCGACTAGTAACACCAAGGGCATAGACTTAACACACTCCGGGAATGATTTTCTAGGTTTTTTAACAATCAAGAAATTGAGTTAGTCTCGATTCTTTAAACAGGACCCCCTCTAACATGCCTCAATTGAACTCTAACACCATGTCACAATCAGACACCACAGGATCTATATACTACAGTAACACTCATGAGTAACAAAACACCTTGAATTAATCACACTTTCAAGATCATTCCAATTTCGATTCCTTTACTGATAACCACGCCATAGATGCCGCTAGTATTGCCATCCCAGCACCACAAAGAGATAGCTCTGTCTAGTGAACCATACATACTGCTTCAAATCTACCACGATACGAATGCATCTCGCTATGCTATTCCACCAGTCAGTCAGTCGCTGATACGCGGACACACCAAAATCCCAGCATTGCATTAGCTTTTTTTTTTCACTCGCTTTTCCAGTCGACTTTTAAAGCATACACTAGATACTCGGCGACTCGGTAGGAGTAGGGGTACCAGCTGTAGAGGCGGCAGCAGCGGCATCCACAGCGGCCTTCTCCTTTTCGGCGGCCTTTTGTGCGTTCTTTTCGTCTTTCTTCTTCTGCTTGGCTGCTTTCTTGGCTGCGGCCTTCTCGGCTTCGGCTGCCTTTTGTTTCTTGAGCTCATCACCGCCGAATGTTTCGCGCCATTCCTAGGGTTGCTGTTAGCATTTAAACTTTTCAACGAACGACTTTACTTGAGTGACTTACCTCGGCGCGTGCTGCGGGGATCTGAGAAAATAGAAGAGTTGGTGCTCCTATTTTCTGTCCAGGCTCGAGTGTGTTGGCCGTCCAAATATCTGGGATGAAGAAATTTGCCGTTTCTACGCCCACTTGCTGTAGCATAGACCGTGCGGATTCGGGCATATATGGGGCTATTTGAACAAAGTCGTCAGTAATCTCAGAAAGAGTAAAGGTTTTACAATTTCAAAGTTCCTTGAAAATAGATCGTAGAATAAGGTGAGCACATACTAAGCAGATTCGCTAGCAGATGAACGTGGTTCAAGGCAAGTCCCACCACCGCGGTACACTTGTCATGCTGTTCTTCAAGAGTTTGATTACTGAGCTTATTGGATTGTAGAAACTGATTGCCGAGAGCTGAGATGCTATACACATTATTAGTATTTTCTTGGGTTACTATTCATATTAGGCATACCCGAGGATGATCTGTAGCCCCTGGCGTAGCTTGATCGCTTCCATGGCAGCGATATAGTTCTGGAGCTGAGCATTGACATCCGCCTTGTACTGTTCGAATGAAGGCTCCGTGTACTTGCGATAGTCGGGAATGGTGCTGTTATAAAGGTTAGCGGGTTTATAAAAGAAAGACATAATTCAGTCTGGAATAAAAGGGCTCTGGCTATCGCACCCATCAAGTTTTGCATGAGTGAACTTCACCACTCTGTTTACAAAGTTGCCGAGGTTCTTCAGCAAGTCGTTATTGTTGACGTCGAGGAACTCACTACAAATTGATGTCAGCAATGTCCTAGATGAAGGATTAATGAAAACTTACTCCCACTTAAATTCGGCATCACTAGTTTCAGGCCGTCTGGAAAGTAGGAAGAACCGCCAAATATCGGCATCAACTCCTGTTAAGCGAGCAGAGTTTCCAAAGACACCGATATTTCGAGACTTGCTGAATTTGCCTCCCTCGTAATTTAGGTATTCGGTTGTCGAGAAGCGGCCAACTTTTGTCCACTTCTCTTTGGTTCCTAGCTGACTGGCGGGGAATATTATACTATGGAATCTGTTTGAAGATCAGTCTGAAAGTTTCCCATCATTACACGACGCATCTGGTACTTACGGGACGTTATCTTTTCCCATCTATTAATGGCCAATTAGTAATTGTTCGACAAAATTTGAAGAGCCACTAAAAAAAAAAAACAATGTCAGGGGATTCCATAATGCTTACGAATTGGTATAGTGTGACGTCTTCAGGGTTTTTCCACCTATGATGCTATTAGAATGTCCCCGAGTCAGCATCATCGTGTGATTGATAGCCTACCACTTCGTCCAGAGTGTGCCTGAGTTATGTATTAGCATGAGTCTTTTCATAGTCATTCGTTCCTGGACTTACCTTCCAGATTGTCGCCATCTGTGTAATTTTTGGTGATACTGGGATATCCGACTGCAGGTTTGATGTCAGCAACAATCCCATCAAGAAGCGTTCCATCAATGATCGGGTGTTAACAGAATGCGAAGATGAGCCGCCACTTCATATTCCACTATTGCCACCCTGAATGTCATTTCAGTTGTAGGAAGGACTCAACTTACTGCAAGCGTCAAACCATACGTAGAACACCTTGTCACCTAGGTCGCATAAACATTAGTTATCAGCACATAAATGCACCTCGCCGTTTGGTTTAAAAAGCCTGAATATAGACGACGCGAGATCGGGTAAAAGGGGCTGCTTCTCACGGTATTCTTCTTCGGATAATCCTTCGCATCCCTTTGGTACTGTTTTAACGCGACGTTAGCAACAATTCCTCACGAAATCGCGAGTAGCACAGAAAATCAGCATAGCCAAAGAATGTGAAGAGGTAACATACTGGGCACACCCCATTTAAGATCTCTAGTTATACCACGAGCTTGCAGACCCCTCGCGATCCAGCTCTCAGTAATGGCAACACAATTCGCACTCCATTCCTTATTTGCCGATCGAAACCATGATATGACGTCGTCTTTGAGCGCATCTAAGCGGAGGAAAAGATGCTTCGTGGCTCGCGGCTCTGGTGTTGCGCCATCCAGCTTACAGCGGGGGTTGATCAACCATCCGGTGGGTTTTGATTCTTGGGCTTGGCCTACGACGTCGTTCGCTTGGGCGGCGGGTTGGAGGGGGTCGAGCAAGTTTCCGCAGGCGTCGCACTGGTCACCACGGGCATCTGTACATTCGTTAACATGCGAATCCTGCAATAACCATGGGAAGGATGGTGTCACCTATATAGTGGCAGATACTGCATTCTCCCTCGACAAATCGATCGGCAAGAAACGACCTATATGAAATCAAGAGTCAATGGCCGTCCGCAGAGAATTTCTGTATAAAAGGAGGTATGCGCAATCGTACTCGTGTTTGGGGCAGTAAGGCTGTATGGTTTCACGCTCTTCTATGAAGCCGTTGCTCCATAGCCGCTTGAATATGTCTTGGACTATCTCGGTGTGTTGTGCTGTCGGGGTGCGACCGAAGATTGAGAAGTCGATGCGGAACCAGTCGTAGATCTCCTTGTGGATGGCATGATACTTGGTGCAAAGCTCAGCGGGGGTAACGCCCTCTGAAAGTGCCTTGGTCTCGGTGGCGGTGCCGTACTAATGCGATGTCTGGGTTAGGAATGTCTCGCTGAGCTCGTGACCACCCGTGGGGAGACCGGGAGAAGGGGGCATAGAAGAGGACGCGGTCTTACCTCGTCACTGCCGCAGATAAACAGCGTCCGTAGGTTTCGTGCGCGACAATATCGAGCGAAGCAATCGGCAGACTGTGTTGTTATCGCGCCACGTTAGAGATTCCATTCATCGGCGCAACGTGGCTGGCTAGTCACACGAGGACTGCTTACAAGAACCGATCCTATTATGTTGCCGAGATGCGGCGTGTTGTTGACGTAGGGCAGAGCCGAGGTGATGAGGATATTCCTCTTACCCGGCTCTGGGAGGATGGGCGTCGTCGCGGTTGTCGAACCCATGTCGCGTGGTTGTATTGTAGGTATTGGCGCTGTCTGGTTGCGGCGGGATCGGCCGGGATAGATTGTTGTTGTCTGTCGCTTGTCCGTTTACTTTTTTCTTTCCTTTTTGTTCGAAATGGATCTATAATATCAATCGATCGAACTCTAGTTCAACTAGGTTCTCTATGCACACGGGAAAGTAGATCGGTGTTTGACCACGTTGAAGGTTTGCGACGGCTTCGTGTTGAATAAAAATCGGATCGGTTATGAAGAAGGGCGCGCGGTATGATTTGATGGAGGGGTTCGTTGGACGGAAGGCGGGGCAGTTTTTTGCTTGCGCTCTCTGGGGTACGCTGCTCTAGTACCTGACCCCACTGACTCATAATCTACCCAGGTAGGACTCATAATCTAGGTTCTCTTTTCGCACTGTCCTAAGTCGGATGAATTGCTGCCATTTGACTCTCTGCCGTGTACAGTACGCATTGATCATCTCTCTAACTCCAAACACTGGGTCAAAATATGCTTAAGGTATTATATTCTCGTGCAAGTTGCATGTTTATACTAAGCTCGAGTGTGAAATAATGTAGGAAAAGCAGTGTACTATGCTACCACTCAGATTATGCGATAGGCATTTCCTTACGAACGAAGGCTACAATTAATGTCTAGTGAATTCACTCTACACTGCAATATGATAGGGGTTAATTGGTAACTTTGTCGACAATCTGCCACTGAAGCTTACACTCACAAATTGTGTAAATTCATATATATCATTAGACAGGTAGCATTAATCATCACGATAAATATTCTCGATAACAATCTGCCATCTCGAACAAAAATACGAAACAAGCACCACTCGTTACTCACCTAGACCAACACCGATCCGCACATCACGCCATATGAATATACATATAACCCCCTTACAAGCGGTAGGCAAGCTTCAGCTCGCCAGGCGCATCGTATGTCGGCACCTTCATGTCGAGCGCTGCGCCGGAATACCCGAGATCCTCAGCCACGAGTACCGCGCACTTCTCACCGATTAGTAGAGCCGTCGAGTATCTAGAGGTGCCGTGGGTTAGTCACTGGTGAGTATGTATGATGAGTCATGGTTTTACTTACGTGTTACAGCCGACGTTGTCCGGGCAGATACTGAGATCCGCGACTTTGAGACCCTTTACACCGTGCACATTCAGGCGCTCATCGAGGACGCCGTGCTTGACGATGCTATTACCTTCCTTGGGTGCCATCGAGCAAGTCTATAAATAACAAGAATTAGGTTGCCGATCAATGTAAAAAGTGAGAGTGCAAAGTGAGGAATGATACTTACACCGAGACAATGCCATGTACTCTCAACATGTCGCTTGACCCATTCTTCCACCGCCTTGATATCCTCAGAATTGTATTTCAACTCATTCCTGACATCCGCTTTGTTGCTATTCAGAATGTTGGCCTCAGGCCGCTTGCTTGGGGCGGGATTGAAGACGCTCCAGCTACCGTGTTGAAGTCCGGCACTAAGATTTCCGGGGAGGGCGTAACGCTGAGTTGTCTCTAGATCCATGTCGTTGGCGCGGGCCGGGGAGTCGTAGTCAAAGAACGGGTGCATCGCCTGCACTTCACCGGCGTATGCATCCATGCGACGAGCCGTCTCTCGCGACTTGATGTAACCCCACACCATTGGGGCCATGTCTCTCTCATCATTCATGAAGCCGGTATCGAAGTCAGGCGCTTCGTACGGATCTGCCGAATTGATATGGATGAATCCGCGAGAGAATGGGTATTCGAGGAAGTGGAACATCGTGAAGAACTTTCCAAGGGGCCTATCAAGATTTGAAGGACGGGTTAGATCACAAGCTACTCCAGACAATACAGAGTAAAAGGACTTACATAAGCATATGGTCCCCAAACCAACCAGCAATCACACTGTAATGCATGACCGGCTTGTCGGGCTTGTTCTTAAAGTACGACTTCCATCCCTCGGTAAAATGAGGAGTCGGCCAAGATTCAAACTCTTTGAGTTCTTTCTCATTCGGTCGTACCTTGACTCCGGCTTCGATTCCGTTGGTAGACAGTGGCCCTGTGCCCTTAAGATCCCATTGCTCATATACCTCTGTAGTCATGGTTAGTATACGATAAAAAATCAGTCGCCTTGTTCTTACTCTTTTGAACTTCTGGATCACCTCTGACAAAGTCGTCAAAACTCTCCGTTTCCGGCTTGGCGCGATACGTGGAAAAGGTAAGGTAATGATCTTGGAAATTGAGACCGACTCCCGGAAGATCCACGATAGGCTTAACACCCGCTCTCTTCAGCTTTTCAGGGTCGCCTGTGATTATATCAGAACGTATTCTCAAACTATGAACGATTAATCTTACCGATACCCGATCGTTGAAGAATCAAAGGCGATGATAGAGTACCACCCGAGACAACGATTTGCTTCCGAGCCTTGAAGATCCTAGTCTTTAGCTGGCCAGGATGAAGAGGCTTTGTAGGACTTTGCACCAGTGTTAGTATTGATTCATGATTCATGATGAGATAAAAGAGCCTTACACAGTCTGTACGGCCACTGCACGGCCATTCTCGATGATGACCTTCTCAACTTTGGTATTGGTTGCAAGAAAAAGATTACCATGAACAGCTCGTGTGGAATGAACGTAGGCGTGAGCGCTATCGCTACGACGCCCAGTCTGTGAAGACATTAACGATCTTGTGTATATCGCAGCAAGCCAACATGATACATACGTCACGGTTAATCCATTTCATCCAATGCTCGGCGCCATGACCCGTGCCTAAATCCTCTAAGTCATCAACGACTGGGATATCCAACGACTCAGCAGCGCGCAAAAAGTCGTCCTTGATGGGATATGTGCTGAACGGGTTAGTTTAGGTATCTTCGTATGGCCAGTCAGATATCATACTAATTTCCAAAGGATACCTTGATAGGTCCCTCAAATCCATGAATGTCCCTATTCATGTTAGTACGAAGTTTTAAGTGGCGATATGAGTTCGTACATACTTATTATGAGAAGCTCTTTGATAAGTCTCATGCTTCTTCATAAGAGGCAGAAGCTCTTTGGTCGACCAACCCTTAGCTTGAAAGTCATCATAGTCTGAAGCGGAGGCACGAGTGTACATCTACATGACATTAGCCCTCTAGTATTGTTAAAAGTGAACATGCAGTGCTTGCCAAAAAGTTGATCGAGGAACCGCCACCAAGAACGTGAGCACATGGTACAACAGCCTTCCTACCGGCAAGCCATTTGGACGGACGAGACTCATAAAACGAAGCCGTCTTTGAGTCAAGTTTCATATTCCGAGGGTAAACACCCGGCCGGAAGACCCATGGATTATTCAAGTTGCTCTCTCCAGCCTCGATAAGGAGGACTTTGAGGTTGTGGTCCAGGTTAGCTAGTCTGTGCGACTTAGTCAGCAAGCTTTACACTTAATATTAAAAGAGCTAAGCACGTACCGGCCAGCGACGACACACCCGCAACTCCCGCCGCCACAGACAATGATGTCGAATTCTTCTGGTAGGGGACTCATGTTGTACTCAGGTTCTTCTGTGTTACCCTTGGGGTATTAGGGACAAGTCGTAGTTGTGTCGAAAGAAATAGGGATCTATATATGTTCCATCGAGGCCACGTTTGCCTGTAACAACAAATATCCAAGCGAGAGGGGTAGATAACTAAGGTGCAGCTGTTTGTACACCGCATATGTTTCCTGTATGAAGCCACCAATGAAGACTTCATCCATAGCCAGGGTTCCGATCAAGACCAATTGGCAGCACTACAGATCCTTTGAACCCCTCTTTGCATAGGCAATGCCTGTCTGCAATAACATCATATGATTCCAAATGTAACACATCTCCTCCTTTTAGACAACCGATGGACTGTGATTAGCCCGGGTTGCCTAGACAAAGTATAAAGTCTGTTAGGGGCCATACTAGCATCTAATCTATTGATATTATTGGAGGCGAAATATCTTGCGCGTAGACTTGTGAGAGACCTCGTGATTGAAATAGTTATATGCAGAGATCGTCATGAAAGCCCACTCAAAAGTCCGAGCCTAACTGAGAGTACCAAATGTCCTAGGAGTGATTCGGAGATCGCCTCAGTGGAAAGTTCAATCAAGGAGAAGCCATCTCGGTGAGGCTCGGGATGTTGTTCCAGCCCTACCTGTATCATCCCTGTTATACTGCGTGGCATGGGACAACTATAGCCGCCAAGAGGACTGGATTGGCTGTCTTCATGCAGCAAACAGCCCTGGTTTATATCCACTAGTCACTAGTGGAATGCGGGGGTGGAGACGGAGAAGAAGTCTAAACACGAACGGTTGAGTATGACTGCATAAGTATACTGCAAATCCCATGTTCCCCGCAACAGTTGAAGGCGTTCTCAGCTGACAACGCGAGCGGGACAAAACACAGGGAGACTTTTTCCGCTCAGAGTCGATAGAAATCAAACCCATCTTCAGGGGGACATTTGGATTGACCAATATAGCAAGCTGCTTGGGATACACAGGATGGGATTGTGGCAATGGTAGCTTGTCAGGGTCACATCGCATTCTGTACCCCAATTCCCAGCAAATCTTTGGCATGTATCCATTCGTGCGGACCAAAGCGGACGCCGGTTTAGTGACAGCAGCGTCTCGCCAATGAATAGTGCACATGAGCTGGGACGACGGTGTTGGCATCGGTTCCTGTGTGGCTCAGGGGCGGTTGACATTGGTCTGACCTTCGCAAAGCCATGCTTCACAAGATGGTGTGCACCCCCAATTTGCCGGGAGATGCGGGCAAAGACTAACAATCCTTCGCACATGTCGGCACAAATCAGAGAGTGTTGATTCGTTGTGAGTGAGGCCAGGGTTGGACAAGTGACGTTAGTGTTGTACTGTACTAGCTGCTTGCCCTTGGAGCCTGATCTTGACATGTTCTGCTCGCATTCTGCGCTGGTCAGCACCGGCCAGTCGTATGCGAGCCATGCCTGTGCACTCCAGACTGGCCAGAGCACTGCCAGAGGAGATGCTCTGCCGCCACACTCGACCCCAGAAAATCCGGTCTGGAAAAGATGATCCCGAATGTGCCATAATGACGAGGGGAAACCTGCACGTCGCCCTATTCATTCTCCTCTCCTCTTCCGCATCATCCGCACCTTGGGCGAACTAGTGCACGTTGGTGAACATTGCACTACGGCCCTAGAGACAGGCCAAGAGTCTCATGGCGGCCATGGTCTGCACAGCCATGATGATTGAATCGCCAATTCGGTGATCATCGAGATTTTATGAAGGGTGGTTGAGAGATCCGTTGCACACGAACCTGGGCAGAACTGGGTTGATAGACGACAGTTGACTTGATAGAGTACGGTAGGTCATACCCCTTTGCTTAGACTCCTACAGGTAGGTTAGGTACTTACCGATAAGCCACGGTAGAGGCGCTGTGGCGCTGTCACAGCCCAGGGGCTAGGTGTAAATACTCCGCAGCTGGTCCTAAATGCTCGCTAAGAACTGATTACTGCGCCAAGGATAATCAGCAAATTGTTCGCCAATAAACCATCATAAATCGAACGAAAGGTTCAGTTGCTACGGATGACAGTGCACTATCAAGTTCAACAGTAGTTGCAATGGGGATCTTGTAGAATTGTACGCGTTTTTCGTAGGCCCGTGTCGATTGTATATAAGCTTGTAGACAGTCAGCGGCTTACCGAGAAAGGTCATTACTCCTGATGTTTAGTGGTCACTGGGTGAATTCTTTAATTTCGTCTGACTAGGTACAGAATAGGGTCACCTCTCTCCCTACCCTCTATTGTAAGTGCGACATTGTTGAAATGACACTGGTAGCCTCATCTTCGCCCCATCTCAGGATGAAACTCTCGTTTATTACTTGACTCATATACTATTGCTGGGACTTATGATTAGACCTAGATCATGCCAATAAGAATACGTTCCAATATGATATGCGCATTTCCAACGTTGCTAAATGTTCGAGGACATTTTCATATCGCCCAAATTCTAAATGTATACACGCTAAGTAATATCAAGTGAATTGTAATTTGCGTAGAATAAGTTATAGCCCGTTCACTCATGCTATTTATATGAGATCTCAATACATATGAAGGAGTACTAGGTGCGAACTTGCATACTCACTATCTTCAATGAGTCAGGAAACCTACGCCGATGCCTATACAAGAAGATTATAGTATGAATAACCGCGCGAAACAAACCACCGCTCATTGTAATATATCTTACACGTCATATTCACACAGTAATTGTATCCCAGTACCATTGATGAGATGCATTTC
Organism: Xylaria arbuscula; assembly: GCA_022385695.1. Classification (NCBI taxonomy): domain Eukaryota; kingdom Fungi; phylum Ascomycota; class Sordariomycetes; order Xylariales; family Xylariaceae; genus Xylaria; species Xylaria arbuscula. The sequence goes on along the minus strand of MU279366.1, from coordinate 680,279 downwards.
TCCCCGTATTGATATTGCCAATCCGCACGTAACTTACCCAACTGGTACCTTCTCGTAGCTACAACGAAGTTGCATTACTGAAGGCGTTGGTTGACCCTGACACAGATTCAATAGGCTCAACATCAACTTGATCGCGCTGTTGAGCTCTCATATAAGTCCGTTATCATCACCTAACAGAGACAATGTTTGAATATGACAAGAAAGCTTGTATAATAATAGCTCAAATGAGGACACGAAGATAGATTTAGTTCAACAGATTAATACATCTCGTTAGTAGTCTTAACCTTCCAAGGCCAGCCATTGTCTCAGATAGGCGACAGCTGAATAATCTCAGACGAGACATTGTCAATATTACCGAGACCGTTGCGTCTAGCGCATCTCGGCGTGTGCGCGACAGACCTCTGTACCACAGCCTGTATGTAGACAATGAGATTTGATTGTTATAGTAACGCATGTAAGAAGAAATTGAGATTTCACAATGAAAGCTTCATTATGTTGACGGCCGAATTGAAAAGAGTTGCATCGCTATGCTCAGGGGCTTTATTTCACTAGCTTTCGCCGGTATATGAGGACTCTCTAATGCATGCCTTAGGTAAACGCTATAGCTCATAGCTTGAAAAACTAAGGTATGCGAGATATGTGAAAGCTAAGTTGATTGATAGAAATGATGAAATAATCCGAAGACTATTGAAAAGCAGTAAGACGATTGATATGTCAATCCGAGGTGCGTGAATAATCGAAATTCAAAGAAAAGGAATTAAAATTAGAAACGGGTAAGAATACCTTGTCTGTAAGACGGCGGCACAGTACAGTAGTAGATCTAAGTTGTCTAAAGGATCTAGCGTGTATCTCACGTTGAGATCATCAGATGCTAGCGTGCTTGTCATAATATGTCAGCTCGATAATACAGTTATAGAGCGCAGTACTGTAATCGAACTGTATGAGAAAATGAGAAAATTATTTCAGTGATCTCCACGAGAACACTGCTGGGCAGAGAAAAGGTTGCAGCCCAGTAAGCCTATAAGTGGGTGGCAAGTGGGCATCGTCACTACTAGTACGTACTTATGTATGCTGACCGTTCTTGGTATAGGGGATCAATCAGCATGTATGAGCTGCATGGAATTCTCCGAAACAGACTCACTTATCTACACTATCAAATGGCCAACCGTAACACTATCACGCGATAGAGGAATGGAGTTTGTGGATGATTCCTACTGGACGCCCATGCGCCAAATTTCTACACGGGTGCCACCGCCTCGGATTCTCGGAAAACAGGGACAAGCATTAATTAGCAAACTGTTGGTCACATCTGAATAAGGGATCTAATTTGTCAAATGGAATTTCACTTACGTGCACCGCTTCCAAATCATGACTTAAGCAGGTACCGGGTATAACGCACATGAGAAACTGAAACAGATGGTATCTATAAATGACGTGAGGTTGTTATTAAAATAAGATGAGATCACGTAGATTACATTTAAATACGGTTTGACCAAGCGTCATCACTTGTGTGTCATTTCAAAATGGGCTCTCAGGCAAATCATGAGGTGAATGTCGATTTCCTAATCGTCGGCGCCGGGCCGGCAGGGGCCTCGCTCGCTGCGTTCATGGCACAGAATGGTACGGAATTGCTGCATGCATGTGCAAGGCTCAATTGCTGAAGACAGATGCAGGTCTTAAGGGGATAGTAATTGCGCGAGCCGCAGGAACCGCCGATACACCAAGAGCTCACGTATTTAATCCCTTTGCGCTCGGTACAGCATGTCCTTCGACAGACCGTAAGGATTTCGGCACTGACAGCGATCAGAGACTCTCCGCGATATTGGCATTGAGGAAGACGCAATCGGCCATGCTACTCAGGGCGACATGTTTCAATCATTTCGGTGGGCACGGAGTATGGTTGGAGAAGAGTACGGCAAAGTGCAAGCCTGGGGGGCTCATCCGAATAGCATAGTAAGGTCCTATCAGGTACTAGAGAGGTCAATGAAGCTGACCGAGAGAAATAGGGAGCTTTGGCAAGAGCCAGTCCTTGCCATTATCTAGATCTTCCCCAATCCTATCTAGAACCGATCCTTGTTCGGTACGCTTCGGGCAAGGGATTTCAATTCCGCTTCTCAACACAGCTCATAAGGGTAGACGAGATCCCGGAGAGCACCGATTCCCTCTGCACCATCCGGGATAACATTTCTCATCACGAGTTCAAGATTCGCGCTAAATATGTCTTCGGCGCAGACGGGTCGCGCAGCAAAGTAGCTGAGATTCTTGGGCTCCAGTATGCCGTTGAGCCAAGGGCTGGTGTGGCCTGCAACATCATCTTTAAAGCTGACATTGGTCATCTTATCCCAAAGGAGCGCTACGCGGGACTTCATTCCATCATACAGCCCGACAACTTCTTCGGTATGGTGCCGGTTATGCGATTAATCCGGCCTTGGAATCAGTGGATTCTCGTATGCAATTTCCCTGAGGAAGACGGCCGCTTCAAAGATCTCACGCCACAGAGTCCGCAAGTCATCGACTTAATTCGCCAGTCAATTGGAGATAGCTCTGTGAAGGTTGAGGTTCAAAAGTTAGATCCGTGGACCGTCAATGAGAGTGTGGCAGAAAAATATTCGGTCGAGGGAAGAAACATTTTTATTCTAGGGGATGCGGCTCATCGCCACCCGCCGGCTCACGCTAATGGGAGTAACACATGTGTCCAAGACGCGTACAACCTCGCCGTGAGTACCCATAAGCTTCTAATTCCGCGGAGAATTGGTACTGATATCTATCCAGTGGAAGGTAGCGTATGTCGCGAAAGGCTGGGCCGGTCCACAACTACTAGAATCATACAGCGTTGAACGACAACCTGAGGGCGCAACACTAGTCCGAGAAGCAAACCAGCAGCTTGCGGCACATGCAGATGTATGGAAAGCCCTGGGTCCATTCAGTACCTCTGCAGAGGAGGGAGTCAGAGAGCTTGCCGAGTTGTCCGAGCCGACGCCTGCAGGGGATAAGCGTCGACAGATACTCCACGACGCCCTAGAGGAGAAGCGACGTGAGTGCGAAAACCTCGGTCTAAGTATGAACCAGTGGTATACTTCTTCTGCTGTCTACCTTGACGACGAGACCGACGCGAGACCCGCTCTGGAAGGAGACCCCGTGGTAGATATACTGATTAGCACATACCCGGGCAATCGATTGCCACATGCTTGGCTCGATATTTCGAAGCGGCAAAAGTTAATATCAACGCATGATCTAGCAGGCCATGGTGCCTTCACTCTGTTTATTGGACATAAGGGACGAGCTTGGAGAGAAGCGGCGGATAGTATCGCGAAGGCAACTGGTATACCTATTAACACATACGGTATTGGCTTCGGCCTTGACTATATCGACGTCTATCGCGACTGGTATAAGAGCAGAGAAGTAGAAGAGGATGGGTGCGTGCTGGTACGGCCAGATAGATTCGTCGCGTGGAGGTCCAAGACATTGATACCCAACAGCGAAGGAAAGCTACAACAAGTTTTTAATAGCGTGCTTTCGAGATAGACCCTCGAGTCGTGACTGACTCCAATATTAGAAACAAGATATATATTTCCAGTCGACTATTCTAGTGATGCGAGCTAATATAAAGATTTGCATTCCCAACTTCCGGGCGTGTTGGGGTCACCTGATGTGTACTTGGCCTGCTTAGGATATGGACAGAGGGGTCGTTGACTTTGAACGCCCAAGGTAGCAGTATCGTTGACGAATTTAGTCGCGATCAACTGATCCGGTGCATCGCCAGCTTCAACCCACTTCATCAAAGCCAGGACTATGTCGTGCTCTGCATCTTCATATCCCGGAACAGAATGTGTTGCTCCCGTCAGAGACTGACTGCCACCAGCGACATACCACGGCCCAGTAACTGACCCCGAACAATGACTCATATCAGGAATGAGGAAGAAGCGATAGAAATCATCTAGATTAATCCCTTTAGGTCGAAGAGTTTGCAGAACCTTCTTGTAAAAATAAACACTGCTGCCGGTGGGTATCAGAGGATCAGCTTCTCCGTGGTATTTGAGAATCTTGCCGCCGCGATTCAGGAATGGCGACAGATCAAAGTCGTCTGCTGTTGCGTTTCCAGGATTAATGGCATCGGCTGCCTGCAGGTCTTTGTATGTGAATTGTGTATAGTCATAGTCTGTATCATTGTAGACGAAATATTGGAAGAATCCCGAACCGAGGGATTGAATAGATCCCAACAGAAAGCTGGCATCCGTTCCAAGGCTAACGCCAGGAAATACGAACTCCTGATCCGTATCGACCCAGTTATCATAGAACTTGTATAATGTCGTTAGCTGTGCAGGTGTCAGACACGCAGTTGAGTTCGTGCCGGTACATAGCAGAGCCTCAAAGTCCATGTTGCAGCCAAAAGGATCGCTAACAATGTTATCGACTACTCCGTCTTGCGGATCACATTGTTTCTTCATTTCTGCTGTGATAATAGAGAAGAGAGAAAAGTCGATATGTTTCGGATCCGACTCCGGGTAGTTATAAAGACCTTGCCACTACAAAAGTAAACATCAGTTAACACCGTTCCTAAATTTCCAGTAAAACGAGGCTAATAAGCCAAATGAACACTTACCAGAGTTGAACCTGCAAGATGAGGAGTCCACCAAGCAGGCGCCCCGACAGAAATGCCATCAAAAGAATCTGGATGGAGCTGAATCTCTTTCAAACCTTGTCTGCCGCCAGTAGAACAGCTAGCATAGTATGAGTATTTGATGCCATCGGAAATGTCGTAGTAATTTGTAATGATTTGCTTCGTCCGTCAATTAGCCTCCACTCAAACCTTTTTTGATGATATTCTGAGAAAGCTCACCTTAGATAGCACGACAGAACCATGCATGGCACGATAACCCCAGTCTATGAGAGACTCAGGGGCGTCGAGAGCCCATGTGCCATCAGACGCTGCTGATACATGGCCAGTGTCCGTTGACATTGTTGCGAATCCATACTAACGTAGCTGTTAATAATTAGGGAGCAGGATTCCGCTATTCATATGTGTACATACATGTGAGAATGTACCCATATCTGGCCTACCAACTCGTCGAAATTAGCACGGGTCTACAGACACCAGCTCATTAATTTTCAGACATCAAGGGATATGATACGCACCAATTGATACCACCCCCGAAACCGCCATTTCCTGTTGCCAAGAACCTCTGATTCCACGTCGAGTCAGGAAGGAATAGGCCGAAGTTATAAGATGAGTTCTCCGAAGACTTGACGTTTATGCCAACGGCGCAGAGTGCGGGTAACTGCGTCGCATTGGTGGGAAAGGGGATATTGGCAGTCCCCTGGCCAAAACTTCCATTCTGCGGAATAGCTTGAACAAAGCTGACAGTTGCTTCCGCGTTGTTGGCAAGTATCGCAGTAAAAGTATCAGGCGTACATTGAGTGTTGACCAGTGTTATACTGGCTAGTAACTGGAGAAAGGTCATATGAGAACGGGTCATGTTGAACACAGTCTGTTAAAGGATGCTATGAAGGACCGACTCAAGAGAATTGGGGTTGGCTGGCTTGCCAGGTGCGTGTTTACGGTCAAGGCGGCATGATGGTTTATATAAACTCACCGGTATCATATCCATATTCAGACTTCTTAATTAAGACAAAACAAACATGTATTGACAAATTACCCACGGAAAATTTTGAATGTGAAGGTCTCCGCGTGCTGGGATTATAGATCCACTGTGACGATGGTTCGGCATTAATAATAACATGGGGTAGGTAGCTCTGGCACTAGAATACCGTGCACATATAGGCGGTTCAATGTACTAATGCTAAAATAGTCTAGGATACACTGGGCAACGAGTCGCAACCTCCAATTCTTAATACTAACAGGTAGTCACGACGCGCGTTATCCAAGGCATACAATTACTTGATGTTATCATTTGTTGTGAGCAGTGAAGACTAGGTCAAGAACTTCAATCCAGAATAGAACATTATATTGCTGCTAGGACCCTGAAATGGAATATCGGGAAGCATCCTCTCACTAACAAGATTTAATTATGCTAAAGTGTAGTACTTAACTAAACATCCCAGTTTCTCGCTGCTCTTTCATGCAAGTTGTTTCCATAATACTCCAACCCCGGATGCGGGGAGGCTCCGGCGCAAGGTATCCTTAAACGGAGCTGCCCCATGGATATCTGCCGCGCCGAGGCATGGTGCATTCGGTAATTACGCACGGTACCTGTCGCACCAGGATCGAAATGTACATTTCAATCGTGCGGCTCGAAGAAGAAATCATCCTTCGTCATTTCGCATCTCAGCATGCAGTTAAGTTGTATGAGTCGTTGTAGTGCAGGAGATATCAAGGACAGGGGTTCCAAAAGGGCCGATCAGGGGCTAACATGAGCTTCTGTCGTTAGGTGAAATCGAAAGTCTTTTTCATGCTCGAAGCCGGTGAGCTCGTGTGGCTTTTTGGCATTGGCTGGATCGTCTTAGCCCTAATTGAGCTGATCAAGGCTGCTTGATTAACCTCACCCTATCAATTTACTCTACTGACCCTGCCATATCACGAAGCCAACCTGAAATCCAGTCTCTTATTTCCTTTGTCTTGATGATCCGATAGGTAGACCAGTCTTTCTTCAGGTGTCATATGATCCCATTTCCGCGCTCTTGATCGGTTCCTCCAGATATAATAGATCTTGGCAACTGTGTATAGTACCAAGTTAAGCCCTAGTATCCCTAAAAGGATGCTGTTACCACGGCGATATAGAGGCCCGCCGTCGGCACGGTAGATGTTAGATGAAATGACTACGCCAGCTTGTAAAAACATATTATATAATGCCGCTCCAACTGCTCGAGAGCGGACTGTATTTGCATTCCGCGATATCCAGCCGACCTGAACTGGATGGGCTGTGAAGTAGTCAGTACTTGCTTGCATTGTCTGTCATATGAATGGTGCTGACCGAGGGGTGCTGCTAGAAGCAGTGAAATTATCGCCCACGTCAGCCATTTCGACGCATTTGCCGTGTCCACTACCCGTAGGTAGATCAGAAAGGGGAGACACCAGAACTGGAAAAGAGAGGCAGATGCCGCAAGCTGGCCGGTAATCTCGGCTAGGACGGAGAGTAGGAGCATATTGATGACTGTCTTTGTATTAGCGATTATTCATCTAATAGGTTATGTCACATACTTCTCAGCACCAGGTATGGAATTGTCAGCAGATTTGTCTGAAAAGTAGTAAAGCCTAACCCTTTTAGCGAGAGTGTCAGGTACAATTGTCCAGGGAAAGTTGGGATGTTGAACGTTAGTCCGATTGCGTAAAGTGGCCTCATTTCTTTTATCAGTATCGTTGCCTAACCACATGGGAATGACTCCTCACCAAAGATCGATATCAGTCAGACTTTGCCAGAGCAATTTAAGTGTAATAGGTTCTCTGTTATGCATTGTTCCTTTGCTTGGATCATCTCGGATGATTCTATTAACCATGATGGATTCCTCTCTAAATATTGTGAGCTGATAATGAGTGACGAAGTTGATTAAAGAGCTTACCGAGCGGTAAACCAGCCATCCTTACCACGGGACCAGCTTGCTGTTTGTGTCGGGCCTGGAGGCAACATGACAAATGATAGTATGCCAATAGTGCCAGTGATGAGTCCCTGGATCTGTTAGCTTTGACAGTCCTTTATAATTACTTCCATGCTACAAACCTCGATCAAGAAAAGCCATCTCCAGCCAGGGTACCCGTGCACTCCTCTCAAGTGTAGCAATCCGAACGCAATAAGAGAGGACAAAATATCTGCCGTAAACATGCCAGTCCAAAAGAAACTCAACCTAATAGTAAGCTCATGATGCTTATAGAAGTATGACAAGTACAGGACAACCTATATCAAGTAAGCTTCGGCCGTATGTGCGTATTCTATGATACACACCTCGGGAATGAATCCTCCCTGTAGCAGCGCCAATAGAGAGCGGCAAGCCAGGAATGAGGCCTTGCTATTCATGGCGAATTGTGATGCTGACACAACAGAGAATAAGAGGATCTGAACTGGGATATAACGATCCGGACCGATCCATTTAGCTAGTAGCTGAGAGGGAAATTCGCCAGCTAGGAAGGACAAAGCGTAAACCGAGTTACCAAGATTATAATCTACAAATCTTTAGCAAATATTGCTTCATGAGGCTCAGATTACAGACTGACCATTCGTGCTCAGGTTCATATCCTCAAGAAAGTTATCTGCCAATGCTTGGCCCAGGTTTGATCGATCCAATTCCATGGCTGTAAACATCGTGGCAGCCCAAAGCATGATGCGCCAATCAATTCTCCGGATTACTTTATGCTCTTCACCCCAAGTCCATCTGGCTGAAGGATCAAATCGGTGTGCGTTCTCCCTGTGCCCGACATTAAGTACAGTCAGCTTTACCTAGAGATTCTTGAAATTGCTGACCAGTCTGCTCGAGGTTCATATTGGCCCCTAATACTGGGATCATCGTATACGCTAGGCTGCGAATTAAGGATCTTAGTATCTGTCCATAATTATTCCTTTGACATTTCTCCGTACCTGTGTTGCAATTGCATTTGGATCGTAGCGTTTTCCTCGCTGAAACCAGAACCTCTTCTCCTCTTGCGGTTTTCCTAAGGGCGGAATCGAATAGTTATTGTCTTCCTTATCAATACCACCCTCGGTTTCGTCATCGTATGGCTTCTCCGATGCCTTGCGGTTCGTAATAACGGTAGGCATGATTTCAATCGTATCTTTCAACTCTTAGGTTAGGGACTGGCGTAGTCCGGGCCGCACTCAATCTTATGTCATTATTAATGAAGCCGTGGTAGACCAGACCATCATGCGCCGGGCCAGCGAGCATATGACGCTGATTGATAGTATGCAGCCTCTAGTAATATTAATATACTCCTATCATTTGGTCCTCAAATGCGCGGGGATGCCCTAACGGCCCCCAATGTCAACCATTGATCAGTTTCAAAGTTTGGGTCATAATTACTACTAGGTGTACCGTCTCATGGATATGAAATGTAACTGATCAGTGATAAATATCCAATCATTAGTTTTAACACATCTCCCGATTCCCCTCGCCTATTTTGTGACCTCCAATCCAACGCGATATAAAAGAACATGTAGTGTAGTATCGCATATCACGCAATCAAACACGTGTCAACCCACATCTGCCTAGCCCGAACGCACCCCGCATGTTCTCGAACGGGAATATAATACGGCTGTTAATATTATAAAAGCTATGGTTTGCTGGTGGCGCTGGTGCTGGGCTAAGTAAGCTCCAATCCTGGTACTCAATTACCATTTCAACCGTATTAGCCATTAGTCATAAAATGATACATTGTGCTTGTACAAATTCGATTCTTTTCCTCGTAATGAGTGCTTTTGAGTATCGAAATCATGACCGCCATAGCTTGCAATATCATATGAATAGCAACGGAGAGTCGCAGTTTAAGCTATGCGATTGATCTCAATGCAATCATGAGCTATATTCTCATATGTTTGGTAGTAGCCTTCCTTATCCCCTCAGCACGACCATCATGGACTCGCCCATTCGGACCTACCAATCAAGAATCATTGGTCGGGTTAGGGGAAGGTCGCCCAAACATAGTCTTTATTTTGACAGATGATCAAGATCTTCATATGGGGTCACTTGACTACATGCCTTTCGTCAAAGAACAGTTAATCGACCGCGGCACTTCTTTTAGAAAACACTTCTGCACTACCGCTCTTTGCTGCCCCTCAAGAGTCTCATTATGGACCGGTAAAGCAGCACATAATACTAACGTCACGGATGTGTTGCCGCCATATGGTAAGCCTTCCAAAACAAATATTGACATCAATTTACACTGTTACAGGAGGCTATCCGAAGTTTATTAGTCAAGGACTGAATGACAAATATCTTCCGGTCTGGCTACAAGACGCCGGATACAATACTTATTATACCGGCAAGCTCTTTAACGCCCATTCAGTCAACACATATGATTCACCGTTTGCGGCAGGATGGACTGGCTCTGTGAGGAAGCTTGGTCATGATAATCACAATATCTACTAATCAGTCTCAGGACTTTTTGCTTGACCCCTTTACATATTGGTATATGAATAGCACGTACCAGAGAAATCATGACCCTCCAGTAAGTTACGAGGGTCAATACAGCGTAGATGTCCTAGCGAAGAAAGCACTTGGATTCCTGGATGAAGCTTTTGCCACTGGGAAGCCATTTTTCCTTGGGGTGGCCCCTGTGGCACCACATGCGGACATCCAATCTCCAGCCTTCAAACACGGAAATCACAGCAACATTACTGAAGTTAAATTCAGCCCACCAGTTGCAGCAGAGAGGCATGCTCATCTCTTCCGAGGTGCACAGGTACCCAGAACAGCGAATTTCAACCCAGATAAACCATCAGGGGCAAGTTGGATTCGAAACCTACCTCAGCAAGGCCCCGAGAACATTGAGTATAACGATAATTTCTACGCGCAGCGTCTGAGAGCTCTTCAAAGCGTAGATGAGATTGTGGATAGTTTGGTGCGTCGCTTAGAGGATCTAAGGATCCTAGATAACACCTATTTGATCTACTCAACAGACAATGGCTACCACATCGGGCACCACCGCCTCAATCCATCTAAGCAATGTAGTTTCGAGGAAGACATCAATATCCCGCTCATTATCAGGGGACCAGGGGTACCCGAGGATTTCTTAACTGACATTGTGACGACTCATACCGACTTGGCTCCAACTCTACTACAGATTGCCAGAGCTCCTCTGCGCGACGACTTCGATGGCTTAGCGATACCGCTTACACAGGCTGGACTCAACCAAGCTAAGAATGAACGTCATGAACATGTCACAGTCGAACATTGGGGGTTCGCGTCAAACGAAGGCCAAGTATTTGACTGGTATCCTATAATCATCTCGAACAATAATACCTATAAGGCACTGCGCGTGGTCGGCGAATCGTATAACTTGCTTTATCAGGTCTGGTGTAATAACGAGCATGAACTCTACGATCTAACTACCGACCCAGGGCAGATGGATAACCTCCTACCTCCTCAAGATGATTCAGGGGCCACGATATTGAGCCTGCCTGTAAGCAAGGTCGCTCAGAGACTAGACGCACTCCTTTTTGTTCTGAAGTCTTGTCGTGCACAGACGTGCATTCGCCCGTGGCGCGAACTTCACCCCTCCGGCAATGTTGAGAGCCTGAAGGATGCGCTTTCGCCACGATTTGACTCGTTTTATGATACAGAAACAGAGAAAATCAAGTTCGAGAGGTGCGCGATGGGGTATATCCTGGATGCTGAGGGACCGCAGTACGAACAGGAGATCCCAAAACTAGCTGTGTACGAGAGCTGGCACGAATGGACATAGACAGAGGCATAACGTAACATGTAATTCAATAATGGTGATGAAGATTCTGCAGATAAAAGCCCGTACTTGTTTATCATCCAAAATACTCTTCGTTTTATTTCTACTATACTATGCTGTGATAATTTTGTAGTCTGAATATCATCGAATAGAAATGCTTCGTGATCGCCCGCTTCTAGCTCCCACAACTATCTTATACTACATGTTCTTCCACCAACCAGTGAAGCCGCCAAGTAGATTTTACAATGAGCAAATATGAATCATATCTTATCATCTACAATTATTGTTAGGAACTTATGCTACTAAAGATTGAAAAGCCTTACTTTAGTGGAGATAGTGGCTCAAAGTCGCGTCTCGTCATCTGCCGTTCAATTGCACCATTCCCACCTTACGCCATTGGTGCGCCCCTGTCAGCTCGTCTACAGCCAGTCTCATAGATAGATGACCTGCGGCTCATTTGACCGATAACTGTAGTGCAATACACTTAAACTTGCAGGGATGAAGATTGCGACGCCGGAAGCCTGGCCTAGGCATCGCTTTAATATGTGTTGCACGGCATTGCTACCTAAATGTCTATACCATTCTTCTTCGGCCGTAACCCGTGACAAGCTGTGATAGCGAAAGGACGGCAGAACTCTTGCTTTTTTGTCGGGTATCAATTTGACGATGTCGGTACCAGATGAGACTACTTCATTGCTTCATTCTGAACAGAATGGGAACGGGGTCAGCGCAAATCGTGATGACTTAGTTGACTCTCCGCACCAAGAGACACCTACCAAAACCCCAACGCGTGTTGAAAGCACTACAGATATTGAGGCCAATGAAGCTGCTCCATCCGAAAATGACACGAGCGAACCTCCCAAGATTAAGACTTCGTCGCTTATCAAAGTGGTGGCTGTTCTCATGATAGGTTCGTCTGCCGATGGCCATGTACCACACGAGCTAACATATCGTGAAAGGACTGTTCACTTCCAGCGTCGACGGCTCTCTGGTTCTCGCGACTCACCCCAGAATCGCATCCGAGTTTAACGCTTTAGAGGACTCAAGCTGGCTTTTTATCGCCTTCCTATTAGCTGGAGTTGCTACTCAGGTTCTGGTACGCACGTGACCATGCTCTAACGTCCGCGGCCTAACAACATATAGTACGCGAAGCTCAGCGATGTATATGGGCGGAGGTATATGCTAGTTTTCTGCTATGTACTATTTGGTATTGGCTGGTAGGTAATAGTCACAGTCGCGGAGTGTCAAGACGCTAATCAACGGAGCAGTGCCATCATGTACGTGAAACAAAACGTGCCAATGAATACTATACTGAGTTTCTTGCAGCGGCGTAGCCCAGTCGATGTGGCATGTTGTACTCGGGCGTGTGCTATCTGGATCTGGAGGCTCTGGGATGGCGAGCTTGGCAATGGTACTCATTACAGGTAATTAAACACTACACTCGGTATACACAAGTGAGCATGAGCTCCTAACATCCGCTTGTTAGATCTGATTCCACTTCGCAATGTTGCTTCATGGCTTGGTTATATCAACATCATCAGCACGACTGGACGCTCGATCGGAGGGCCATTAGGCGGCATCCTAGCTGATACAGTTGGTTGGAGATGGTAAGTTCATCCTATCCATCAATGATCGCTGAAGAGGATTTGCTAAAATGTACATTTAAAGGTCTTTCGCAGGCCAAGCACCATTACTTGCTATTGCTAGTATTGCTTCTATCCTAGTAATTCCTAACACGAAGGCGCCAGAGTCGCAAAGAGGCGACGTAAAAGGCCTCAAAGCCTGGCTCTCACGTATTGACTTCGCAGGTTCTATTCTATTCGGATCTGGAATTCTCTTATTGATGCTTCCCATTGAGATTGGAGGCGTGAAAGTACCGTGGACGCATCCAATCGTATACGGACTATTTGGAGCTGGTATCATAGTATTGACTGTCTTTGTTATCAATGAGGCTCGATGGGCAGAGAAGCCGGCGTTTCCTCTTCGACTCCTGGTCCACAAGGACATACTGCTGTCCTACTTTTCTCTGTGCTGCATTGCCGGTGCTCAAACAAGCGTAAGACTATTGGCGAATTCTCGTATTCTGACTGGGCTAACCCGACGCTATCTTTAGCTTATGTACTTCGTGCCATTATACTTTCAGGTTACGGGTGGAGTGTCGAACACTGTTGCGGGGCTCCATCTCGTTCCAGCAGTGATGGGAAATGCAGTAGGGGGTGTTGTAGCTGGCCAGTTCATACGGAGGTAAGTGTACCGCCAATTCAAAGCATCCCGCGGGGAAGAGAATATGTCACCAACACTAAGCCAAGAACCGGAAGATACAAAGCAGTCATTATAGGATCTTCGCTATGCGCTTCGATTGGATACGCATTACTCGTAGCCCGATGGCTTGGTGATACGAATTGGGGAGAGTCTCTATATATCATATTTGGGTAGGCATCTTCTCCTCGCCTCTTGGCATTCCACTTACATTTCATCCCAGTGGCTTTGGTTCGGGAATGGCAGGTTCGGCTGTCTTTGTCAGTATCCAAGCAGTCGTTGAGCCAGAACACAAAGCTGTTGCAAACTCCGGAATGCAACTGGCTATGCCTATCGGCATGTTACTCGGTGTGACGGCAGGCAGTGCCGTGATGCTGGATGTTTTGCAGCGTGTTCTCAATGACAGACTCCTGCGCATCGGACTTCGCCCCGAGAATCGAGCAGAGGTAAGCCAAAATTCAAAGTCTATGAATACGATAACAAAACTAACTATCTGGAAGATTATCAAGAAATCTATAGCAAACGTTGATTATGTCCGACAACTACCCGCCTCCATCAAAGATATCGTCGTTGGAGGATATGTGGTCGGCTTGAGAGCCAGTTTTGGTACGTTGATGATGATCAGTTTAGTGCGCTCCAGAGCTAACACCAAATTAGTTGTGATCTTAGTGTTCTCCGTCACTGGCCTTGTTGCTGGCAGCTTTCTGAGAGAACGCCGCTTAAAATAGACTAAAAGGAGCTATTTTCACTGTACTTATACACAACACATCATCGAGGATCATATTACAGAGACAGTTTCGAGAAAAAGCTCGAGTGTCAAGAAAGGGCAACAATTATACTAGATGCATCTTGCTCGATGCGGCAGCCAACAATAATACATAGAGCGCCCGCTAGTAGGTAGAAAACGTGTTACAATACTTACTAGAAATCATAACCATACCCAACTAAGCTCTAACTGATATCTCAAACTGCGCAAATCAAGACTCGCTCGAGGAATAGGAAATGAACCCAAAGCACTCACGTCTTATCCCGCTGATGTCGCCGAATTAACCCCGCTGCGACGCCAAAATCTACCTATACGCCGATGCAGCTTGTGTTCACAATACGAGATGAAGACAACCAAGTCCAACGCGGCCTTGGAAAAGAAGAAACGTTTGAAAAGCAGATTATTGCATTATTATATATTTAAGTAGCTATTATTCTTCTAATATACTATCCGGTGCCCCAAACCCAAATGAAAGAAAAGACGCCGCTCTTTTCAACCCATGCCAGGTCCTTTCCGTTTATTTGATTAATGTATGTATTTTGATTACCGCCTGAACCCCCTTAACGAACACCGTTTCTCGTCGCTAGGCATTAGACCTCTCGCAGCCATGCGAGATATCCTTAAGATGAGGTCGAGCATAAGAGGCTGCCGACAACGACAGTGTTGGTCGACAGCAATGAGGGATGGCCGACAGTGAAAGCCAAACCGCCGTTGACGGTAGCCTGAGCGTCTTTGTAGGGAGTGCAGGTGGCAGAGTTAGGGCTGATGAGATAGAGAGTTGAGACCGCGGCCAAGGCAGAGTTGTTGACGTATGTCTTTCCGAGAGGGACGGTGATGGTTGTGTTTGTGCGGTCGTTGCCCGCACCGCCGTGAGACGCTTCTACGACGACGACAGCGTTTTGTGCAGTTGGGGGAGTGCATGGGCTTGCATAGGCCAGGGCGGCAGCGGACAGGACGGCGAAAGATGTGGCGCGCATTTTGCTTATGGGTTTAATTGATATTGAAGTTGATCGATTTGGTTGGTTGGTTGGTTGGCCCGTTGAATAGCGTTGAAAGTAAAAGGTATGATGTAATGATTAGTCAAGGTCGTTGATGTGGTGATGTTGTGCTTATGTTGTCGATGGGATCCAATATTGTCTTCTGAGCTCTACAGGGCGCTTCAGGTCTTTATACTTTTCTAGATTATGACGGCACGGACGTCGCGGCTCTTACAGGACTTCATGGCGGTCTAAGCGCCAGACGCTGAATGCTGAACACGAGAAATCATTCAAAGCCCAAGCCGCTGATCTTTCCAAGCTAGTTGGGCACCGCCCAGTATGATGTAGGCCACGCCGGGCTCTCGGGCCAACCATTTCTATACGGGGGCTGGAAACACGCAAGCACCGTGCTGAACTGCCGATCGGTACAGCAAATCGAGTATTTTATATATTTAGATATCCATAACATTCCTCGTATTGGTTAACCACGTGTTGACTCACCATGAGATTTCAACTCACAACATGGCCTATGAAGACTCGGCGTTTTATTATGTCTCGCATTCAAACGTCTCCCTTTGCTACTTACAATAAGACTCAAATCAAACAATTTATTCAACTAGCCAATGGGCGTGATGAGAGTAGGGCCTTGGCCAACTTAGACATACTTAGACATACTGCATTTGTAACTATCCAATAGACGTTGGCTTATTTGTGCATAATTCATGCTGACAATTTAACTTAAGCGGTGTGAGATTCTCTTTCATCTTTTCCAATCGCAGCCATTTGTGAAAAGACAAAAGACGTCTCATCTGTTTCAGCTACAGTGTTTTCAGCCCCGCCATTTCTCGTACCAACCACCCCACCCCGCTAATTCGTTTTCCGAAAAACATTTATTAGTGTTAAAAAGGGAGAATTCAAACACCAACCACATATTATATTGGAGACCAAAGCGCTTCCCCGGCTACTAAGGGCACGTATTTCAATTGAAGCTAACAATAACGTACGGTAGTCGCATGCCAACAGGACATACTCGTTTCGCCCTTGTGGCGAAGTCAACGCCATCAAAGGTCGCCGTGTCACGATGCCCAATAACAAAGAACATCTGTGTAACATAGTTACGTAGGGAGGACTTTGTCCTCAAGCCCGACTGTTTTTCAAGATGCGGCCCTCGGAATCCGTAGCACCCCGCATTATTACGTAGTGTTTTCGTTGCTCTTTGCTACCAGTAACCGCAAAGACTCCGCAACTCAGAATTTCTCGTGAGCTTGAGTCTCAAATCTCCTAACTGACACGTTACTCGTAAATGTGTGTACAGGACTGATGTGCCATTGCACAAGTTTGAAGTTCTGGTACAGAGACCTCCGCGATGTCCAATCCATCAAGCACTAGACTTTTCAACGTACAAACAGTTAGAGGGAAATGAGAACTAAACAACCACTTAAAAGTCATGAATTGTCATTGGTCAAACTTAAATCTTTTATTAATTAGAGGGCTTTTAAATCGTTTGAGCTTTACACAACTGTTGTTAAGTACTTGCTGAGTCCAGCAAGGTTTAGTAGGGAACCCCGCTGAAGCGCAGTGGAAATTGGGGAAAGCTGTGGAGATATTGCAAGAGATGGGGTTGAGCAATCGACTATGAGGCGATGTCGGCGATAGAGAAGGATATCTATCAGTCTAAATGGATTTGCTTGCGTCTCACGATATTGAGCTCGAGCTTGTATACTTCAGAGTATTGTATGTCAATCTTGAATAATACCGTGTCCGAGCGCACTAGAGCCTCATTACCCCTCTTCTCATCTTAGGCTGGTTCCCTTTTCATGATCAATACAGTCTCGCCTGAGCATCAAAATGGGCAACTTACTCGTTCTCGGAGATTCCGATATACACGATATACTTGTAAATCTCTCAAAACCCGAAATTCTCACTTTCAGAGATGCGCTCGCACAGTGCCTACGAGACTACTCAGTTGGCGCTGAACGGGATTATCAACCGGCCCCAGGGGTAATCAATCGCCCAGAAGGTCAGAAATGCCTGTTCCGACCCTTTACCTCAGCAGAGGGCATCGGAGCCAAAATCGTTGTTCAGCCAGCCCCGACATCCAAGGCTGCCGGTGCATTGCGTGGAATGGTTGCAATGTGCGACGCTGACGGCTTGCCATCTGGTATCCTTAACGCTGAAGATGTCACCGGCTATCGCACTGCCCTGATCGCATTGATACCCTACCTCTGGCGCCGTCACACTAACAAAATTGTTATATTTGGTGCTGGTAAGCAGGCGCTCTGGCACTTGCGTCTCGCACTGGCGCTTCGGGGCGATGAAATTGAGAGTATTACGGTCGTGAACCGAACTGCATCGCGCGCAGAGGAGCTACTGGCAAAGGTAAAAGAGGAAAACAACGCACGGTGGAAATCTGCAGCAACCATGCAACATATCGATCCCTCACGATCCGATTATCAAGAATCTTTGAAGGAGCATCTTTCATCTTCTGATGCAATTTTCTGCACGGTGGGCTCGACCGAACCGCTATTCCCAGCAAGTTACATAATAACAGATGGAAGAGAGCGCCAGCCCTATATTTCCGCTGTTGGGTCGTGGCAGCCGGACATGATTGAATTAGATCCGGAACTACTCCAACATGCCGTGAAACG
Organism: Xylaria arbuscula; assembly: GCA_022385695.1. Lineage (NCBI taxonomy): Eukaryota > Fungi > Ascomycota > Sordariomycetes > Xylariales > Xylariaceae > Xylaria > Xylaria arbuscula. The sequence goes on along the minus strand of MU279366.1, from coordinate 662,285 downwards.
AATCACACCCGGATCCAAAGCTGGTTCGATTCTTGCTGACGACCGCAAATGGGTTCTACTGCATTCAGGAGAAGCTGCCCGGAGCAAACTAGGGGCTGAGCACATAGTTGAGATTGGTGAGATTGAGGATATAGAGAAAACCGAGGGTGATGAGGGGCCTCTCCAAGCCTGGATGAAAGATGGGCTGCTCGTATATAAGTCTGTTGGCGTTGGTATGACCGACCTCGCTGCTAGTAACATTATTTTGGACTTTGCGCGTGAGCGCGGACTGGGGACTACTATTTCGCAGTTTTAATGAAGCTAGGCTGCCTTTGATTTAGACAGTAAGATTCTAAGCACATCTCTCTGTCAGAAGCCCTGTACTGAAAGCCTGTGCGTCAAATCTGAGACATCGGCACACGCATCTCCTGTGGCTTAAGCCCTGCGACGAATTGCTACCGGTATCTCGCTCTATGGGACTACTATCTGGCATACAAACCAAAATTAACAAAGACGATCATCGGCAGCGCTCCCGCAGGTAGCCGACAGCACCCCAACCACGCGGCATTCTCACGACTCGAAATTCTAGAGCATTTGCGATGGCAATTTCAATTGTGTTGAATAGGTTAAAGCCGTATAGACCTATTAATATAAATAATGATAGACCAATTGGTAAAATCGGTTAGGAATCAGTTGCGCGCTGCGTGAATTAATATGTGTCGCTTTCTAATATCCGACCCCATAATCATGGTCGGCGCAGGACCTTCGGCTATATCCACAGCGCTACACTTAGCTTACAAGCTAGAGACCAGCTTTCAGTCTTGAATAAAGGCACCCAAATCCCGAGCAACTTCTCAGCTACCCATGACATCAATAAAACCCTGCGCGTGGAGTGAAATAATTGTTTTTATGAGTTTAGAAGATGTGTATCATCCCCAGTTCACTATTGAATGCATGCAACTAGATGAAATGCCAATAACTTTGTACGGGTTTAGGCGGCCCTGAAAGGCCTGCTACATTGCTATTACACAGGCAGGCTTCCTGCACTGCGTTTGCCCCCAAAAAGCCATTAACACTTAATTCTTCTTGCGCATGAATCAAAAGACATCCCGAAGTAACAAATGCGTAATTTCTCAATATTAGAGATGATATCAGCCTAGCAGTTCAAAGACAGCCTCTTACCAGGGTAAAAGCAATCTTTTACTCACCATAACAGAGACGCGCAACTCGTCCAGCGCGCTTAAAGCTGTTCATGATGCCTGTGTTACACCGAGTGTTCGGTTCTTTCTTGAGGGGCGGGCGGCGTTGTCGAGATCGTTTATGAAGATTCAATAAAGCCCTGCAGAAGGCAGAGTACAGTGAGTAGAACGTTTCACAGCGGCAAGAGAAGAACGGCGACGCAAGCAAGAGAGCGACATGGGATGAAGCTGTTAGTCGGCGAGTTTGGGGCTCCAAGGAGCTCAGTCATAGTGTATCGGTAATAACCGAGGCAGAGAATTGGAAACTTAGTAAGAACTGGTATATTGGTAGCTAAAAAACGAAGTCCTTGTAGAAGTTGGCTGATCCGGGACGGATCAGATCTATCAAGCATGGCTATGGCTGCCAGTGGCGAGGCCATCTGTCCAGCTGCAGCTTTGGGTTGCCGAACCAAAAAACCTACTACCAAAACCACAGCCAAGTTGTGTCTTCTCATAATATTGTTATCGCCGATTATCTCACATAGTACTACAGGAGCACCACTATTTCACCCAGACTAGGTGAAACATCTTGTCCTGTCCCTATTTTTTCCTTTTTTGCAATGACTTAGGGTGGAGCACAAGTAAAGAAAAGGAAAGGAAAGTGAAAAAGAAGAACCAATGAAAACAAGAGGGTGCGGAATGAAGTCAAACGAGAGCCAAATAGAGAAGCAAAGCCGTAGCTCGCGATGACGCAAGACTATTTACAGCCGGGACACGTGAGCTTGCGACCCGTACGAAATTCCAGCCACCATTCCATCGACATTAATCGGCGCTCCTCCTTTTTCGAGCATTTGAAACATTTGGCTTCTCCCCTACAAGAGTTCTTCTCATGCCCAATTCGATGCCGGGACTCCATGAGCTCATTGCAATAGTAACATTTAACCTCTCCTTTGCAAGAGCTTCCGTAATGGTCCCGTAAATGTCGAGACTTCATGGATTCACCACAATAGCGACATGGAACTATGCCATCGCAAGACCAGAACTGGTGACCGAGAAGGGAGACGGGTTTGACTTTCTTGTCGCAGTAATCGCATCTCACCGTCGTTGCAGCATCATTCTGAGGTTTCTGTACAGGGGTCGTACTTCCTGGATGTTTTTCCTTGCAATGCTTTTCAAGCGCAGAAATACTGAAGAATCCCTTTCCATCAAGCTTGCTACAGCCTAGTTTGCAGGGATACGGAGACCAACAATGCTCCTCCTTCATGTGCCTAGTATAATGGGATTGTTTGTCAAACGGCCGATTCTTCTGCTGCTGGTCCATGCGCAGATCCTTGAATTCAGGACCACGGTAGTATTCGCACCTCTCAAAGTGGCAGACCGGGATGTTGAACTTCCGAGTCTGACGAGGTCGGGATACTGTCGCGAGGTCGTCATCGTTGTACTTGTGGAAGTGCTTGAGGTGCTGTACAAGATGGTCCTTTCGCCGAAAGCCGTTCTTGCCTTGATGGGCAGTGCATTCATGGGGGCATGGGTATTCAGGAACAAGGTGCTTTTCAGCGTCGCTAATGTGCCGCTCTAGGCTGAAGAGTCTCGTGTACTCCTTCCCACAGCGACACTTGAACGGAGACTTGCTGATGACGTAGTGTTGTCCCACGTCAGATGAGCTTGTATGTTCACTCAAGGCGTTTTCCAAAGCCGTGGAAGCAGTGGGGAACGATGTGATTAGGCTCGTCATACCCATGTTGCTCCACCCCTGTAAACTCTCTTTTACCACACTCGCCACCACCCTTTCACCCTAAGAGTCAGCAAGTACGAAAAAAAAAATCGTACTGTGTTGCAGGTCCAGGGTCAGTGCCAGATGACTCAGCCAGCCAATTCTGTCCATCCCCCGTTGGCTGATCTTGCTGCTCAAACTCAAGATGAGGGGATTGCTGAGAAGCTGGATCAATCAGAGGCAGCATAGGGTCGTATCCGGATGGCTGCGCCAGCCAATTCAGTCCATCGTCCCACGCTGCCTCTGGCTGCTCAGAGTGGAAGTCAGAGAAAGGGCCGGAGAAAGGTTCAGAGAAATGGCCAGTTTGAAAGAGCGCAGGATCATAAAACCCAGGATATTCGTCCTCATAGTTCGGAGTTGGAAACAGCTGGTACTCGTTCATGAACTGATTGAACTCGTTGGCGTCCATACTGGCAAGTGAAAGTTGTCGCGAGAAGGAAGTCGTCGATAGCAATGAAAGATCGTCGATGATTGCAGTGTTGACACAGAAATGCTGTTGAAGATCGCAAAGTTGACCAAAATTCTCACATCAGGGACGAAAGTTGAGGTGCTAGTGTTCAAAACACCCAACGACACAGTATGCAGATGCAAGCCGCCAACAATCTTAGGGTGCAGCAGGAGGAGGGGATAAGTACGGCTCCCATATTGGCTCTGCTCAAGATCACTTGACAAATGTGAAGCTGAACATATTATGCGTACTCCCGCATGAATTTGCCTTATACAGGGGCTGATTGGCCCCAAGCAAGCCACCCAGAAGCAGGCTGTAAGGCATCATCGAATTTCAATTGCCTCCTCAGTGACCACGGCGCTGGGGATGACAGGCTAGTAAGGTGAAGACGAAGAAGTTAACATTCATTCGAAGGCAATGTTATTGTACAGAATACTCCCAAATACAGACAGCACCATTGATTCATGCTTCTCAATTTGAAGGTTCGTTGCCTATTTCCCGCGGCAGCGATCTGTGCCAAAGTACCGGTACTGCTGTACTGGGGTGATTGGTAGAGTTGTGTTTTCGAATACCAACCTGCAACCCTTCAACGCCAAGAATGTCACTCTGCTACTTTGCACCCTACCAGTATAGGTATTAGGGTAGGTAGGGCGCCTCGCCTAGCTCAGACGCAGTAAGCACCTCAATCGCCTTGGGTGCAATCAATAGGCAGACAAACCCGGGGGTAATCCTTCACTAGAATGAGGAAACGGAGAGGCCGATAGTGGTCGCGTACACAGGCTTGGTGAGCATGGAAATCGGGATTCAACGGCTACATCGCAACAGTGACACTATATGTGCACATGGATAACACCACACACTCAGAGAGTAATTCACGCGCACGGATATTCCCGTCTATATTATACAACTACACTCAAGGTACCGAATCTCATAACGTAACCTCGTAATTCAAGATCACACGCCACAAGACTTACCCAGGTCTCAAAGAGTCGCGAGGCCTTCGTACAGATGTGTCCCGGCTACGACGCGGTAGACTTCTGGAATTACTCGAGAGCGAGGACCTGGCCTCTTCAAGATCATATTCCCTTGCAATCCTCTCCACATCGCCCTGCTTTTCAATCTCCTGCCATAGATTTCGATCCGTGGGGAAGAAGACCCTCTGCACAGCCGTGGCGCCTAAGTTAGTGGCCACGACAATGAGTATGCCGATGATAGCGACGGTCCACCAAGCGAGGCTGTTACCGAAAGTCTTTGTAAAGGCGTGGTATACGTGGTACTCTGAACCCTTAGAACTTGATAGAGGAAGGGCGCCGACTATGAGACTGAAGAAGAACCAGAGCGAGATGGACAGGGCGCAAGCGACTAGTGGCAGCCACGTCTTATTGTGCATCTCGAGTATGCTGATACAGGCATCAGCAAAGATCGCTGACAGGGCGCAGGGGTAAGTCACTTACAGGATCTTGACGTTGATTAGGACAATGATAATGGTCAGAGCAAGGGAGCCCATCGGGAAGAGCGAGTTATCATGTGATTGGTGATTATTGGGAGAGCCGGTGAGATTGTACTTGAATTCAAATAATACGATCACGAACACCACGACCGTGTCAACGGTACCCGTCAATAGGTAGGCGATGCATTTCTTCACGTTGATCCCCTCGTCCAGTTGACCGAAGGCGTAAAGCTCGGGGACTGCAAGGAGGGTCTCGGGCGACAAGTCCTGTTCGCATAGCCCAAGGAAGAATGTAGGCAAGGAAGTGAAAGCGGCATTGTAGGCTGTCAGACTCCATGACTGATAGAGCGATGTCCCGCTGTAACCCGTGAAACCCTGAAACTGGGCCTGGATGATATAAAAGACCCATTCTTTCCAAAACGTGCAGAGAATATACTTGCTTGTCCTCAGGCTACAGTGAAATAATTAGCAACATTCTCAAGTAAGCAGTGGACGGTTACATCGTCTAGGCGCCTACATCAGCGGAGGGGATGGGGCGCATGGGGGCTACTCACTATAACCAATGACCATGAACAAGTAAAAGTCGCTGAAGAAATCGGAATTGCGCAATTGCATAATCTGCAACTCGGGAAGCTTGAAGACCCTCCCGACCAGATATACCAATGCCTACATGAGCCGCCTGGATCATAGCAATATCGTTCGCGCCATCACCAATCGCCAATGTGACGCAAGATGGGTTTGTGCCACGAATTCCCCTGACCAGAGTCGCCTTTTGGTTGGGTGAGGCACGGCAACATATAACGGAATCGATGCGGACAGCAAGTTCAAAGAACATAGAAGTCAGGACATTGTCTTTCTCCACGATACTTAGAGTATGACCATCAATAACAAGAACCGAATGTGAGACCAGATCTTGCTCAACCTCGACGAATATCCTTCTCATAGTTTGAAGCGGATCAGCGATTGTCGCATCGAGCATATAAATCTCAGAATACGATTTAGCCAAATTCGCCGAGCGTGCAATATTGATAGCTGTCTCTCGCTTGTCTCCTGTCAGCATCCACACCTTGATATTCGCACGTCTTAGCTTCTCAATCGTCTCGGGAACCCCAAGCTGAAGCCTATCCTCAATCGCACTGGCGCCAGCGAGTTCGAAGTCCTTTTCAATGGCCTCTGCGACCCTTTCAATGCGTTCTTGCCGGTCTACTAGACTGGCGGTCGCAGCTCTAAACGCAGCATTCCACTCTTCGAACTCCTGGTCGCTCATATACCTGTATCCGTAGAGCAAGATGCGCAGGCCTTCTGTGGCGTACTCGTCGATATGCTTGAAACACCTTTCGAAGACCCTCGCTTCATCAGCAGCAATAGACTCATCGACCACACTACCGCGACTATTGTCATTGTCATCGGAGAGGTCCGTCGGCTCATTATACAGCGTGCGCACTTCGTTCTCTTCCGGCCTGCTCGCTCTGCTTAACCTTCTTAGATCTCTAGAGCTTCGAACACTTCGCGATCGGAAGAAACTCGGACGTCGGCTGTAGCTATTCCGAGGAGTGACTATACTTTTCCGCCGCATGGCTCTTTCAGCTTCTATACTTCGGCGTTCGAGGGTTCTGCGGTGAACTTCGTCTGCTGCTTTCGTTGCGACTGCGGACAGTCTAAGACGGTTCATGATCACATTATCGGCGCCTTTACATATCACGCAGATCCGACCATCTGGCATTCGTACGACGATCGACATTCGCTTTCGGTTACTACTGAACTCGATTACTTTTAGAACGTTGTAGGTTTCGGTAATGGTGTTCCCATTTTGGTCGGGGACTTTAAGCTTGATGGATTGCGCGGGACGGTCAATTAGAAGATAACCCATATCCTGAGCCGCTTGTACAAGAGCAACCTCATCGGGAGATGCGGCTTGAAAAGTTATCTTGCCATCCTCAGAAGTCTCAGGTAAACAAGTGTGGCATAGAGCGATACACAGCAGAAATTGTCTGGCTTGTTTGGAGAAATGTGTGTCAGGATGCTGGTGAATATAGTCTAGCATCGCTTCAGTTTCCGGCTCTACTTGTGCGGTCAAGTTTCCCACTGAAGCGGACTCTGAATTCTCAGTCGTGGAAATCGTAGCCTCGGCGCTGGAAGCATCTGTGATCTTGCCTGCAGGAGTGTCATTCTGGTGAACCTTTCCCTCAACGTCCTTTGTTTTTAAACCGACGGTGTGCAACCAGCTTGTTCCCCCTACCGTCAGTCTTCGGAACTGCATCTTATTCTCGGTCAAAGTACCAGTCTTATCAGAAAAGACGTAGTTGACTTGGCCCAAGTCTTCGAGGATAGTGTTGGTGTTGATGGAGATAGGGGTATCTGTTTCAGGATCGTACATCTCAATATCATTAAGTTGAAAAGCTTGGACAACTTTCACAAACTCAATAACAATATATAAGGATAATGGGATGAGTCCGTTAAGAAGGATGATCGTCCCGACAATTATGGCCCCGGCACTGACAGGTACACGTGTCAGGTAAGGGTTTTTCTTCTCATATTGACGTTGCCAAACAAGATAACCCCCGCTGATCCCAGCTGTTACGGCAAGCAAGATAAAAACGAGGACAATTACAATACGATTGGTGAATCTGTTGATCTTCGGCGATTTTGTGCGTACATGTTGATTTGCGTTCATCCGGATTTTGCATTCTTCTCCTGTGTTAATGACAACCCCGATCGTCTCGCTGGTATTTCGTATTGTAGAACCCCGAAATACTACTTCGTCGATGGTTAAAGGCACCGTTTCACCATCAACGGTGATACTCCCCTCGAATTTATAGAGGTCGGCGTTAGGATCTTCGCATACCAGCTCCCCTAAGCACCTTTCAAGCTTCGAGGTCGTGTCGCATCGATTTGCAACTAGTGTGGAGGGTTGTTTACTTTTCAAGTTCGTCTCGCCGTCAAGCGCCATCGTGTCGATATATGCGACCGAGTTAACACCATTCGCATGAAGAAGGGCAAGGTCGGCGGGTACTCTTTCATTCCTTCCCAATCGAACAATATCGCCCACTCTGATGTCTCGCCACTTAACCCTAGTCCACCGATTTTCACGTCCGGTTTGTAATTCATAATGTGTCGCTGTTGCCTCTTCGTCTCCCTGTGTACGTTTCTCTTTCCACTTTTTGCCTAAAAATCCGGAAGATTTGACCGTCGACCCAATATTCAAGGGTTGAATTGGTTCAAGTACTGAAACGAGCGCCAGGTTGTCTTCCCTGTCTAGTAGAAATCTTCGATAGTCGTCCCACCCCTCCTTCGCCATAATAAGCGCGATAAATGCGAATAGCGGGCCAAGTGTCGTGAATTTCCCAGTCGGACTCCAGCCTGGAACTTGCTGAAGAATTCCAATGAGCAAGAAATAGAAATTCGCAAGCCTCCCGAACTGAAATACGATTTGTTTCGGCAAGAATGAAAAGATCGTATAGCGGTTTGACCGAATAGAGTTCGATATATAGTGCTTTCCACTTCGCTCGTCTATCAATGGCTCGATTCGAACGGCACCGGGTTTTAGAAGTACGTGTCTTCCATCTTTGCTTGGGGGAAGGGGTTTCTGGCGGAGGAGACCTTCAATGATCCATTTTCGATAATAGCGGTCGCCAGATTTCTCCAACTTCGCTCCCCATACACTCGCTCGTCTCAGACCCTGCTCTAATCGTATACGCGACATGCCTAAGAGATGACCAAAGGGGTTCTTAAGAGATTGTCTAATCGGCCGGTTATTATCGATATATCGAGGACCCCAGGACGGTCCAGGTTTTTTGGTCGCTGCATTAGTATGATCTTGGGCTCTTCCATCTCCATGTCGACCGTACGTATTCACCGGCACATCATCGGGAGCAACGTTCTCGCGACTACTCATTGAAGAGACCCAACCAACCCCGTCAGGAGTCCACGCCGATATCAATGTCGAAAAACGAGAGCTAGCGGCGATGCATTCGGCAACTTTTACTGAAATCTAGGCAACGATTATCGCCGAAGAATTTCCCACGATCACCGTCGACCTGGGGGCGCAGTCATTTGTTCTCGACGGAGCGCAACGGCGCGCAACAATGCGAAATAGAGTAACACTACTTTGAAGGTATCGGTGAGAAAAAATAATGTAAACGATAAATGCAGCTACTTTGAAGAGTGTGCAGCCAGACACTCAGATTATCGTAATTCATGATTCGACAACGGTTGTCACATAATCATCGTCATAGGGCTCAGAAAGGATCAACATCATTGAAGGAGGGGGTTATGGCTTGCACAGCCCAGGACGCCAAGAGCGCCGAGTCTTAAATGGCCAGCATTGCCCAGACCTGCCCAGACGTTAGAGCTGATAGACTAAAGCAGAAGTAACTGGAACGGCGAGTCTTAACCGGGCGCGTATCAAAAGTAACTGGAGCAAGTAGCATGCACCAGTTGTAACTGTCGTGGAGTATAATCAGCACCTTCTACACTCGGATTGGTAGAATGGCAATACGCCATGACTTTGGATGCTACGACGAGACATGTTGATACATTGAATGGAGTACAGATAGTACACAATTTGTGAACGGAAGGACTCGGCTGTACTGCCTGTGAAGTGAACAATGAGCAGACGGAAAGAGCCCCGTCAATTGTTGATGCCAAAGGTATCGCATATGGTACAATACACTAGGTACACGAGCGAGCACGAGCAAGACGTTAGACTTCGACAGACGAGCTAGACTCCCACAAAGACCCATATAATATTGATTGGAGTCATGTCAATCAATTGCGTCACTTATCAAGCCACAGCCACACGCCAATTCTTGCGGAGACGCGATGGAATTTACACTCCATTAGAGATAGAAGAAACACAACGACATTCCTAACCACCCAGAATAATAGATTTGACCCGCTCGACGTGCCAGGCATGCGCTCAGCTGTTAAGTGGTACTTGTAGAATGCAATTCAAACGCGATGTGCTGCAGTTCCGCGTGCTTGTACATAGCATAGTTTCGCAGTGGGAGAGTGGACAGTAGCGGGCACTTCATCGCGCCATCAACTAATCGGGCTAGACGAAGCTTAGTGTCAATACCGTATGTATTTGTATATCCGAGAGAACCTTAGACTTGTGAATAGCGAGCGGGATGGTCGGGGAATCAGGCATCCATTTGAGACATTATCAATCCCGGTAGAGCAAGCGATGCTCAAGCAATGACAGGGACAGCGGTTCGATGAAAGAGAAAGGGTAGCTTACGTAAAAGCGTCTAGAATAAACTTCGGAGACCAACAAAACCTTTGACTTTATCCCCCTACTTCAAGAAGAAGAACCACAACCACCCTCATTCAAAAGCCAAGAAGATTTGAGGTAACAGTTGACAGCCGGCCAGTCGAAGGAAATGCCACAAAGTGCTTCGGTGTGTAACACACATGAAAGCGGCTGCTGACGTGATCGATAAGTTAGATGTGTACGATGTCTCTTGCGTTACGTTGGTTGCCGAGTCCGAGAATTTCCTATCGGAAGCACCGAATCATCACACTACACGCACGCTCGATTTCACCTAACTACACATTGTCGCTCTATGATGCTGTCGTCGCAGTACTTGGATAGTTACATATTAGCACAATTCAGGCCAGGGTAAAGCAACAAATATGGACTGGTACCATGTCAAGGAGCCGAGTGGTCATAAAGATCGTAGGAGCATGTCTTGCCTGAGACTGTAGAATTAGTAGTAATATTACATCTACAGCGCACTTATTGAAGATGGTAAATGTGAGATCATGTCTGAGGCCACCCAATTCTATTTATACAACAGGTGGTCATCTGACAAGAATACCACAAAGCTCCCACATCGTAACTAACAGATCAGTTAAAGCACTTAGACATTCCAGCGCGAGAGAATTCATGCAAACTTGGCAGCTGACAAATTCGCCGAGCTAGGTACTACCTATAAAGGATCAAGATGTAAGACTTGTCTTGCCGAGGATGAGTAAGACGGCGTCAGCGGCTTGAGGATTGTGTAGCGGTTGTAAATATGATAGGATAGGTAAACCTTCGTAGAGCCGTAGCATCAAAATACATTAGAAAAAATGCCTGTAGATGATTATATTGTATTTCCAATATCTCCAGCAACAATAAGCTAACACTTATAAACCATACTGAGACATGTCAAAAAAAGGGAAAGGATATCTCTAGGCAACATGACCACTTTAGGCACATCTCTAGGAGTACTAGGCCTGAGTACTTTTACGGTATCTTCATGTCGCCGTTCAAACCCATTATAGAGCGGCTCCCACTGCGGGAACCGTCGAAGGGGCTCTCCCGTCTTAATAACTAGATTGCTCAGCTTGGACGACGATGACGACTGCCGCCGTTGGAATAAATGCCGTGCCCCCACTTCGGCAGACTTCTCACGAAATACCGGGTAGTTGTCTTTCGGGTTCAAGTCCTCTAAGTCCCACGGGTTGTCCTTGCGGCCCAGTCCTAGATACAGTATCAAACTTTGAAGGTTCCTAAAACCCATCGCGAGTCTGAGTATGCTCTCAGGTTGTAATGGCGCCTCGTTGACCAATGCTAGTACTGCCTCCGAGCTGTCGACTATTTCTTGCCATTCACCATCTCAGTCGATATCTAGCTCTAGGATCTCAAGGTCTGAGCATTTTCTATTAAGTTCTCGAAGCTGCTCAGCTCTCAAGATATGCCTTGGGTACTAAATATTATCGACAGGCTCGAATGAGTGGACATATAAATGCTTCAAACCTGTATGATTACCGATTAGTGCTGGTCGAACGTGGAGCCCTCTGACCGTCAAGCTTTACAGGGAAGTGAAAGTTGTCAATAAATCCTCTAATAATGACTGGCCCAGGTTTTCAAGATCGTCGTCGTCGTAAACTTGGACAGGAAGATTTTGTAGAGAAGTGGTGTAACCTGCAGTAAGCTTTAGGAATCCGGCCGGTTCACTAGTTCCACATGTAAGTTACATCAATTTCGACCACTGCAACTGATTCCGCCAATGCTCCCATTCGTCTTCGCCTCCCCTAAACCCGTACCCATTGAGAGATAACTCTTCCAACCGTGGGAATTCTTCATAGCCAGAGAGGCAAAATGAGAAGACCGTTTCCAGATGCGGTATTGTCACATCGAACCCTCGTGGCCCCCGAAAATGTCGAGGGAAAACGATTTCAGATCTGGACAGGCGAAAAAAAGCGACTGGATGTTTAGTATACCTCGATTCGGTCCTACACGGTAGATAGCCATCGCATACCAGGTGCGCGAAGTTAGATAGATGCTGTGAAGACCCTTGCGAGTATGGAACTGTAAAGCGGTCGTCAGAAATATCGTAGGAGTAGCTCGGGGGAATAGTCATTCGTACCTAGTCTAGAATAAGGCGACAGGTATCGAGATTAAGGTTATTCATGACCATACTGCTGCTAAATATTCAATATTGTTTCTTGTTTTTTCTCATTCAACGTCTGTTTCTGTCTATTGTCGACATATATATACAATATCTATTATCTAAGCAATGAAAAATACGGACGACTTGGACGACTCAAGTGCTACTAGTTCATTAGATTCAGCAACGGAGGCTATAGTAACTCCATGATCTCCCGTGATCCGATCCTAGCTCGATCACCCGCTCACACTCGTGGTAATCAGCCCAAGGATTCTACTGTAGAACGGCCAATAATAACAGCTGGTAGTATTCAGGCTATACATATTATCCTAGAGCATACCACGGGAGCTATGACACAGTCCGCACCGCCTCAATATCTCTTTTCAGCTGAGCGTTAACATACCGGTACATATAGTGAGATAGTGAGTACGTACGGTATGTATGTAGGTATGGTAGGTATGTTATGTTACGATACAGTATAGCACCCGTGCGTACGCGCCCATGTCGTTCGTTTCACAACATATCATGCGCGCCGCACATCATCATGCGAGCGGTGTCTAAAAATAAACAAATCTACTTCAGCCTCAGCGCTCATCTACATAGTACTCAGTAGTGTAGGTATCTAGTAGACTCGTACAAGACACTGCGCGCGCGAAATCTCGTCAATATTAGGTAGTCTTAAGACGACGAAATGCTAGCCGCCCGGTTCACGGGTGGGATTTTCAGCAAGGTCTGGGCTGAGTCTCAGGTCTTAGACAATACACTACATGTGGCGCATACCTCGCAGCAGCTATGTTAGACAACGGCACTGCGCCACTCTACACTACATCATATTATATTATCTTGGAGGTAAGTGTAAGAGTATTCAAAAACCTAATGGTTGCAAGAAAAAAGACAATTGTTGAGTTTGGTAATTGAGCTGCGCGACCGTGCTCAACTTGCCCCTGAGCTAACGGTCTTGGTGGTTCTCGAACAGTTTCAGATACTTCTCTTCACATGCTGGGATTCTGGGGTGGGGACGAAGATCAATTGAATCAGGCAGATCATGGGTAGCGAATGGGGTACACTACACTAAAACTTATGCTTCGGATGCGATTCGGATGCGAGTGCGGTGTAGAGAGCGGTACGGGGAATAAACACAATCGTGTTAATTAAGCGAGGCCTGGGATGATGCTTGGTCGAGACTACCGGACTGTCCGCCGAGATATGTACGCCATACATACTACCTGGTTATCAGGTGGCAACATTGAATTTCTGTCTGGAATTACCGGTATTAGGCCGATGGTATTGAACAGCATGGTAGTATTTTAATGTCGTCGCTGCGTCGCATGCAAGTGACTACCGAAGGCAGCATATTTGGATTCAGATATTGATAACCAAAGCGTCGGTGCGTGTTATCTACCCAGAATAAAGGTGAATGAGTGAATGGACTTGTCTAGTCTGCGGGGACAACGCAAGCCCCTTTTCTGCATTAAGTAGTGGGAAGCGGCCAGCTGGGAGAATAAGACTAGGTAGGTGAAGTGTACAGCATGCGAAGGGACAGCAATAAAAGATGACTTATCCAAAATGGTCGCATTGTATTGGAATCGAGATGCAGACCCCCCGGTGGATCGTCGCCGATCTCTCCTAGTTGGGTTCATGAATAGGGCGAGAGCTTGGCAAAGCAAGGGAGCAAAGCAACTTTAAAAAGGTATTTTGTGCTGTCAATCAATAGTCGGCGTCTTCATGCAGAGCCGGCAGTACACACACCTCAGGGCCTGGAAGACTGCCGGCGCTTCTTGAACGTGGATTCGGCTGGATGTCGGCTAGTGAAGCTTCGGCACCGGGGCCAGGCCTGTTGGGCTTTGATGGGAATACCACTTACACATTGCCGGTGGGAGCACGCACTTGTTGCTGACGGCCAGTAAAGTCTGGATGCGACCTGGGCATCCAGCTACAGTCCTGAGGGTAGCAGTATGGGCATGAATACCACCTCGACTTCGGCCTTGAGGTCGATCCATCTGCAGGAACATGGGGCCTTGCCCAGACCGTCGACCGTCTATTGGACTATTGCCAGTGGTATTCATGCACCACGAGCCCCGGCCAACTGGCTGAATGGGTCGCAGTGCCCACATACCGTGTTTCGACGGAGAGCAACGCTGCCGGGAACGACGTAAGGGATGCGATGATCGGGAAGTTGTGGGCGAAGTTTTCAAACAAAACAAACTTGCACAACTTGACGACGCGCGGTCCTGTGGAAGGTCTTTACTTGGTGTTTTGGTTTCCCTACTTACTTGTACCATATCGCGCAAACCAAAGTATCGGGATTGGGCAAGAACTTATCAGGCTACTGATCAGCCCATACCCCAGCAAAAGCCCTAGTGAAAACCCCAGCACGTCACTTCAATGCCTTGTATGCTACATAGTATAGGATTTAATAGTATACGGTGGTATACCCAGGTCCACTTGCATTGCACAGCTGTCGGGTGTGATCCGTAAGATGCGGGCCAATGTTACTGTACGGTAGATGATGGCATACACATATGTATGCTGGCTGGATAATGTGGGCGGGAACATTGACTTGTGCCTTACAGCCAAAGTGAGTTACATTGAATCCAACTTCATGTGGTCGTGTACTAGATGATAAGGAGGCTCGGTAGCCTATAAGCAGTAAGCATGTGAGGAATGCAGTGGGCCAATACAACCGCGTCGCGTTTGGCCCCAATGTTGTAAAAGCCGTCGGCCATGCAATGAAGCCTCAGCTGTAATTGCAGATGCAACAGAGATGCCATGAAGTCAGTTGACGGTGTATTCCGAAAACGGGTAAGGATGAGTTTGATATGGGATATTGCTTTGGGGTAGATGGCATGATAAGTGCAGGGTAAACCGTGGAAGACCCTCGGCATCGGAGCCGGGGCACGGAGAAGTTGGTTGATTGCTCGACTGGAATGACGTGCTAACAACAAACTGATCAGGGCCGAAACTTTGGTTTTGTGCCCCGGGAAAACGAAGCACCAACGGCGTAATACCTCGTACATCGTCGCGTATAATGTCTATAAGTTCTAGGTAGTACATGCCCTGGAGTTGTTCCTAATTGCAGTCGGGAATGCAGTTTAACGTTTTTCTAGGCACCGAAATCGAAGTCGGAGGATTTCTCACCTCAGACTCAAGAGAGGTCAAGATCAACAAAACCCTAGACTTGGATCACGTCGACGAAAGGCGGGTGGCTTGAACGGAAGGCTTGAGAAGTCTCTCCAGCATGCCTATCTGTAAGTACTGCCAGCAGTACCTCGCTACGTTACCATGCACTTGGCTAGCGCTTTGTACAGTCTGGACGTACAGTACGAGCCTCACTAGCGTACACTAGAGGCCTGTGGAATTCTTTTTGTGTTTGAAGTCGCTGAATTCGGCTAGGAGACGTTTGTGGAGGGTGGGCAGAAGTGGGCTTTCAGGGGTCAAGTTCAGGGGTAGCATGCACGCTGCAAGGTACGGCCGTGGACACACTGCACGCGTGACAACTTTTTTTTTTCTTACCTTTTTTTTTCTCTTCGGGCTCGGACTGGTTATGGCTCAGGGGCTTCTGATGCCATTGTGTGTGCCCACACTACACTACTGCAGCGTAGAACACGAACACGGCGGCAGCGACTTGAAGTGGGAGCCTTCACAGTAATGATGGTCAGTTGACACGCACTGTAAACAGCCCACACAACAGTGATGGTGTTGTGTTGTGTTGTGTTGCTGTTGATTGTTTCGTTTGCTCTGCCTCTTTTTATCAAGGTGATGCCTGTATGAATTTTGAGCTTGTGTGACTGACCCAGTGGTTGGTGACTGATCTGCGTGGGATGTAGCAGCATCCTCATTCTCTTCACCACTCATGCCTAGCTTACATGTAGAAAGGTGGCGTTGCCTTGGGTAGAATGCTGGCCGGAATCTTTGAAGAAGAAACCGGGGCCATTCCGCAAATGCCAAGACATGGGTATCCGGAGGTGTGGCCAGAAATGTGGACAGTTGGTGTAAACAGGCGCAGATCAGATAGCGTCGAGTAGTGTAAGAATATTCTTGCCTAGCGTACTGTAGGTATACTTGGTATTCAAGCCGCGACCTAAGGCTTGGATCATGGCGTAAGACAGAATGCTTGTACATACATAATATTTATCACGCTAGAAAGAAGGAGCCGAGACGTTGGCGCACAAAGCTACACTAGACGTCACAAGTTGCTGATTGGCGCTACGTCGTAGTGGCAGAGGCCGTCATATACATGTCCACAGCATTGCCGTTCTCCTTTGGCCCGTCATTAGTTCTTTCTGTGACGACATCTATCGCACGTATGTGTAAGCCAAGAAGAGACTGGAGCCCGGTATACCTGTGTAGCATCGTATAATATGTTGTATCTGAAGTATGTGGAATGATGTGTGGGGGAAACACAGTCGAGAGAAGGGCAGATCAGTCCGTCTGGTACGACACCAATTCTGCAGGGGTGCTTGGCCGGATGCCACCGACTCTCCGCGTTCTGTCCGCGCTTGCGTTATACGAAGCAGAGGGCGATGGCCAGATTTTCGTGTGTCCGTCAGCGGCTTGGCGACATACTGGCTATCTTTTCTTTTGCTTTTTCTAGCCTATGCAGGGTAAAATGTAGGTCACGTTCGGGATAATAATACAACGACTACCTATTTGTTATCACACACACTAAGTAGGTAGGCAGTCGAGCAGTGTACTGTAGTGTATAAACGATATCTTGCCTTATCGTATGTTCGTCCTTCGACAAGCATACCTACTTGGTTAGTTGGAAATCTGTGGCTGTTAGCCGAGCCCAATGACTGCCGACAGCCCTTTTGGAGAATAGATACCTTGGGTAGTTTCAAGCTTAACCCTACCGGTATCTCTACCCCCAGGTTACATCGGTCGTATACTACGGTAGCTGGTAAGTATGCTTTTGCTGTAGAGATACTTATTATAATTGGGGAATGCCCCTTCAGGGTATTGTGTAGATGCTTCACGAGAGTTGGCAACCACTTCGTGAAATAAACTGACAGCGTCTGCCGCATGCTAAGGCAGCACTGCTAAGGTCTGTAAGCCAAGCACATACATGTATGGATAGTTGTTTTGTGGCGCCTAGCCCCTTTCCTACTTGGTATGCGCGCTGACACAGGCGACAGTAGGACTTGGGCACGATGCTGATTGGGTGATTATCGCGCAGAGAGAGAAAAAGAGAAGTCGCCACAGAAGGATTATCCCGTTCCGTTGTCTTACCTAGTGTAGAATTCGGAATCCTAGCAGCATAGGACTTTGCAAAAGGATGCTTTGGTGGCGATGCTGATGTTCGACCATTGCAATGATAACGCCTATGCATGCCTACTACATCTCTACCAAGGAGTTCACATATGCGATCACACAAATACCGTATCTCCTTTGTGTCTTCTCATACACTCGCTCTCAGTGTACACGAAGCACCAGGTCACAACCAAGCTCATACACCGTACATAGATAGATGGATCATAAGCAGTTGCTGAAGCACTACCTAGCACAACTATTCCCTCATGAGGAGTGTTTGCATACCGTCCCTTCGCGTCCCATGATTTAAGGTACCCCTTTTGACGCGCGCGCGAGAGTGAGACAGAGAACAGAAAGAATACTTGGCAGTGACATGAGGACGGCCTGATGATGGACTGGGCCAAGACGAGCAAAAATCCAGGACGGACCGCCCGGCGGCCGGGTACGCTCCCACGCTATGCTCTTCCAGGCCGACAACATGCAAGACATGCCATGGCTTCACTGCCCTGCTTTATCTGGCACCGGCTGAAGCGGCTGTCAGATAACGCCGGAGCGTTTGCTGCTGGTGGTATGTTACGAGATTCCAGGAACACCGAGCTTAAGAGAGTCGTGAACTGTGGCTAGTGGTTGAGGATAGGTCTGGCAATAATAGTAACATAATATTCCAGCAATGCAAACATACCTAATGCTGCTTACCTCAACATTTTTTAGTACTACAATGTACTGATATAAATCCCATATAAATCCCATATAAATGAGTGAATATCTTCAGCAGGCAATGGAAGATCAGTACATAGGTTTAGAGATCTTCCTGAAGGTACTGTAAGGTCAGCACCGGCTCTGCATCGAGTAGATCGCGAACCAGAACTAGTTGCCCATCGGTAGTCGCATCTGTCAGAAGGAGACTGGATGAAAAAAGATAGAGGAGAATAGAAAACTCTTTTCTAAGCCGGCTAGGCTTGATACATGTACGATACAGTATGGCTTGAAACGGACAATGTGGGTGGGATGGAAGAGACAATCGGTTGTAGTTGTGTAAGTGTTTGTAGGTGAAGAAGGGCAAGGCGGAAATACTTACTAAGTACACCCTTAAGTGATTCTAACCGCTCTGGGTTAAATGGACTGTGTGTCGGTATTGTACACAGGTACTTACTAAGTAAACAAGTACGCTAAGTCTGATTGGGCACACGAGTTGACAATCCAGCCCAGAAAAGGCAAACCTGATGGCGGGAAGAACGGAATCCTGTACCTGAGTATCACAGTCTAGCTCTTTGAAATATACACTGTCTTGGCGTGCTGACCTTCGGGGCTCTTCGCTGCCCTTTGTCTGCTTAGGTCGTTCGTTCGGGCGAGTTCGGGCGTGAACAGTGCACCACATGGCCCCCACCACCCACTGGGCAAGTTTGCCAGGGGGGCGGTACAGGGCCTTCAACACAGTTGGCTTGATGCACCGTGCATAGACCTGGCAAACACCGCCATGGAGCAACTTGACCGTCCACCCACCATTGGGTACACGATCACTGTACCTCCCTACTTGGGTAGTGTACTTACCTACTGTGCTAAGTAAGGGTGTGGTACATGTATCCTACCAACCCGCCTACTACTACAGTACAAGGACCACATAATGTCCAGCCCACAGAGACTACTGCAGGTACAGGTGTACTAGCGTACCTGACATACCTCCGCGACCGACCTACCTAACCTACAGGCCAGGTACAGTACATAATGCCTACTGTACTTGCTCACCTACACCAATACTGTATCGAGGTACCTGACCTGTCTGTCTGTCTGTCTGTCTGTCTGTGTACAGTTGGACAGCCCAACCGGGCCTATCCACTCGCTCGCTCACTGGCTCCCTTTCCCGCCAACTCTCAGGCCCAGGGTGTTTTCTTTGGTCTCCCCCCTCTCTCTCCCCCCTTCTCCTCCTGTTTCTTCGTATCCCGTCAATCTTTCTTCCACGCCGCCAGCATCGTCGACCTTTTTCGGCAATTCGACTTTTTTTTTCTTTCACTTTTTTCCCTCCACATTCCTTTTTAACTCTTTGTAGCCATTACGGACACCGTCACTCCTTTCGGGTCCATTTCATTCCTTAGGCTCCACATCACCGATCGCGACGACGCGCCCAACTCTTGTTGATTGATTGATCTTCGGTCTCGAGTTGTCGAACAACACCAGAGTTGTTCACTTTACTAGCAGCAGCAGCAGCAGCAACATCAACTCCAGTCGCGGCGGCGGCAGCATTCTATAACGTGGGACAAACGCGTCACGAGCCACGTCTTTTTTATTACCGATCTCGACTATCCACGCCGAGATAGCGGAACGACACTCCTTGAAACTATAATTACTTTCAGCTTTTCTTTTCAACACTCTCCTTGAACGCCAACCCGGCATTCCCGGCTTGCTCACGATTGAGATACCCCACCCGAGCAATACTTGGTCAGATCGCATCGAACCCGTCCAGCTCAGTTCTTTGTCCACCGACCACCGTACCGCAGCATCATTGAATGGCTTACGATATGGATATGGCGATGGAAATGCCGATGAAGATGGAGCATCCGGCAACGGAAACCCCGACGGCCACCCACTCCACTCCCGAGCCCTCCGTCCTCACTCCGGGAGGGTCGACCGGCACCAAGATGAGCCAGTCGCCTTCGCCCCAGTCAGCCGTCTCTGGACATACTCCGAATAATGCCTCGAAGCGCCCTCCTCGAAAGAGCACCTTGACTCAGCAACAGAAGAACCAGAAGCGCCAGCGGGCAACCCAGGACCAGCTCACCACTCTTGAGCTGGAGTTCAACAAGAACCCGACCCCGACTGCCACTGTGCGCGAGCGAATAGCCGATGAAATCAACATGACCGAAAGGTCTGTCCAGATTTGGTTCCAGAACCGGTACGTCGAGTGTTACCCTTTTGCCGTGCTGTTATTCAAGTTGCGCTTTACTGACTCCGTATTCGTTTAAAGACGTGCCAAGATTAAGCTCCTGGCGAAGAAGAGTTTGGAAAGCGGCGAAGACATTGACTCCATCCCTGAGTCTATGCGTGCCTATCTCGCCATGCAGGCAATGGAGTCTGGTAAGGGTCTCGGCGGTCCCTACATGGGACGTACCGGCTTGATGCCGTACGGCTCTATGATGCTAGGCGGTGACCAGGGCGGCCAAGGCAAAGTCTGTAAGTTTGACTATTTATCCTCCACGCTATATCTGATAAGTGCTGACGGCAACCCAAGTGATTCACCACTTGACCTGCCGATCCTTGAGCATTGGGAAGTGGATGCGTGTGGGACAGAACACGATGGACCTCATCATTTTTTATTCCCCCGAAAAATGCACAATGACTTACTACATCAACAACGATCAGGCTGGGTACAAGATCGAATATCACTTCAGCGCCATCAAGAACATATTTCTGGAGAATGCTGAAGGAGATGGCAAGCTGGGCGGAATCGTTATCGAGTTGAACAGACCACCCACTTTCCACATGGATTCTTCTCCCAGCTCCAATGGATTTTTCCAGTGTGGTGATTTCACCGAAGACCAGCAGGCTACCCACTGCTTTGTCCACCATCTTGGTGGCAACCCCAAGGTTCTGAGCGGCCAACTTGCGAAGCTGGTCTCCTTGGAATCCTTTGCCAATCGCCACAACCCAAACCCATACGACATGAGCCATGCCTTGTCCGTTTCGGCCCCCGTGTCACCGACAAATCGTCCCTCTTCGCAGCCCAACTTTGCTCAACCGCATATTGGCATGTTCCAAGAATCACAGTGGGGACTTGGTCCTATGCCCCATGGCCTGCGTGGCCCTGGACCTGCTCCTGGTCACAAGCGACAGCGCAGTCGTTCAGTTCCCTCTGCCGTCGATTTCGCCATGTTCCAGACCCCAATGCCATCCTTCTACATTCAACACCCAGGCGAGAGCCAGCCTCACCCTCATGACCACAACATTTACGCCCCCGTACCCCAGCAACCCCAGGGGCTCAATGCCGGATCCCATTTACGTATAGACACGCAGCAGGCGAGCTTTGGCTTAGATATGCGGCAATATCCTCTCTCCGCGACCAGTGCTCCTTCGGATTACTCGAGTCCCAATTTCTTCTCGCAAGCACCCGAGGGCACTCCACTTCCTGTTCACACCCCGTATAGCGGCAACTTCCTTTCTCCGATGCCCCAGATTCCCGCGCCAGCCTCTCCACTCTCATATGGTAGTCAGCACGGAGACCCTGCCATCGTAGAGCAGTCGCCCCCTCATGCCTTCATGCAGCGACCGGCATCAGCTGACCTTTACCCTATCGGCGAGTCTGCTATTTCGGAAGACGGTCACAGTCTAAACGAAATGTACTCCAAACACACCATCAACTTGCCTATGCATCCTCATTCTCCAGCATTTATCGAGCCTAGTCAAGCAGAATTGGATATGAATCAGTTGGTACAGTTCGACCCCATTGATCATTCGAGCATGTCGCCGGAACATATGCCTCATCCTTGATTATATGGCATATCAGCGTAATATCGTCGCTGCCAGCCTACGTACAGCTCAACAATGGTGTACATACCCAACTCGATTCCTTTTCGCGCTTTCCTAGGTTCCCATTTCTCTGGCGTTGCAGGCACATATACCTCTTGATTTGGTGGCTCGTTGATTGTACGACTTTTGTATTCCCCACTCCGACCAGGTCTTCGATCTTGAACGAAGACTTGATTCTTATTCGTTCCATTTCCTCGAGCTCCTCCTTCCAATCCTTTGTATCGCGATACCTTAATTGACAGTCGATCTTCCGTGTCTGGTACAGCGAATATATCTATTGATTTTAACACTGTTTTAAAACATTTAAAGAGGCGAATGTGGTTTACAGCCAGCCACTTTCGGCCTTCCACCTAATACCTGCGAATTTCGCAATCCGTTTACCATTTCTCCATCTGGATACATGCTATTTTTCACATTTACATTTCCTGTCGTATTTACGATATAAGCGATGTCATTCGGGCCTGGGGGTGGAACAAAAACCGACGAAAATGGAGTAAGCCCAGGCGGCTGAGATTCCGGATACTAATCTTTAACTAAGGCTGCTGAGCATCAGTAATCGGAGCTGGTTCGGGGTGATTGTCTTTTCTGGCTGGGATGTCTTTAGGATTGTGGATATCTGTAATGATTGATACCTTAAAATAGATGGATATGGTTAACCGCGCAAATATGGCATTTGGACTCTCATGGGAATAAGAGTAAAGTGCCAATATCTATAACGAAATCACTGTTCCATTTTACGAGGGCTACTCTTGCTCTACTTTTGTGCCTGAACCCTTTCCATCCCCTTTGACGAGGATGATTAATTGATGGAGAGAAGTGTCTCAGCATCCGGTGTACTCGGTTTTAACAATTAACATGGCCTCTCTATTTGGCAAGTCACAAGGCAACTACATGATATTACCTTCGCTTTTATGCCTTACCTAACTCTTATAGGTAACGGAGTGATATAGTGGACGGAATAATACAATGCTATAGATCATGCTGGGCTACTTGCCTATACTGGTGCGGCGTAGTACGTACTTCATGGCAACTTTCAAGATCTGGATAAACAGAAGCGGAAAGTGGGTGATACAATACGTTCTATATGCCTCGAGACAGCGCCAAACGCATGAATGTAGGATTACTACTTGTACCAGGATAAGCTCGCTCATCACAGGATATGTACAGAATTATTCTTGTTTCAACTCGAACACATTGCGAACGGTCCAGCACCTACCTGTCTAACTAACTACATGAAAAGGGGCCTCAAGCTTCTTCCCCAAGCGTTACAACCAACTTCTCACACGACACAGAATTCTTTTCCCCAATAATCTCAATACCCGCCTGGATGGACTCCAACCCGTGCCCGACAACACGCGGCCGCGGCGCCCGCTTATACTGCCCACTCGTCAGCGCCGCGGGCAAGAACTCGCCGAAGATGACGTCTGCGACCGGCGTGTCCTTGATATGATACGCGTGGATCATGTCTGTCTTGATACCCGCCGGCACACCCTCTTGACTGAACAGGATCGTGCACGCTACGGTCTTGCTGCCTTCGCTGGATGCCACGACGTCGAACACCACTGCGTTACCCTCCGGCACGGCTGATAGTCCGCCTGCAGACTTCTTCCCCTTGAAGGCTTCCTTTAACTGCGCTGCGAGATCCGCGGCGTGGTAATCGAAGACGCGCGAGGCGCCTAGCGCTTCGCAGTGCGCGAAGTTCTTGGGTGATGAGGTTGTTAGCACCTCGTATCCTGACGCCACGGCTAGCTGGATCGCGTTGCTGCCGACGACACTGGCGCCGCCCGCGATCAGAATCGTCTCCCCATTACGCGGACGAGCAGGGACAGAAGGGTGCGTTAAACCCAGGAAGTGATATAGCGCTTCGGTGGCTGTTGCGAGACCCGATGGCACAGTTGCTGCTTCGGGGAGGGATACCTCCTTTGGAATATGCGATACCAAGGACGCGGTGGCGACTACGTATTCCTGGAACCCGCCACTGCGCGTGGTGAAGTCGCACGTGAAAGCCAGCACGCGGTCGCCGGGGCGGAACTTGGTTACGTTCTCCCCGACTTCGTGGACGGTGCCGGAGACGTCGAGACCGCCTGCTAGGGGGTAGGTTAGGAAGGGGAAGAGGGTTGTCCCGGCTTGTTGGATTGTTTTGTCTACGGGGTTTATCCCTGTTGCGGCGACTTTGATTGTTACTTCGTTCTTTTCGGGGGTTGGGTAGGGGGATGGGCCGACTTCTAGGGCTGGGGCTTTGTCGGAGGGGTAGAAGGCTGCTTTGTTGGTGGGTGCCATGGTGACTGGGTTAAGGAAGATGTTTGTTATGATGGGGGGATAGTGGTGCCTTGTGAACTAGATGGTTTGATTTGGACCTTCTTCTATTCAGTGGTTGTTGAGAAAGGATTCCTCATTATATATTTATGTTCGCCATGCTGAAGAAAGACAAGGCGACCCCATTGGAGATTAGCCGCGATATACCTGAGTGCCGCGTCTCGGCTGTCTTAGAACAGCTTGATTGTTAATCGCCGACCGCACCCGGCGGACGAAGAACCTATCACATCATATCACTTTTCATCCTTACTTAGTATCCCACTTCCTGTCCCGACGGCGTGCGGGTGGGATCCGTCATGACGACGCAGGGTCAAGATGCCAAGGTATCTAAGTGAGAGGATCGCCTGATAATCATTCTAGAACTATGAAAAGACGGCTATAGAAGATTCTCGGACGGAAATCAGTCAAATTGACTCTTAATCCGATATTCAAGGAATGTCTTGAGACGAGCGTTGCCTGATTAAGGGTAGATGTTAAGTGTCGTGATATATACAACGTGATAGTGACTTAGACCCCACATACGGCGTGTTAATAGATCCTATTCTGGAAATTCATAACTCCGTACCCTTGTCCCTTCTACAATAACTGAAAGCCAGCGTAAATCACAATGCTCACAATCATATGTAGAGACTCAGACAAGCAGGTTAGCTAGCACAAGCCTCTACAAATCCAACTCGGATCTAATATATTAATTAAATCAAGATTGATAAGCAATTCCCAACAACCCATCGCGATCGTAGCGTTTTGACCCTGCTTGGTGGCGCCGCCGCAATCCCGCGCGATGCCAGCCGGCCGGAGCTTAGAAAACCGGATAATAACAAAGCGAGGTTAGGCGGCGTGCTCGGACTTCGGACTTTTTGAATTGTGAGTTGATACTTATCTTACTAATCTTTGTCCCTCTCAGTCGATAGTACTTGAATTGAGATCCTAGATGTGGTGAGTACTGTATGTAGATGATTTAGTTTGATGTGACTAGATTTATCAAAAGCATTGCTGTTTATTTTGATGTACTTGTTGTGTATGTCGACTCGTCATTTGGGTTTCGACTTGATTGAGATCCATTCTGGGGAAAAGACTATCTCCGTTGACGAGGGATTGGTTTAAGCCGCGCTTTGCTGGTTTTGGCTAGGTAGCTTGTTTACACCGGGACTTAGTTCAAGGCGTAGCGCTGAGTTTCTTTTTATTCCCGGTCATGTTCGGGGCAAAAGACGCACTTCGATGAGAGCTGGGCTGAGAGAACTCAATATAAGGAAATCATCTAGAGGATAGGGGCTATGTTCTAAGATAAAAATATTAAGAAATGGAGATATGAAAAAATGAAAGAAGAGACAAGAAGAAAAAACGAAAAAGAAACCTCCCCCGGAAAGGCTCGAACTTTCAACCTCCTGATTAACAGTCAGACGCGCTAGCCAATTGCGCCACGGAGGATAGGCCAAACTACGCCACCAACGTTGGGCGGGAAGTTGATTGTGTCGTTTGCACCTTTCAGGGCATTATATCGTAGCTCGTGCCCTCTACTCTAATCTGAAATACACCTAAAACCACAAAACAATTACATACCATTTAAAACCCCAGGTATTTATTTAACTACCTTTGCACCATAGGACAAAATTTATTAATGAAAGTGCGCCACCTTATTGTAAACTCTGTTAAGATTTCCTGCGATAAACCATAGACAAGGGGTGAAAACCGGGTCGTTTGTCGTCGTTCCCTTCTCGAAAGGACTATCAGATGTAGCTAACTAAGTACTGCTCTATCTTCAAATACGCCAGCTCTCTCGAAATCAGTTCTCATAATTTGAGGTTCTAAAAGCTTACAATGTAAATAAACCTGTACCGGCGTCAAATTTTACCATGACTGCTGTTACTCCATGTATTATTAAACAAAGTCCTGCCTCCATCGCCGGCTTAGTTGTTTCCGTCGCCAACCTCCGAACCACAAGATGGCTGCAGGGCTTATGATACTACGAATAACCCGCCTTCTAGCATCTACTGCCTGCGTAACATATACTCTGGCAGAGGACATATATCTGCGTCCCTGGGGTAACTTCAGACCAGATTTACGAACTGAGGCCAATCGAATTATCCCAGAATACAAGAACCGCTGGTTTCCGCCCTCACTGGCGGTTATCTTTATCTTCTATCTATTGGCTGTCTTTACCGGTATCGCAAACGTCCTCGCCAAGGGCAGCTTGGACGTGTCAGGGAAACCAGACGGCCATCAGCAACTCGCCAATTATTTTTATATCGCCGGCGTACTGTTTAATGCACTTCATTTTGCCTTTGGTCCACGATACCTCGCAATTCTTAAGCGGATCAGTGAGAAAGAGAAGGATAATGGCAAGGCTATGGCTGAGTGGGTTCGCATGAGCCTTGTTCGGGGTGTCTTTGCAGAGTTCCCTTCCTGGATATGCTTTTTCGTGGGGTTCATTGCTGCTACGACGAGGTAGCCACCTTCACATGCAAAAGAAGGTGGAAAGGCTCGCTCTTCCGACTTGTTCCCCTTTTACGATTCTTCTCAAGATTTCTCAAGATTGAATGAGTCAATCGCTGCCAACAGATGGCGGTTGGTAACACTATCACAAGGAACGTAAAGAAGACTTGGAGATAGGCTCAATTTGATTATAATCTACTAGGGGGCAACTAGGTTCTTGACCATTCGGAAGGGTTCCTGACCCTTCCCTCGAATAACTGAGGCTATATATACATAGCGACGGTATTCCTAACTGTCGACTTTCAACCTAATATTTCAGATAAGCAAGGGCTGAATAGCCTCACGCGAGACAATTGGAAATACTCCCGAAACACGCGCTTCGGCGCGTGTTACGCATGTAGATATCACCGAGACTTGCGGCCTCGTATTCGGCACGTGTTACATATCCGTACAGCAAACACTAGTTCAACAGCCGGGCGTTATAGATATATTAATCTTGGCCTTGGAAGGAGACTCATTCTGATAATATGATCAGTTGGAAGCGGTTCAATTGAGGTTGAGATATCCGATGCAGACTCTGGGATAACAGACTGTCCGAGCAGAGTTGACGAGTATATTAGGAGACGAGTCTGTAGCTTCATACACATGTAGATTTTAGATGGAAACAAAAAGAATGAAAAGAAAAAAAAGAGAGATGATGAAAGACATTTTGCATCTTTTCCTAACGAAATCCAATCCAATGATCATCTTTGAAGGTGTTGAGTCACGACTGGTAGAGGTTATGACATAGTCGCTCGGATGATATCAGCAGCTCGTTCCGCAACCGCGTATACAGTAGTCTGGGGATTCCCACGTGTTACGATTGGCAAAATGCTCGAATCTACCACACGTAGATTCACTACCCCGTAGACCTTGAGATTAGGATCTACAACACCCCCTTTGTCAAGTGGTAGCATAGCGCAAGTACTCGTAGGGTGCCATGAGCTCAACGCTGCCTTCTTAACGTACTCTTTTGCTTCATCCAAGTCATTCATATTGGCTGGAAACCCGTTACTTCGTCTGCCTTTTGGTTTGATATATTGGCTTAGAGGCTCTGTCTCGGCGATTTGCTTGATGAAACGAACGTAACGAGCTAGCACATCGAGATCAACAGGATGCTCAAGGTACCGCGGGTCAATTGTCGGCTTATCATCGGGGTCAGACGAGTTGATGTGGGTGCTACCCCGGGAAAGCGGGTGAAGTAAGGCAGCGCAGATTGTCAAGAAGTTGCCTTTGGTAGCCACCTTTTGTATGATGTCAGCACCAGCACCCTCGGGGATGAAATTGCTGCAAGCAGCGTAAGTGAATAAATTTCCCGGGCCTTCGTTAGGATTGGTAAGCACCGAGCGAACAAATGCAGCGTGATAAGGAGAGAAAGGACCTGGTGTAGCATCCGTGGACGTGTTTAGAACCTCCTCCAGTGTGACTTCGCTACTAGGAGCGTCCGCAAAGTCAGGGACCGGGAGTAAGGAACCCGCAAAATTACCACCAACGGCCAATGGTCCCGTCTTCGTCATGTATTCAGCCATAGCGGCAGCAATAGCCTCGGGTTCCTGTCGACTTATAGCGTCAAGTGTTTTCACGCCGTCGACCACCTCATAACTAACCCCAGCGTTGGGATGGTCCTGTAGGTTCTCGCCCACATTGAGGTTATCAACAATGACAGGAATTGACAAATTCGCCAGTAGTTCGCGAGACCCGATGCCTGATAATTCGAGCAATTTGGGAGAGCCGAAAACCCCTGCAGCGAGAATTACTTCTTTCGCAGCTTTGACAACGACGGAGTTCCCATCTTTTCGTATCTGTACGCCTGTTACCCTTGGATCGGCACCTATTGTATCAAACACTAGCTTCTCAGCCAAGGCACCCGTGATGATTTGTAGGTTCTCACGTGCCTTGATAGGCTCAAGATAAGCTGTAACAGCATCACTCCGTGTGCGAGTTTCCGGATCAATGCTCATGGGATTGATATATCCGCCAGTGAACTGTCCAGAAAATGGGTCGCCAGAAGCCGGGTGACCGAGCGCAGCAAGCGTATCTACCCACGCACCAGGAAGAGGATCATCAATCACGTCAGGAAACGACGCTTGAACAGGACCATTCGTAGCACGTATATTCTCGTCGATATAATCGAGACGTAGATGACTGACGGTCTCGGCTGACGGACGGGACAGGGTATGGAATTTTTTGTAATAAGGAGACAGAGTCTCCCAGTTCCAACCCGGATTACCGAACTCTTCCCACGCATCTACCGCAGCCTTTGAATTGGCCACGAATGCTTGGCCATTAATAGCACTTGAACCGCCAAGTAGCTTGCCTTGGGACAACGGAATGACTTTGCCATTCAGTCCTTTCTAAACGTAGACATCGTCAGTCTAAAGATAAAATGGGAATGGCCGTGTCTGCTCCTCACCTGTGGTGTGCTGTGGTAGCTCCAGTCAAATTCTGGTGTACCGAGAACAGAGAGCCACAGTGCCGGAGTGCGAATGCGAGGATCTGCCGTATAGTCGTCTCCTGCTTCAAGGACAGTGACTGTGATGTTGGGGTCCTCGGTAAGACGAGCTGCAACGACCAAGCCAGACAGACCACCTCCAACAATGACGAAGTCTTTCGTAGAGTCCATGGTTTCTCATATAATAATTTCGGTGATGTAAATTAATGTGAAGACAAGATGTTGAGGAACAGACAAGAAATATGGGCTTAGTAGACAAGTTAGTACTCCAACCGAGACCGTCAGCAATGACCCCGTAGATTAGTTATGTATGTTGGTGCTGACGCTCAAATACGTTGCATCTGAGACTACCAACTACATGAATGTAGTTTTCATACTATACCAAGTGCGTCGTATCCATCTCCGTCTACGCATGAATATCTGCATGTTGGTAAATTCAGCATGTATTCCGATGCATAGCACGCAAGTAGACCAACGGGTTAATATGTTGTGATATGGTGCACATTTTGGGTGTTAGGTGCAAATTTCACACAGTGTGACCCAAAGAATCAGTAAATGATAATGAAGGGCTTTTACTCCTACTAGCAGGATACATAGGGGAGTTGTCTAAGCCAGGCTCGCTCATCTATTCGAGATTTATTTTCCGCTGGGGAGCCTGGTGAACAGATGATTGGGCCGTTGGATAACGCGAAATTATCATTCAAAGTTTACTTCACTAAACTCTCTCGTATCACGATATCATAATGATACAGAACAATCGAGTTGTTCGTCGAGTGTATCAAAGCGACAAGTGAGAACCTATATCTATGGCTTGATCGGAAGGTCCAGCTAACTACAACACAATTATCCGATCACGTAGACAGTGGGATGTTAATTTTGTGACACACTCTTGAGTGCAACTCACTCAGCAACCTTTGGTATGAAGTAACGTTGGTATTATTTTTATTATAGACTATGTCTTGTAACGTATTTCCTTTTGCAAGGTGGTCGGCTGACAAGCCGCATCATGAGAGCTTATTGCAGTCTCTGCTGTGGCATCCAAATTTCCTCTTCGTATATGTCCTCCCTCAACTCTCACATAGAGCGCGGCCTCTTTCGTATATTAGCCCATATTCGTGTATTCCTTAAGCCTTGGATAACCAGTAGCAGAGACATTGAGGATGCTATGTGATATAGACCTCCCCTTCGTACCTACTACGACGAAAAATCCCGTGAGAGTTGTTCCACTGCGTTCTTGTAGTATAGATAAGTCTCGACAGCTGTGTTTACTCGACGGGCGTAGGCCGCTTGTATCCTTATTACTCGGTCCCTGACTTCTTGCTGTCGGTCTATAGTTAGGGGTCTGTAAAGTAGCAAACGTGTGTAGTGCACTTACAATGTTGGGGAAGAAAGTTGCGCGGATGAACCACGCCTTCTCTTCGTCGGAGTGATTCAATTGGTAAGTATCCTCACCTGGTTCGCCGAACCCGAGGAGCAGGATATACCGTAGGAAGATTTCGCCGTAGGGCAGTTCGCTGTCGTCCATTAAGAACGTTTCTTCCGTGGTGCGTGTTTCTTGCATGGCGCTTGTTTCTTCCGGGGCGCTCATGGTGCTGAGTTAGAGATGGAGAAGATCAGACTTTAGAGTGTCTTGCTTGTCTTGGCGAACTGGTCGTGGCTGGTTGTCTTTCGTCAAATTCAAGATTTTTCGATTGTTGTGTTGAACGAGTACTCCTCTTTCGCATGGGCACTGATGTCCTTATATACATTCTACCGATCTTTCTGTGCCTCTTATATATATTTTCTGCAGCTGTTTGCGGAAAGGCTCCCTTGAGAGACACCGAAGTTACAGAACTCAAACTTTCGCTCCTTACTCATTGCCTCTATTTGCGTGTCAATTAAGGTTACACTCGGATAGTTTAAGACACCTTATAACTCCTTGCATTTCCGTCCCTAGTATGTTTTCATCTCTAAGTTTTATTGGCTTCATGTGAAGTTGAACTCAAAGACATAGTGAGGCACAATCATCTGGCATCAGATGACTGATCGGCCTTTTCAGATTTTCGTGCTTTCGCACTTCCATATATCATCCTGCTGACCCAAATATGAGGCCACCGGAGGACACCGATATCACAATTCATCCCGAACCACGTCATGCGCAGCTCTTTTATGCTTGTTTGTTCTTATTCACCTAGCTGAGGCGCTAGTAGCATTCTGTGTTACTCAACTTGATGCTTTCACCGAGCTGAACATTATGGTTTGATTATGTAAGTCTACGGCGACATCTTAACCTAAGTTATAAACGATATTAACTTTCTACGTATTGAGTTCGAACTCTATATCGAGGGGTTTAAAATATTTTTCTTTGCTTTATTTCTACGAGCTCTGGATATATATATACGGGGGAGTTTTTGGTAAACAACAAACAAGACGAGCAACCTGATCCATCTCAATCGATCGGACAAGGAGTCAGTTAGTAATCGAATCTGGTACGTGCTCACTTGCTGTTGTATCAAAGTACGGAGGAGCATAAACTAACAGGTGAACGACAGCAAACAAATATCCACTCTTATAATGCGTTAACTAGGAGTATCTGGTCTCTGACTACACTCTCTATGTTGTATGGAGGATCATGAGTAGGTTTATACGCGGAATCTTATTCATCTCTGGTCTCATTAAGTTTGCACTCAAAGGGAAGAGTTTCGGTGAGTACCTAATTATATCAACCATATGAGAGCGTTAGCCGCGTCATCCACAGAGAGTCTCTTGTATGCCAAGATCCTCTGCCAAAATCATTGTAATACATAACAATTTGTCCTAATTGCGTCTAACAGTATATACTGAGACATGATTGCCATGCTAGTATCCCTATTTATACCTAAGTGTTCATATTTAGCCACATCTTCGAGCAAGGGAGAGAGGAAGCTGGCATTGCCATGATAGTTGAGAGACACCGCCAAACGCCAAATACCAAACACCGAACCATAATTAGATTAACTTTGAAACCTACTTATACACTGTGCTGAGTCGATTCCGGAGGCGAAGACTGGAGTTAAGCTTGACGCTTAGATCGGGCACTAAACGAGCAGAATCATCTGCTAAACCTTCTGGTATTACTAACCTTTTATCTCTCACACAGCGTCGCAGAGACCGTATAATGACAATTTCTTACCGAGATGCCTTTAGATTTAAGCTTACAAGGCGGAAAGCAAATAAATTCTCAGTCAATATGTACTCTTATTAATGGAATAGCAGACTAGTGCGATAATACCGCGACGTGGGGATTCCGAAGAGTGCGAGAGAGGAATGGCCAAGAACTTCTCTGTACTTCATCCTCATAGCCTGCCAGGTCGCCTGCTAGAAAAATTTAGCAGCCTTAGTATAGGGGTTACATGAATTCTTGTTGCCGAAGAAGGTTAAACTTCGCGATCCAGGCTGCAGCTATATAGGTAAACTTTAGGTCCTTTGTCTTCCAAGATCGTGACAGAAAATGCTCTGCTTAGGTCGTTGCAGGTTATATTTCTATTGAAAGCCTATGTCGCTCCCTCTATACTTTGTTTGGTTCACAGAGCCAAGGAGAGTAGACTTGATACTGATCATGAACAGCAATGACAGAGTTTGAGAGTTTTTAGGTTTATGAAATTCAATATAGGGTAGAGGCTCATGCCGCGGGTGAGTACGATGCTTCATAGAGCAACCTCGGACTCCTCGCCATTTCAATACATAAATATAGAATTTGGAAAAAACAGGGAATATCCTGGAGTGTCTGTATTCCTTTATAACAAAAGACCCATTAACCCTGTTATTTTCAATAGGCCAGCAGTCGATAATAATGTGAGTAAGCGGGTAAACTTGGTTATCGGGATTAATTGAAAGCAATGGCACATCGAACATAGGATACAATTTGTTGTGCTCTTGGTAGATGCATAGAATCAACTTCTTTTATCACGACACAGACGCAGAAGACATAAGTCGAAGACTTGAAATCTCAAATCAATAGCGATGCTAGCTCGATATCCATGTCACCTGTTTTATGCGATGGCTTTTGGAAGTGGAATAGATCAGAATCCGGTTTAATTTTACGGGAAGTTAAACGTCAACGCATGTTTATTGTGTGCATATCCGTCTGTACTGATACCCGAGGTCGTTTGCATCTGGCCACTGAAGGGGTTTGTTGTACAGAGGTGCAACTGTAGCGGGAGGCTCTGTAATCGGTACCTCGCTTGCTTATCGTGTACTTGGCTTATCTTATCTTGATACAGAGTAGGTCATGTAGGTACTTAGTACCAAGTACTGCTCTGTTAAATATGAGTCACCATCGCAAATTATGGCAGGCAAACGGCATATGGTCTGTGCGTTAGCATAGGTAGGTGCCCGTGCAGCTCTGCCCGTGCCCGCCTAGCGGTAGAAGAATAGGGTAGGTACCTTATTCAACAGAGGGGTGGTGGGGTTATTTCTGTTATTTCTCCAGCCCAGAGATACATCACACTTCTGACTTGCTGCGCTTTTCAATTTCTGCCACTTCTCAACAAGCCTCGTCTACCAACCTTTGTACCATCGCAACCTCGCAACTCCCTCGAACCACTACCTAGACCAACGAAAGCAGCCGAGGAATTCGCGACCATGACGGTCGACAAGCCAGAAATCCCCGAAACCACCGAAAACCCAGAAGTCAACCCCGAAGTCGACTCTGGGTCGGAGAGCGGCTCGGAATCTGAGACGGAACAACCCCAGGCAGAACCCCAGACCCAATCCAAGACGCCCATATCCGTGGCGCCTGCCGTCGAGCGACCGCCTCTGCCACCCCAGACCGACCCCAACGACCTCGATATCTCGTCGCTGTCGCCGACCACACTCGAGATCATCGCCCGTCAAGCCACCATCAACATCGGTACTATTGGTCATGTCGCCCACGGCAAATCCACCGTCGTCAAGGCCATATCTGGTGTTCAAACTGTGCGCTTCAAGAACGGTGCGTGATTCCTGTCGCATATATCTCTGGGATATCTTCAACTTTTAGTTTTGTTCGTTTGAGGACAGTGATACTCATTTACTGGTGCTACTGTAGAGTTGATCCGAAATATTACAATCAAGTTGGGTTACGCCAACGCTAAGATATACAAGTGCTCCAACGATGAATGCCCAAGGCCGACCTGCTTCCGATCTTACAAGAGCGACCAAAGAGTTGACCCTCCATGTGAGCGCGAAGGATGTGACGGAACATACCAGCTCCTGCGACATGTCAGTTTCGTGGACTGTCCCGGTATGTTTATATCTGGAACAAGAAATATGGCGAGCAAGGTCTAATAATGAATCCAGGTCACGATATTCTGATGAGTACTATGGTACATTTAACTGTTCACCTAGATACACATCTCGAGCTAACCCTCTGCTAGTTGTCAGGTGCCGCTGTCATGGACGCAGCTCTACTTGTCAGTGCCTATTGCCCAGCAGTTTATTTTCAGTGCGAGATGCTAATAGAGAGTAGTTGGTTGCTGGTAACGAAAGCTGCCCTCAACCCCAAACAGTGAGCATCTCTTCCCGTACGTATAGGAGAATATCGCTGACGAAATACAGTCCGAACATTTGGCCGCCGTCGAGATTATGAAGCTGGGTAAGTCTACTCTAACTTCGACTTGGTCCTGACGTCTTGTATTTGTGTCAACACCCAAAAACAAGGCTCGGACCCCATCACAGAAGGCCAGCAATTTCTGACAGATATACAGAGAACATCATCATACTCCAAAACAAGGTTGATCTAATAAAGAGCGAAACCGCTATGAAACATTACGGTGAGTCCAACTTTTGTGGTAACACCCAGTGTTGCGTCGGAGGCACGCATACTGATCATAAGCAGAATCTATTCAACAATTCATAAGAGGCACTGTTGCCAGCAACTCACCAATTATTCCCATCTCGGCCCAGCTGAAGATGAACATTGATGCTGTTAATGATGCCATTGTCAGCATCCCAGTACCCATACGAGACTTCTCAATGGACCCTTACATGATGGTCATTCGATCCTTCGATGTAAACAAGCCCGGTGCCGACATCGATGAACTCAAGGGAGGTGTTGCCGGTGGCAGTATTCTGCACGGTATGCTGAAGATGGGTGACGAGATTGAGATTCGTCCTGGTATTGTCACTCGTGACGACAAGGGTAACCTCAGGTGTACACCAATTTTCAGCCGCGTCGTCTCCCTCAACTCCGAGGCCAACGACCTGAAATACGCTGTTCCTGGTGGTCTGATTGGTGTTGGTACAAGAATTGACCCGACATTGTGCCGAGCTGATCGTCTGGTTGGTTTCGTGCTTGGTCTAAGGGGAAAATCACCTGATATCTACGGTCAGATCGAGGTCAACTTTTACCTGCTCCGACGTCTTCTTGGTGTTGCGGACGGCAAGCAGCGCAAGGTCGAGAAGCTCACTAAGAACGAGATTCTGATGGTTAACATCGGATCAACATCCACTGGAGCTAAAGTCGCTGCCATCAAGCGAGATGCCGCGAAGCTTGTTCTCACAAGTCCGGCATGTACAAATATTGGAGGTAAGAACTGTAACCATGTTCCTCAAGTCATCTCGACTGTGTTCCGACCTTTCGTCTTTACCTCACATTCCATTTGAAAGTAAATACTGACTTTGGTGTCACGTAC
Organism: Xylaria arbuscula; assembly: GCA_022385695.1. Taxonomy (NCBI): domain Eukaryota; kingdom Fungi; phylum Ascomycota; class Sordariomycetes; order Xylariales; family Xylariaceae; genus Xylaria; species Xylaria arbuscula. The sequence goes on along the minus strand of MU279366.1, from coordinate 626,437 downwards.
AGAGAAAATCGCTCTCAGTCGGCGTATCGAAAAGCATTGGCGTCTAATCGGTTGGGCTACTATTACGGCAGGTGACATTCTGGAGCCTACTAGCGGTTAGAGGGACATGAAAAGCTGGGAACCAACGCGACATAGACGATGACAATGACGATAATTCATTCTACCAATGGTACATTTACTCCGTTGCTCGATGCTATCACGACTCTTTTGAAGAGGTGTTGTTGAATTCGTCATTATCGCCATCTGGAACGATTCTGACGTGCGAGTAACAACTTCGCACTTCAGTGTACTACGGCTAGAGCTGACGAGGATGATTGCAAGCGGTTAAGGGGAAAATCGGGGCCCAGCCTAGGGTGGATGGCATTGCGATGGTGTTGAATATCATGTTGATATGTTAAAAAGTGTCATAATTGAACGAATAAGGATTCATGATGGGCTCAAGTATCTGGTGCCAGCTATAAATATACCTCGGCCTAGGTCAATAGGCTGGTATTTAGAAACGGTAGAAGGATCAAAAATAGTCACATTTCGAAGATTTGCTTTTGTCAGTGAACTATAGTAATGTCTATGACAGTCGTTGCTCGTCGTCATCTAATCCTACCAACCCAAACATCAGGTGCATGAAGAGCACACCTGTGTCAATTTGAGGGCAGGCTACTGAAACAAGTTTGCCCCATATACAAACTGAAACATCAGGGGGTTAGATGGATTGTCAAGAGAGGTTGCCGGTTGACAGACGGCCGGTGACACTTGAGCTATTCATGCAAGACGAAACAAGACACATGTTAATGGTCTAACAAACAGGGGAGTGTTCTTATTCCAGGGACTAAATCTCCCTTGAGATAAAATCAAGAATCTAAACTTGATAGGAATCAATATTAAGCGTCAAGATTATCAATTGGCATTATTTTACTCTTTTTACGGTCATCTGTACAAGCTAAAACCCCCGAACCAAAGCACGCGACCCCTCCGCATCGAATCTGCCCCTCTAGTTCATTTCCCCCCACCAAAACCAAGATCGCCCACCGGCCGGCCCGCCTGCAAGTAATAAAGCACGAAGAACAAGACCAAAGAGAATAAAAACGATCGAGGGGAAAATAGAGGAAAAGAAATAAGAGGAAATTAAAGGAAAGGAAAGAAGAAAAGAAAGGAAAAGAAACAGACAATATGTCCGGCCTCGACGCCCCCGAGATCCTCGCCGCCTACGATGCTGTCCGCTCCGACAAAGACGAGACGAACTGGCTCCTGATATCATACGCCGGCGCAGTAGGCGACAAGGTGAAGCTCTCGGGCACAGGGAAAGGCGGACTATCCGAGCTAGCGACGCAGTTCGACGACGGACAAGCGCAGTACGGGTACGTCCGCGTCGAGTACGCCAACGATTCGGAATCCAAGCGTGTCAAGTTCGTTCTTGTGGTTTGGATTGGGTCTGGTACTAAGGTTATGCGGAAGGCTAGGGTGGGATTCGAGACCGGGGCTGTGAGGAAGGTTTTAGCGCATCATTCTATTCAGGTTGATGCTACGGATCGGGGGGATTTGGAGGAGAAGGATGTTGTTGCTAGGCTTAGGAGGGCTGGGGGGGCGGATTATAATGGGGGGAGGGGATAGGGGGATACTGTGAAGGTGGTTGGGTGTAGAAGGAGGAGGAGGGAGACGATATATGGAGGGGTATTTAGGGGAGGGGTCAAGAAAGAGAGAAGAGAGGGATTGAGGATTGGATACCTATGCTATGAGGCTTGAAGTTAGCGAGAGAGCGAATATACAGCGACGATATGTGTTCGGATGACTACAGGCGTATATACATATACACATATGTATCACATACATACAAGACACACATAAACAGATACACATACACACACATACATACAGCGTTGAATAGACAACATCCAGACAAACATAAATCAAAACACCATCAACAACAAAACACCCATAAGATCACCAAACGTCCCCTTCACACTATCCATCTATATATCCAATAACAGACAAATCAAACAGGCTCCCCTCCCCACCCCGAAAGATTAACAACCTCAGGAACCCGTCCACTCCTCACAATACACCAAACAACGACCTCATCAGAATCATTAACCTCAACATGTTCCACCCAAGCAGGAATAAGCGCATAATCCCCCTCCTCAAGCTCGACCCGACTCCTCCCGCCGTCGCTGAGTATCGCCCCGCGCCCGCGCACGGCGTACACGATCGTGTCTTGCGCCCCGTGGTGGTGCACGGCGGAGGAGGTGTGCGGGTGCGCTTGCATGCTTGAGGCGCAGATGTTGGGGGTTTGGTCTACTATTGCGTTGGAGCGGATCATGCTTTGGGTTTGGGAGCCTGAGGGGGTTAGGGTTGAGGATTTGGTTAGGTGGACTTTTTGGGTTGGGGGTTGGTGGGACATTTTGGGTGATACGGTTGTTTTTTGATGTGAGAGTTGAATGGTGGTGGGTAGAGGTAGGAAGTGAATATAGCAGATGGAGATGAATGGAGGTAGTGATGATGATGTCTTGGGGTTTTATATACTCGGCGGATGATGGACCGATTCATCGATTGGTGAATCGAGGTTGCATCCATTAGTCATGTGCTTTAGATTAACCTACTATTTGTTAGCAGATCATCTAGTACCATTTATATTTCCTTTCGATTAAGATATCGTCTATCGAATGCAAACTAATGTTGGCGATATCCCTCCTTTTATTGTTTTCCTCTGTGTTCTCCTCGCTGTTGTCCTGTCAACCTTCGAACTGTAAAATGATAGGGACCGTCATATAAGATGGGCGCAGGAGATGGCCCATACCAGGTATGCACAATGAGTGCTAATATGTATATAGAAGATCGATCTACCCCTATTAGTATATAATTATATAAGGTTATCAGGACTATCATAATAAATCATACAATGGAGGGGCATTGTCTCATCCATACCCAAATCATTAATTCATTGCCCCTCCATCATCACATCTCAAGCAATAATAAAAGCTAAGAGTTAGATGCCGTAAGATGGATATCGCAAATCCCCGTAGAATACTAGCCGTTTCGTCGGCAGATTCAGTACAGCACCTAACCCGTGTCCTCAAAGGTCCCACTCCACCCTTCCATGTCCTTAGCCCATAGCACACTGCTGACCTTCGATAGACCTCACCGGAACAATACCAGAGCAAACATCAACCTCTCTAGCCGGGGCATCACATAATCTCTCTATAAAAACAAGATATTACAAGGCAGAGGTCCCTATATGGCTAGATCTAATATCATCCTCCTCAGAATGGTCCGCCTCGTTCCTCTCACCAGAAGCAAAAGAGGTTCTTGACGTACTCGGTGGTCTCATTCTAGTCTTTGCCCTACCAGTCCACGCACACTCCGACGAAGGGAAGTCCGCCCAGGACTTGGTCAGACAAGTCGGTAAGGTTGTCAAACAGGGCCTGGGCAGCTGGGAATGGGACGGCGTCGGTCTGTGTCTTGGCGTCGGCGAGATCGACGATGTTGATATATGGGAGGACTGCTGTGCTGAGTCAGGCTTGGAATTCGTGCAGGTGCGGAACCAGTCAACTCCTTCGAGGAACGAGTTTGGAGGTATGTATTAAAAGCACTTTTTTGATATTTTGTACGCGCAACTCACGCTGTCCTTTTAGAAAAAACCGGTATACCTCGTGTCTTAGAGGCGCTGGAAGCAAATGACTGGGCGAACGCATCAGCCGATGACCTCGGGTCGGATTGGGAGGATATAGACGCAGAGATTGAAGCCCGAAAGAAAGGTCAAGACGCAAATGAAGACCCTGATGCAGACGCAGCAGATCTAAACCCAGAGGATTTAGACTTCGGATTCGATCGCGAGGACTTCGAGGGGCTGAAGCGCGCGATATGGAATGCGGGGAAGGAAGATGGGGAGGGAGAGTCGAGTGCTGTTGCGGCTGAAGGTGAAGGTGAGGGTGATAAACGGAAAGTAGATGAGAAGGAGGAATCCCTTGATGACGAGGATATTCAGAAGATGGAGCGCCTGATGGCTAAGTTGCAGGCTGTGCGGGATACAAATGCTGGTCTGCCTGAGGATCAGCGGAAGCGTGCGGCTGCTAAGGCTGTTGCTGAAGTTATGAAGGAGATTTGATCGTGTGCTATAGTTCCCCTCGGATTAAATGCGTATTGCTTTCGAGGATAACGATGGATCTTCACCTTGGCTGTGAGTACCTATAGTATTGAACTTGGACTCATGGGGACAATTCTTTAGCTATAACCAACGGAGACGGCGTAATAGGTAGCGAGGTATAATAGACACAGACACAGCGAAACGGTGCAGCTGATGCTATTTTATGCTCTCGTCTGAATAGAGGCAGCGAGAAGGAGTATGAAGTAAATCACCCTCCCGTTTGCTCCAGGTAAGCGTTTCCTCCTTGCTATTCGTCACACTTGTTCCAGACTTCCGTCAAAATAGCAGTTCCAGAGCGCTGAAATATTCATTATAGAGTAATCGTCACCTGGGTCTAAAACTGATTCGATCACGATACCGGAGAACGGTCGCATTTTATTCAAAACCATCTATGCAATCATCGAATACCTGTCTAAGCTAAGCTCTTAGGAGTGAATCCTGACATAAGAGTAGAAGTATAAGAGAAGGCATCATCAATGTCAATCATTACTAATTACTGCATGAGACTAATTAAATAAATACAAAAAAGGTATAAACCCGCCAGAATATATTCGTATAGAAGTCAGCAGACAGCAAAGTCCCCTACGACCTTTGCGTCCCCGCGGCTCTAAACGAGTACGTCCCACTACCGACCGTAACCGCCTCCTGCGCACCCCACGGTAAAACAACCTCTGCTTTCGCATTAGGCGGTACGACTAATGTCAAATGGAACCCCGAGGCATCAACACGCCAATCCGTTGAGACGAGTCCGTACGGACTTAGATACGTCGTCTTAGCCGAGGTCAACCCGCCCCCAGGAACAGGGGCGACGCGGATCGTCTTCCAACCAGGCTCAGCAGGGGCCAGTCCGCCGATGGTGCGGAACATCCAGTTAGCGACGGAGCCGAAGGCATAGTGATTAAACGAGGTCATCATGTTCGGGTTCACGGTGCCGTCAGGCAAAAGACTATCCCAGCGCTCCCACGTCGTCGTCCCGCCCATGACGACCTGGTATAACCACGAGGGCACCGTCGTCTGCAAAAGCATCTTGTAGAAATCCGCCGTGAACCCATATTTCGTCAGCGCGAGACCCAACAAATGCGTCCCTGCGAACCCCGTGCCGACGAGATATCCGTTGTCCGTGATGATCTTTTGCAGACGGGCTGCGGCTGCTGTGTCTTGACCCGATGGGAAGAGGTCGAAGTAGAGGGCTAGCGTCAGTCCTGTCTGCGTCTCGTAGGCTACGGTGCCGTTGGCGTCGATCCAGGATGCCTGGAACGCCTTTTTCAGCGTCGCTGTTTGATTCTCGTATTGCGCTGCGTCGTCATCTAAGCCCAGGGCAGCCGCCATCTTGGACACCAAGTCAGTAACGTACACGAGGTACGCATCGGCAACGAGGCCGGAATCCGTCGTGGCGTCTCCAGGCTGGTCATTCGGTGCTTTCGGGTCCAGCCAGTCGCCGTACTGGAAGTACGTGTGATTCCATAGTTCATTCGCGCCCCGCGGGATCCCGTCGTCTATCCAGGCTTTGGCTCCCACGTATTGTGCTGCTAGCGCGCCGAGGTCCCCGGTTGATTGGTATGTGTTCCATGCGTTTGCTACTACTACGTCGCCCCAGACTGCGGTTGGGTAGGCTGGTCCTACTCCTGGGACGTTTGGGACTACGACGGGGACGATGTCTACGGGCGGGTTAGCTGTATGCGATTTTATTGTGGAAATTCTAAATTGTTTGGAATTATTGTGGTGTGATACTTACTGTCATTCTCAAGTTGTTCTGACGCCACGTCCTATGCTGCGTTAGTGAAATCGTGATCCAATCACCGCAAATTATAACGAGTTATGATTACACAAAGGGGCGGACAAGCTAACCTTTAACCAACCTCTCCAGAATCCCGCCGTGTCGTACAGGAAATTCGAAGTGGGAGAAAACGCATGCGCATCACCGGTCCAGCCTAACCTTTCGTCTCGTTGGGGACAATCTGTCGGGACACTCATGAAATTCCCCTTTACTACATCACAATGTCAGTTACTCTACTCAATAACACTCAAGCACATCGAGTCACACGCGGATATCACGGGTAGGATGCGGTAACAAGACAATCAAACTCACAACTCCACAGGATATTAGACACCAGCTTATTCAGAAGCGAATTCGACGTCTCAAAATCACCCGTCCGCTGCATGTCGGAATGCACGACAATAGCCTTGACAGAGTTATTGTCAAGCGGCGTCTGCTCAACGGGCCAATTGTCTACCTGCACGTATCTGAAGCCGTGGTACGTGAATGTCGGCTCCCATGTTTGCGTCCTATTGCCCGAGAGCACAAGAGTGTCGGTTTGCTTGGCCGTTCGCAGCGGGGCCGTGGCTATCTCCCCGTGCTCAAGTACTGAAACCGTTATTAGCTGAACTCTAGTGAAACTTTCGAGGAGATTCTGGGGAAGTGCGCGTTTGCTTACCCTCTACGTGAACCATCTTGATCTCGGTTCCCGCTGGTCCGTTTACTTGAAGGCGAAGCCAACCGACGAGGTTCTGCCCGAAATCTAGGACTGTGGCGCCCGATGGTGTGGTTATGACATCTTGTAGTTCGACTTCTTCTAAGCGACGGATTGGTGGTCCGTCTGGTGCTGTGAGTCTTCCTAGGGGAGATTGAAGTGTTTTCACGCCGATCCATTCAGCGGTTTTAGGGGCTCTGAAACTCGGTGTCGTCCAGCCGGGTTGCTCGTTCGCTGAATCATAGTACTCCCCGTTGTAGATTTCCGAAGTTATGATGGCTCCCGTACTCGACGACCATGTCAGGTCTGTTGGGATCGTCTCCTGGGTACCGTCGGCTTTTGTGATGACTAGCAGAGCAAAGGCGCCCAGGGTATCACCCCAGATATTCCGCGATGAATCGAATCCAATGCGGCCCGCATACCAGCCTTCACCAACATGTATTCCGATAGAGTTATGATGATGATTGACTAAATGCGTAACGTCGTATGTGTCGTAAACAAGTCGGTGGTTGTATGATTGCCAGCCTGGGGCTAACACGGCATCCCCGACCCGGCGTCCATTGATAAAGGCTTCGTATAACCCGTAAGCAGTAATGTAAAGGCGCGCGGACCTGACAAAGCTGAATCCTAAATCCAAAGAGAAGTCTTTGCGTAGAAGGATAGGCTGATGGGGAACATTTTGTTCTGTGGTCTTGTTCGCAGCAATCACCTGCACACCAGCCCAGTCTTCGTCCGCTAACAGACCAGTCTCAACAGGGAATGGCCTTGACCAGTCTGTATCAACGCTATCATCGCTGCCATACGATCTGACTCGAACAATGGCCGACTCGGCAGAGCTCAGCGCAACAGTCGGCCAGTCTACGAGGACGGACTCCGACGAAGTGAAGTCGTAAACCTCGGACGTCCCTTGCCGGGATACCTCAATGCTGTAGCCGCTCTGCGACCAATTGGTCGCGTGCCCTTCAAACTGCCATGATATGCGCGGACTAGCCTCGCCGATGCCTAGGGCAGCTCGATGATGCTCGAACGAAACTTGGGAAATACGTACTGCCATGTCGGAGGCGTGTCAGACTCTGTTACTTCCGTCTGTAACTAGTAGCGACTCAAATAAACAATAAAAGGCACGAACAGACCTTTCGAGTCACCCTTCATATTAATAGGGGAGAAAACCACCCGCCTTTCTCGGTCCAGAGATGACCGAGCCAGCAGATCCGTACCACCCTCGTGAGGTCTTTCCTGCGGCGGGGTAAGATATATGGCGTTTGCTGCAGCATGCTAATACTACCGGTATGCTATGCTAATGCTAAATGTGTGCTCGCGGGATCTGACTGACCTGAGGTTCATGGTTTTGGCTGTGCGACGCCGATTCTTGGCTGTGGAGAAGGAAATGGGATGGGATGTTGTTTCCCACCGTTGGGAATGCCGGTGGTTGAGGGGGTAACTCCTCCTTCTCCTCTCTTCTCCCCCGCATGCTGTAGGTAATTACTTGAGAGATGGCGACCGGTGTGCGACGCATCGCATACATGCTCTAACGTAGCTTTGAGACATTTGCCAAGCTTCGGTTGAGCTATGAGCGAATAGCCATCTGGTGCTATGAAGAATGGAATCAAACTCGGTTATGGCTGGGCAAGCCTTTCTTGTCGTTTGCGACATCGCATTGGAGTATATACGCATATAAGGTCTGTATGCTCAGCTGGGCGGATACATGTAAATGGGTATTGGGTAGGGAAAACGTAGGATAGCACGACGGACACTGCAGCTATGGCTCAATTGTGATCTGTATGGGGTTTAATTATCCTGCATTCCGCGACCTGGACGGTATGGCGTCGGCCTCGACCGGCTAGATGGATCTAGACCACGCGAGTGTTAGACATGTCTAGAAAGTCTCAGATTCTATACTGGCCGATTATTCAAGCACACGTCGTCCAGCCACTGTGAATAAAAAACTCGGTTTGAGCTTCTCTATATAGGACAACGGGTTATTTACATCATTCCTCTGCCGAGGAACCATTACATACATCGCCCATATCAGGCCATCACGTCAATCCTTCGTCCAATTCTTATCGTATAACCTTAGTACATCATTATCAACTGTCGTTGATCCTCTCATTCATGTCTCGCCTTCGTGCGACTCGTGTAGGTACTTGCTCGGTACAAATGTACACTGTCCCATCCACTACATCATGGCTATTTCTGGGCCAAGATTCCAAACAAATAAAATAAAAAAAGGGTAAAAATAAATGAAAGAAGTATGGCCGGATTAAGTTCGTTGATTCGAAAAACAACTCAAGGGGTATCAAAACACAGTATCAACTCTAATCCTACAAGCCTCCCTCCATCACAGCGCATGCACACTAGCATTGAAACTCCCATCATCACGAGATTCGCCGCCCCCGGGATGATGCATCTGATGAAGAGCATGTTCTTCGAAGCCCGGGTTGCCGTTCACGCTGCTGCCCGGTCGATGCAGTAACGTCTCGTCTTCTATCCGCTCGTAATACGGTGAATGCGGGAGCGGCATCTTGCTCGAGCTTCCGGATGTGTCTACTACGCGGCCGCTCTTGCTCTTGTTTGTTGAGCCGCCGCTTAGTTTGCCCTTTACGAGCGGTGCGAAGGACGGCATGCAGGCGCATAGGATGCCTACTGCGTTTTCGGCTAGATGCCAGAAGAGGACTCCGGAGGAGTACCAGGTTAGGTCGCCGAACCATAATAGGGGCTTGGTACTGGCGAAATCCACGACTGCGAGGGGCGGGTTAGTCTTCTGTTTATATGCAAAATGAGGATGGAGATTGCGGTCTTGTTAAGATGATCATAGCAGTAGAGAGCCGAAGTCGATTGGTAGGTATTCCTCCTGGCAAGATGAGAAAATCTAGGCGAATACATACCCCAGACGTAGATAACAGTGCGCACGATTCCAATTGCGACAACACTTTTCAAAGTCAGTCTTGAAATTCGGAAACGGAGCAAATATATACTGACAGAGAACCCAGGAAAAAGATGGAAGCAACCCCGATCTTCTGCCTCGTGGGCATGACAAGGTTATATATATGCGGCACAGGCAGAACAAAAATGATGACATCCAGAATCAAATCGGTAAACGCAAAGGAGAGGTAAAAAGGGAGCACCATGACGCAATTAGCGCCATACTCGGATTCCAATTTCACCCACAGCGTCGAGGGCGGCACGCACTGGAAGGCGAGGGCGAAGACGTACGCGATGCCCCATGCTGCTGTGAGGCCGATGACAACATTGTTAACGAGGATGAAGACGCGCACGCGGAAGATGCGCCGGAAGAAGAAGAGAACGGATAACTTGATGAGACAGAGCCCGGCTGCCCCAATCACCTCGTACGCGTATCGCGTTTTCTCATAGATGTACAGCTGCGGTGTATGGCCCGGCTGACCTTGCGCATCGAGCTGTTGGTGACGACCCAGACCACCGGCTGTAGCGGCTGAAGTTCTCGTGTTAGTATGGGTAATTGGATCGTGCGGACGAGGGAGAGAAGTCGTGTGGTTTTTTACCTACCGATTATTTGTACGATTGCGATGGCGACGCATAGAGATACCGCCGGGATGACGAGCCAGTCGTCAATACCTAAACGAGCGGTCGTGCTCAGGCGTGCGTAGAACCGAAGTAACACGGCAGAGACGGGCACGATGATGAATAGAATGGCGGTGCCGACCAACACCGATGATGGATACGGGTTGTAGCTGGGTGTGTAATAAGGGTTCGACATCTTGGTTGTGATCTGATTTATGTTATGTCGTTGAAGTGGTGATAGCGGCGCACGGGTATATCTCGCCCAGGCTAATCGAGGTATGAAGAAGACGAAATAGTAATCGCTTCACGCCTCAGACCATTTCCACTGCCTTCCCCTCAACGTCCTCGATTGGATTTTTAGTTCGCAATGGGGTTTCGATTGATTCTTTTGTCAAGTTCAACATACGTGAGTCAACGTGTTTGTCATTATCTAGGAAATCTAGAACAGGCGGGGTGTGAGGATGATGGGAGGGAGTAGAAAATGGAAATGTAGCTATATGGCAAATGCCCATCTCCGATATAGCGTGAAAGGTCTCAGGTATTACCAAGCCGATACCTACCATGTTTCTCTTATTGCCATACCTGTCTCCTCGTTAGGATTTACTGTAGTAAACCGTAGACTTTCGGTCAATTGACCGCTAGGAACTTCCCAATTGATCATAGTGGACTCATATATCGCACCCGTTTTTATTTATTCTCACCGTTTTATCTACGCTCAAAGATGGTACTTGCGCAGTATTATTGGCTTGTTAGATACATTGGCCAGATTGTCTATACTCTTGGTTGCCCGTGATTAGCTTCCTACCGGCGGTTGACCTCGATTGAAATGTAACTCCGATTAGGGCATCATCAAACCAATGTAACTGTATAATATACGATGATATTATATATAGAGAGCTGGCGAAACGGAAAGGATCGAACACAATACAATACATGGGACAAGGTACACTATTGGGCAAGGGTTACATGCAGGAAGCTGCCAAGTGTATTACGTACGGGGTAGTGAGAGTCTAGCGATCTTGGAACCGGGAAATCCCAACAGGGAATCATGTGCTCGTGTATTGAAACCAGGATAAGGGTCCCCGTTGTGGGATCTACCGCAGCACAGAAGATGGGTACTCAATATGTAGTGTACATTAAGGCAATGTCGCCATCTGCAGGGGAAGAGTGAGGGGTTACCATCAAGTATGTAGTCTAAATCAGCGTCGTAATGGAAAGAAATTGTATCACCGAGTCGCGAAGCAAAGATGTGGGGTTGGCCATGTATATTTATGTTAGTCATTGTGGCTATCCCCGACCTCCCCGACCAAGAAATACCTGGCGAGCCTGGCTTACAATACTTAAAGCAAGGGTTAAATTTTGGTAAAGCTGATTCCATGGTTTTAAGAAATCTAGACTCTAAACAGCTAATGCCATCGTACAAATAACATCCGCTTCTCTCCACGTCATCCACTAGTCCTAACGATTCGCGTATCTAAAGATATCAAATAACGCCTTTTGAACAATAACCGCTGCATGTTCAAGTTTTACCAATAGACCGGAACAAGGCCCTATATTGTCGGAGGAAACCAAATATCATCCGTGCGTAGTTCGCATAGTCTTAACAAAATACTTAGGTAATATCATCAACTGCTGGAGAGACAGAGCCGTGGTCTGATATGGTTCCATCACCGCATTATGTTGCATTGTAGGATTTAGTCTGTACATTCCGTATATTCAGTTAGTACACGTACTCTACTTCTGTATATGTGGGTGCGGGTTACATTTCGGCATTTAAAATTGTAATGCACTATGTAGAAGTACAGTAACGCTGCGGAAGTATTCTGCACAGGCGAGATGGCAGACTCCCACGTGGTTTTTATGCTCTATTTGTTGCATCGCATCGTGTATGCAAATAATTACACGCCAGGGAGATTATACTAGCGTGCACAGCCAATTGTCTACAGTTTTCAGTTGTATATACGTAGCTGCTCATAACCTAGTGCATATCGATTGGTTGCAAACGATCGACTATTGCTTTGATTTATTGACTGGATATTACTTCGCTGTCTTGAATTGCCGTACTGAAAAACATCATTGCAGTTTTGAGTTGCCATTAGATATAAAGACAAAAATGTCAGAAGCCGAGTTTCAGTCAAACTTTCATGTTTGTATCATCGGAGGCGGCGTTGTTGGTCTTGCTGGTAGCATTCTTCTCCGTCGTCAAGGATTCAAAGTGACTGTTCTTGAACGGGACCCAACACTTCAAACTGTGAGTAGAATGACGAAGCTTCACGATCTTGCACTAAATGATAATTTTATACCGGAGCCGGAATACAACTCCATCCAAATGCAGTGCGGGTGCTGAAAGAGATTGGTGTTTTTGAGAAGATCATGGCCAAGTCCATCATCCCATTCTCTATTATCTTGAAAGCCTACAACACTGGACAGATCCTTCACGCACAAGATCTTCAAGCGCCTGCTGATAAATACAATGCCCCGCTACTCACACTACATCGAGCCCACCTTCGCCAGGTTCTGTATGATGAAGCCATCGCCAAGGGGGTGACGATCAGACATGGTATTAAGATCGATGTAGCTGGGGTCGATATCACAAATGGGACTCTGAAACTCGCTGATACATCTGAGACAATACAAGCTGACCTCTTCATCGGAGCAGATGGAGGTGAATCTGTTGTCAGGACGGCTCTAATCGGGCATAAACCCCAGGCTATTCCCCATGGTAAGATAGTCCATCGAATTTTGATACAAGAGAAAGACATCAATTCCCGACCACACTTGAGGTATTTGCTTGAGAAACCAAATATCATCGTCTGGCTAGGACCGGAATGTGAGGCCGTTACCTATGGTCTCGATGGTGTCTTCAACGTTGCGTTTACCTGGCCATGGTCTAAAGACCCTGAAAATATCTTCTTTGGCGCACAAGCTGTCGATCTCGACGACTTCCGCGCGAACCTTAAGAACTGGGAGCCGCACCTTCGCGAGATCCTCAGTCTCGGCTCAGACTGTTTGCGCTGGCAGTTCTTCGAGCCGATAGCTGATGATGAGGATACCCCCTGGATTGACGATACGGGCAAGTTCTGTATCGTAGGGGACGCAGCGCACCGGGGTTTGCCGTACTTGTAAGTAATACATTCCATGGCTATACATGATAAGTGTTATTCACTCCTTTTTCCAGAGGGCAGGGTGCAGCAGCAGGGATTGAATCTGTTTCGACGCTCGCACAGCTGCTGGGCAAGGCCAAGGACCAGGAACAAGTACGCGAAGGACTCGGAATTTACCAGCGCCTCCGAAAAGAACGGACCGGACACGTTATTCGGGCAACTCTGAGAACAGGCGAGATTTGGCAAATGGCCGACGGGCCACTGAAAGAAGAGCGTGACAGGCAGTTCCTGCACGAAACCCCTACAGTTGGTTATCCGAACCCCCTAGCTGATCCATTCTTTCAGGAATGGTTATGGGGCTTCGATGCAACCAAGACGGCGAACCAGGCGTGGGAAGTGCATGAGAAGGAACGCAGTGCTTGATTCTTGCGTTGTTCTCAAGGGTATAAATATAGAAAGACGCTTACGTACTACGGTGGATGTCAACTTTCCAGAGGACTTCATCTTTAACACCTTCCATTTTAGAACAAGTTGCTAGAGAAACTTGGCAGCCACTGTAGAGCTGAGTTATAACTCACTTATACGAGACATCCGAAAGATGAATTTGACTAGCGATCTATCGTCACACAAAGACCTGTAAATTCGAACCTTGATCAGGTCTGCTTTATGAAAAGATCCTCAATCATCTATCATACGGGATATCTGCAATACAATTTAGTGACAATTAGACACGCTAGTCCGGTCTTTAATCAGGACCTATGTATAGAAAACGTGATGAGTGGAGATTCAGTGTTTACAGATAGCGTCTCCGAGTCCTATTAACCCTTGATAGAGCAGGAGTCAAACATACGTGTACACTTTTGTTAGTCAACCCTTGACACTAAAGGCTGAGCCACAGAACTGATCCGTTGATATGACATTTCGCAAAGTACCATACCGTACTTTATTCTGCGCTAGTCTAGCGTCATGGAGCATCCCGCATTATGTGGAGTGCTAAGTAAACGAGCCGAGGCTAAAGCAGTACTGTTAGAGCACACACTAACTCACATCTTGAACCATCATCGTTTGGGTATAGACTGATTTGGCGAGAGTTCTCCAACCTCATGGCGGATTTTCATGAAAGTCGTACTACCCGGTACGGACCATATAAGATCAGTTGCTTTAACGTGGGTTCTCGTCTCTACGATCTCGTGATTAGCGTCAGGTTTTTAGTTCTAGATCTGCGCGATTAAATCGACAGAAGAGGGGTCACGGAGAACCCTGGTAGAAACCCTGAGTCTTGTGTAGGGTGATATAATCTTTACGCCAGGGATACCGTACGCTAAAGGCATTTTCCTAGAAAATCAAGGATCGCTAATGCAGGGGTGCTACTGGAGTCTCACGGTCAGAATCACGGTGAACATGGAAAGTGAATAGGATGTGTTGTTGGTCTATTACATGATAGTATACCCTCTCGCTACACGATCTGGTATTGAGAAAAGCCCGGTGTCTACAGGAGAAGATCAAGTCTTGATTAATGATTACAATATGATACCCTTAATAAACAATATTCCGACTACTATATCACGAGACTGTTCTCTACTACTGCTCTCTATGATAAAGGGAACCATTGATTGAGGCGCTTTTGAGGGTCGTATTTTTGCTTCAGCTGCTGCAACTTCGACAAACTGGATCCGTATATTTGGGAAAGCGATTCATCCCCATGCGCAAAGTTGATGTAACTACAAACGGAGTTAGTATGCAACTTTAGATTAGTACATGTGAGATAAAGCATTAACATACGAGCTGGGGCTGCTTGTTCCTGCCGAGTCGACCAAGTAACTTCGAACGTTCTGGCCAAACTGGAGGGCTGCAGAGTCGATGCTGGGGCTGGTATACCAGGGGATGGTGATAGCATGGCACTTGATATCACGGAAAGGGTAGGACGAGGAGCCACCATTTGTCACGGATTTAGCCGTCGCCGCCGTCGAGTAGCATTCGGTCAGAATAGTCGTTAGATTAGCCTCAGAGTAGCTGTCGAAAAACGCAACGTACTCGTTCCAAACGTTTCGCCATGCTGTCGGGTCCATTGTTATAAGTCCGGTAGTATAGGATGGTTTTCGGCCACCATCCGTGCAAAAGGCGTCCCCGGCCGTGTTCCAGGTGTTGTAGGGGATCACTTCAGTACCATCCGAAGTCGGCCCAATGTTCAAGATAGATGCGAATTTCTGTCTTCCGACCTCCTCACTACCGAGATAGAAGGGCAAAACAAGAATAGCTGGTTGATCGTCTGATGCTGTGAAGTATATGTCCATTTGCATCTCAGGCTCTAGCGTAAGATTATTGATCGCAGTAATGACTTCTTCGAGTTTACCCTCGTCGAAAAGAAGAAGACCAGTCCATGCGGTGTTTTGGTCTTGAGGTATAGGGTAGCTTCTATACGTGACTGAGGTGACAACACCAAAGTTGGCACCCGCGCCCGTCAAAGCCCACCATAACTCTGGATTGCTTCGAGGAGTAACGGTACTATGAAGCCCACTGGCGTCGACATAGTTGATGCCGATAAGTTGATCAATATTTAGACCGTATACACCTTGCGTTCTGCTGAGTCCGCCACCGAGTGTTGCACCAAGCACACTGACACAATTACAAGTGCTGGCTGACACGCGTGCGTTGTTTTCCCAAGCAGCATTGATAAGGTCTTCGTTCGTAACACCGGCTTGGAACGTCACTTGAGTTTTGTTCGCGTTGAAGGAAATGGTTTTAAGGTTGGAAATGTCGATGATGATGCCGCTCGAGTTAAGTGTAAACGTGTCGGCCCATCCATTTGCGCCACTTTGGATGAGAAAAGGGGTGTTTGTTTTGCTGGCCGCTGCAATAATTTTCGCAACATCGCCTTCAGCGCCGACTGTAATAACTGCACCAGGAGTTGGGGCAGCGTAATCGCTCCATCGCTGGTTCTCTCCTGTACACTGGATAGAAGCGTTGGACGAGAGTGTGCTTTTGACAAGGTTTGTCCAGCTGCTAGTGCAGCTCGCTTGGCAGAAACTGAAGCTGGAGAGACTGGCGCCGATGAAAATGCGTTTTACGTGCATTTTGCGCAGCAACTCTCTTCAAGACGAATGACCCGTAAACTGACGAGAGGTGACGATGCTCGAATAGTTACAAAGGAAAAGAAATCTTGTTTACTTGACGACATTATAAACAAGAAAAACAGGGAATACGGGGCGGAAGCAACACCAACACGTGGCGAGCAGGAGTTGAACCGAAAGGGGGCATGAATATTGGACTGGGGTTGCAATCTACCCCAAAATGGGGTGCGATAATAACAACCTTACCATTTCTCTCGCTGTACGATACATCAGCACACTTCTAGAACCCTGTGGTGTCATAACGGTACGCGTGTAGACGAATCATACATAGAGTAGTTAATCGGAGTTAAGAAGATGAAGAATCCTTCGATATTAGCTATACGCATGATTGAGGCGCGGGGCGACAACGTTTAATTGTTGGTACATGGAGTATCTGTATTGTTAAGGCAGTGAATCTCCGGAATCGGGTCATCACCAGTTATTAGTAATGCGCGTTTCTTAAAGCTGTTACATGGGTAGCATATTCTATTTAGTCTTCCTGGCATATATCATATAAGTCGCATACTGACTAGCAGGGCACGGTGCGCATGGTCGTTGCGATTAGAATTCTCTTGTAAGCTAGACTTCTCAGCTGCTCGCCTTTGAAGCAGCAAATCGAGTTCGTTTCTGTACTATTAATAAGATCACCCCGCATTCATCCTTGCAATCTCCAGTTAACACGCTATACTATATAGTATGCTTATGAGGGTCGATCATGCGGGCGCCCTCCAGGAGATTATAAAATCGATAGGCCGAATAAATAGCGTAGAATAATTGAGTGGATTGCGTATTGGCCTGTCTTTATCAAAAGGAGGAGTTGGCAGCTTGAAGCGAATAACGGACACTGATAGCTAGATTGGGTCTATGGCCGATTCCCATCGGAGCGGCTGGTGTCTAACTCCGTGAGTCTAAAACTAACCGAGACTCGAAGAGAAATCTATGTAGCCAGCACTGAAGGCTAAGGCCGAGAAAGGCATGTGTAGTTGACCATTGCAGCAGTGACTTTATCATGAGACAATCGGTAGTCAATTCAAGTTGCGTGAGCCTCCTTTCCCATGCGTTGGTCCACTCCCCCTGAACCATTGACATATTCTGCCAAGAGGGCCAGTACCGTCGTTCCACTGACGAGCAAACCCCCCCAAGCGAACCACCAACCACAAATGTCAGGTCTTGATCTCTTGACTGTCTTGACCATGGCAGCCAGCCAGAGAGCATTTCCACCAGCCGCACCAATAAAATATATTGGCGAAAATCCTGCTAGCACGCCAGTTGCGATTAGACAACCGACTTGTGCCGCTCCCATTACAGAGATAAAGGCATCCGTATTCTGGTAAAGCACTGCCATGCTACGCACGCCCGCCTTGATATCATCCGCTGTGTCCTGGCATGCGTTTACATAATCGAAGATCGTCGTCCAGATGTAATGTGACATGAAAAGCGAGGCAGTGGCTGCTGTTGTTGCAAGCGTGACAAATGGATCGACCCCTATAGCAGCAGCTGACATGAGCACACCTCCGGCAATGGGTGCGCTGAGAATAAGCTGGGGGAAGTCTGTGAAGCGTTTTCCCAGAGGATATAAGCTGACGACTAGCTGAATTGGAATGGCATAGGCTAGCATAGTAAAAGAATCAGGGAGAGTCGCGATCGCAGCTCCAGCACCCAGCGTTTGTAGGCCATACCAGACATATGCCTGAGAGGGGGCAACCGCCCCTCGGGCTACGGGTCTGTTTCTACACCTTGCTACTTTCCTATCATACTCACGGTCCAAAATGTCGTTAACGGTGCAGGCGGCACCGCGCAGGAAGACGTTGTAGACCAATAACTTTCCAGCGGTCACAGCCACGAATGCGAGGGCCGGGCCCGGTGTGGCGATACATGCCCCGTAGCTCAACCCTATTAAATACGCCATATAAAACCCGTACAGTCCCCCCGGCTTTTCGATGCGGGAAAGTTCGGCGTACGGGACCAACGACAGGGGAAGCTTAGATAGAATACCCTTGACTGGGGGTGTCCATGGTGGATATTTCGCTACGGAGTCCTCAAGTACGCTATCGGGTGGTGTCAAGAGACCTGAAGTGTAGCGTAGATTGCGAGCTGTCCGAGGTGTCAAGCCACTTGATGGCACCACCGATGGTCTGATATTGACTGTCTCTGTTTGCCTCGCCTGCGAAGCATACGAAATCCGAGGGAATCTAGCGACGGCTAGCCTCCCGAAGGAAGCATGACTGCATTGTGTTGATGGTGTCAGCCTTTGAAGAGCTGTTCTTGATACGTTCATGACTATCGTGATCGATCGAATGGTCGAAAATCTGAGAGAACAAGTAAGGAAAAAGAAAGTGCAAATAGACAATAACTATGAACACGTAAGTATACCGAGAACTGTCGTTATTGTCGAGGGTTACGATGGGATACTAAATATACGTCTTCTATCTTCATTTACTACAATCTGGTAGGGCTGGACCTAGTTGGCTCACCGGGTTGCTACTAGTGGTGCTACTTAACACTCCTACCAGATAAGATCAGAAAAAAGTTGAAGGAGAGTTCGGAGGGAACGCGTACGTGCGGTCAAGCAAGAACGGAAAGAACTGCCATAATGGTACGCGTTGCCCACGATCTTTCCGTCTAATATCCTACGTGAGAGGGCGGTGACAAGCTAGACCATGATTGTGCTGCATGTGCATCCCTATGGTGCTGTGTAGCTTGCCAGGGAAGGGTATCCCTTTAAATGCCCATTCGGTTGTTATCCTTTAGGTGGATAAATATTTGATTGATCATATCTTGTTAGATCTGGTTATATACATGTCCCGCTTTTCTGTTTTCAAGTACTGGTGCCGAATGGGCATTTACATAGTAAAGGGATAGCGTATGTACAATTTCTACTTATTTAAACGACAAGGGGGTTAAATATCAAAAAGACTACAATCGGTACGATCGCAGGAAGTTAAAAAGTATGCGCAAGAATGAGTGTACAGTAGGCGATAAAACGTCTTCGCGATATTTACTATGTAAGCCTCAGCTAAAGAATTTGCCTGAGCTCAAGTTGGGTATGTTGGCAACGATGTAAATATCTCACGACAATACTGTAGGGCACTTGCATTTCGGTCCGTTATTTTCTACAGTGGAATGGGCATTTGTGTCTAACGATGTTAAGTAGTAACTTGAATAATGTGCAGTCACGGTTAGACGACTTACACGAGTCACCTATTACCCATGTACCTTGCTTTGTTTTTAGTGTATAGTAAGTGTTAGTGTGGTTCTAAAAGCTGACCTTTGCCGGCTATGTCTGCTTACCAGCTGATCACTTCTCAATAGCCAATACAGGTAGACATCATAGTACAAGTAATTATTTCATGTCAGTCAAGATTTCAGTTACCGGTGAATATATATCACCGCCAGTGGCTGGTAGTGTAGACTATCCAAAACAGCAGAACCTGCGGTTAACAAGTATACTCAATCTGCGAACCGACCTTCAAGAGAAAATTGTTTGACTTCGTAAAAGGCTCCTGGAAACTACATGGGAATATACATAGCTTGTATGGATACTGATTGGAGCTCGGAACTTGGCGAAGTCTTTAGTCTGAGACAGGGGTAAACCTGTGATCCATCTTAGCGCAGTCACGAACTAGAGTCTATTCTGGCAGAAGGCATTCACATCGTTAAATCAATGGTAACCTCACTTGTTAAAATGGGCTTGGAAGGTAAAGGAAGACATCACATGGACGAGCTACTCTGAAGAGAAACGTGGATTCAAGAACTGAAGCACAAAATTTCTCCGCTGACTTATCCTACTAGGGATCTGTGTAGCGGTGTTTGCTCCAGAAGGATCCAGGTACCATGCATATAGTAGCCTAAGCTCAAGTGCCATGCATAAATATGCTGCATGTGAGGTCAGACGTCTTGCGCATCAACTGACGTTGTATTGGTACCAACATCTGCAGGATTGATGTAGATGGCATGTTCCGGTCAAAAACATGTCACTCACCATGTGTAGTAAGTAATAAAGCCGCTCGGTAAAATAAAGTTGCATCGCATACGCCCTATATAGAACCTCTTAAGGGAGGGCAGAGTGTAACTTAGACTGCAACGTTATGTTGCATACAAAATGGATATCAGACGGTGTGCATGTTTCGCACAGTCGTATCGGCAGCTAAAGTAAGCATTTTACCTACAACGGGTGCCACATTCGGTTTTCATGGCAAACGCGTGATGTGCTAAACTGCTCACCGTCAGCAGGGTATGGATATCCTACATGGCCGCTTCTTATACTATCGCGCCTATACGTAGTGAAAACGTAGTATTTGAGAGTGCATCTGAATAGGTAGCAATGCCGACAACCAGTATAAATATAGCTGTAGTCACGAAGTTGAGCTAAGATTTCATCACCTTTAAATGCTAGTAGGGATAAGGTGGGGAATATTAAGTAACTACAGTATCCCCCATGTTGTCGAAGTCGCAGTAGCAGGATGAAGACTTCCGCGTGGTTCTCGAAATATGCCGTGACAGTTGGACGTTAGCTGTCCAATGTGGTGCCAAGCTACCAGGAAGAGCTTTGCCACAATTGAAAGAATAGTCTCAGACGGACACAATTAGATAGTAGGATCATCTTTGTTGGTAGACAGCTGCATGCTGTGCCGCATTGATTCGACCCCGCGTCTAACAACCCCTTGTACGCTCACCAAGTTAGATACCACCAACAAGCCAATAACCTGGTCACTGATTTAGCTCCCAACATGTTCGGGCGTCTTTTTGTTAGTTTCCCTCTTGTAAATTTTAAAATACTCTAACATTCTGTAGAACGAAGTACTTTAGCAACTGCTACATCGCTCAAGATGACTTCCTACCTAATTGCCTCCCTTTCGGCGCAAAACCCGGATCTCCCAATCATTGTCCCCTCGGACGCGAATTTCGAATCTACTCGTGCCTGTTACGTAAAGCGTGATACAGCCATCCCCTTTGCCATTGCCCGGCCCCAGTACGCCGAACATGTTCAGGCTCTGATTAAGTACTGCACCAAAAATGGTGTTGAGTTTGTTATACGAGCTGGAGGACATGACTGTGATGGCCGGAGCCAAGTTGCTGGTACTCTCTCTATCGACTTGCGGGATATAAAACATGTTAATATCAGCCCTGATGAGAAGACTGTATCCGTAGGCGGAGGTATTCTTTTCCGAGACCTGGCTAGAGAGTTGGATGCCAGAGGACTCATTACACCGGTGTGAGTACTTAATATGCGATGATATCGTCGCCAGGATCCGTAACCAATTACTAACACTTCGAGAACAGGGGCACTGTTGCTAGTGTGGGTTATGTCGGTTGGGCTACCCTTGGTGGATACGGACCCTTCTCTACAAGCCACGGTCTCGGTGTTGACCAGATCGTGAGTGCCAAGGTTGTGAATGCCAAAGGTGAGCTCGTCAACGCGAACGCGGAACTCCTTCAGGGTATTCGGGGCGCTGGTGGAATCTTTGGCGTTATTGTCGAGTTGACTGTCAAGGTCTACCCACTCAAGGAGGTATGTTGCATACAAGTTCATAATGAGAATTTACTAATAACAATAACTCACTTTACTATAGCTCTTCACAACTCTTCTCATTTACGAGTCTAGTGATCTCAAAACTGCATGGACAAATTACGCCGAGGGATACGAAAAGTTGGTTGCGGAGCAGCCTCTTCCCCGTGCCCTTCAGCTCCAGCCATTTGGAATCGAGTTACCTGGTCTGGGAAAAGTATTCGCAGTTGGTGCTACGTGGGCCGATGATGATCAGGAGGAGGGTAAGAAATGGTTTGGCAAGATTGCTGCCCTCGGCAACTGCATCGTGAACAGCCCCGAGCCCAAATCTGTCTCGGCTTTCGCGGCGTTCAACGAGACATTGATAGTCTACGGTTCATACGGACGAGGTTACACGTTAAACCTAAAGAAGTACACCACCAAGACGGCCGAGGTACTCGCCAAGTACACAAGTCTTATCCCAGGTGGTGGTATAGCCCTGTCAGTCCACAGTCTCCGTGCTCCAGCACCCAGCGATGACTCCGTGTTTGGCTCTCGATTCGATCACCTCATGGTTGAGCTCGTCGCCTTGACACCTGTGCAAGACCTTGAACTCAAGGGCGCCGAATGGTCTAAAGGACTTATTCAGGAGCTTAAGGAAGTCGACGCAGAGAACATACTCGAGTCTGCATACGTGTCGCTCCTAGGAGAAGAAGACTCGGACTATAAAAAGATCTATGGGCTGTACTACGACAAGCTGGTGGAGTTGAAGAAGGAATACGATCCGGATAATGTGTTCAAATATGCCGTTCCCCGAATCTCAATTTGAGCTTCTGTCGAGTTATTTGTACAGTTATAGAGAGTTTGCAGTTAGAACCTTGAAATGCGTCACCTTTAGAGGCACAGAACCCCATTCTACCATAAGCCTCCAATTAGCGAAAGTCCCTACCACTGAGCCAGTATTAGCATATGACAGAAGATTCAATCCAGTTTTAGCTACATGTTTGACCCAATAATAAGATCTTGATTTTCAAATGATAAACCCATGCCCTGAAGCTTCCGAACGAACTACAGCTATAGCTAAGAATTACGGACAAGGGAGAAATAAAGGGTGTATCGTGAACGAAACTAGAGGCATGTTAGTTTAAGCTAATTGGATATGTAATTATTTGAGGTTGCGAAGAGAACGAAGTAGTGTGTGCCACCGGCTGGTGGCGGATTGACAGGAACGTAGTATTAGGCATCAGCTGCCGCCTAGTCCAAATATGCACCGCCCCCAAGGCAAAGCAGTGTCAGCTATGTAGGGTGACCAGGGGTCTTGAGGCACTGCCTCGATGGACGCCGTTCTTACAGCAACAGTTCAAGCACATCTGCCCTTTGCCGTTTCACCCTTTCTCGGGCACAACGCATTTTGGCCATGTCTTTCAAGTCCCGTTTTAATTGATAACACAATTCGAACCTGACCCACTCGATGGACAATCGGAACATGGATGATCTATGCCGAGCAGCATACTACGGACACCGCGATGTCGTTGAGGTACTGCTTCAGCAGCAGAAAGAAGAACGATGCAAACCCGATGCTCTATCCGTATCAATCACTCCAAATGAATCAACAACGGACGGCTTTCCGTCAGAGTTCCCACACGATGCACTCCAAGCAGCTTTATACAGCGGCCGACAGGGCTTAGAAGTCGCCAAATGGCTACTAAATCACATAACCGACGTCAATGAAGAAGGGGGCCATTTCGGTAACGCGCTGCAGGCAGCATGTGCAAGTGGTCACGTCCCATCTGTCCAGTGGCTAATAGAGCACGGAGCAGACGTGAATTCGAAGGGTCGCTACGGCTCCGCACTCAAAGTAGCTTGTCTGTGCGGATACGAGGATGTTGTGCGTCTTCTACTCGAAGCAGGAGCAAGAGGTGGCTTGTCGCATGGCGGTCATTTCGACGCTTTCGAAGCCGCCGCATCTCACAATCACTTATCAACTTTGACTTTGCTCATAAACAACCATCCTCACAAGATAAGTCTTCCAAAAAGATTTCCATTAAGAGGCGATAACCCCTTAGCGCCTGCTTTACGATCGGCATGTTTTCGTGGCCATATCGATGTTGTGCAGTATCTATTAAGCAATGGAGCTGCAGATTCGGCGGCGCTGGCTCTCGAAGAAGCATTGATATCACGTAACGAGGAGATCATCAGAACTTTGCTGGGAAAGCTGAAAGTCATCCCTGACTATATCCGTCACGAGGTCATGAATTGTACTGTGAATGATGTGTTGGATCTAATGCCACCCACCACACCATTCGGTCGGAGTAGAAAGGGTGTCAAGGCTCCCAGTATTGATGAAGATCCTCATGAAGAAAGCTTCCTGGAATCTATAATCCATGAATCCCTGAAAGAATCTTCGGGAATACAGCTACAAGATCGATATGTACCAGACATTGATGTCGACTACCCCCAAGGCAAGAGATTCATCTACAGGCTTGTAGCCAGCCGAGCAACTCCAGACGTTTTCGAAAGATTTGTGTCAAAAGGGATGCCCCTCGACGGCGATAGCAAACCAAGCTTGCTCGAGATCGCAGCACTACACGGCAACATCGACGTGGTCGAATTACTCCTAGACAAAAACAGACCTGTCGGAAGCGCATTACAATGCGCCGTCAAGGCCGGTCGCGAAGATATCGTACGCTTTATTCTCTCTAAGCGACCGGAGACACCAATAGATAAGGTAGTAAACGTGCCTAGTTTAGCAGAGGAACCCCATGACGAGCGGAACTATCCGCGGTGGCCGGAGACTCGGAGGGCCGTTGAAAGTCCTCTTGCTCTTGCGATGGCGTGGGGACACGATGCTATCACCGAGATTCTTTTGAACCATTCTAAGTCGGCTGAGTGCCCGAACCCAAGCCTTGCTCTCGTGTTTCAGGCACTGGAAGGAAACACGTCCAACGTTCGGAAAATCTTTACTCAAATCTACGGGCCACCTTCGGATTTGGAACTCAGCGAGTTAGGCCTAGAAACCAACGCTTTCCATGCTGCCCGCGCCGCTGCCGTGAGCGGCCACTTCGGTGTAGTGGATACGATATTACAACATATAACTTCGTCTCAAGACATCCGCCTTAGCTACCTAAAAGAGATCACATATGAGATAGCCATGAACATGAACGAGACATCCACGAACGAGGCAGTCATTAATGATCAACGCGAGCTACTGGGCCAGATCGATGAGATTGCTTCATCTAGTGAACGAGAACATTTTTCTGGGATCAAGCTTCTGGCAATAATCCACCGCAATACGATCTGGGGTGAAGATGCCAAAGTCAAAGCAATCCTTGAACTACATAGTATGCCGCCGTCCGAGGTGTTTCAGACATATCTAAACAAATGTCTACGAGAGGCTCTCGAAATGCAAAACCTGCGCGTGGCAAGCCTGCTTCTCGAACAACCGTGTTTGATTGATTTCGTGAAAAATACCCCCGATATCCTTCATGCGGCAATGAACTCGCGACACAGACGTCGCTGGCACGGAGTCATAAGTGTCAACGAGTCTGAGGAGTTCAGAGAGATCATAAAGACCCTTATCCGGATCGGGGCGGACGTTGAAGGGGTGGACGAGTATATGCGGTCGCCTGTGTACTACGCTTGTCTGTATGGGCTGCCGGAAACATTCCAGATACTCCTCGATCAGGGAGCGAGCATTGCCAAAGTCTATAGCGTAACTGAGGCGGGAGTGACAGGCCCATCCCGGAGTGAACAGCAAGGCAGCCACGACGAATATCTCAGCATAGAAAGTGTGAATCTCCTCAATTTCACACTAGGCTGCATCAACCTCAAGACGAAAGCACAAGACACATGCGAGAGATGGGGCCGTATCGTCTTCAAGCTACTCGACGCAGGGCTCGCTTTCGAATCGAACGATCCGAATCTGGGCAACCTTCTCTACGCATTCTCCGCATCCGGGGGCACAATAGCAGTCGATAAGCTCTTGGAGTACGGTGTTAACCCCAACGCACCTGTCAACCCCGGAGTCTGCGAAGAGCACTTCGGCTCAGCCCTTCACGTCGCCGCAGTGACGGAACAGGTAGAGGTTCTCAGAATTTTAATCGCGTATGGCGCAGACGTCTCCGCTAAACGAAGTTGCCGCCGGTGCTTCAAAGGGGAAAGCGAAGTCACACCCATCCGGGCCGCGTTGCAATGGGGTCACGAATCGAGCAAGTGGGATCGCTTCTGGGAAGTCTGCGAGATACTATTAGAAGCCGGGATAGGAGAAGACGACTGTCAGGGCGTTCTCCAACTCGCCTGTGAGCGCGGTAATGTCCAACTGGCTAAACGTCTCCTTGATAGCGGAACCCGGCTCCCGGAGATGCCGATCACGCTTTCGCTGGGTATACTCAAGCTGATGGTAGCACATGGCACGGCGATCGATACGTTCACGGGCATAGCGGGTGAGCTTCAGAAGCAAGCTGCAAGGATGGCATCGTGCGAGGTTCTGGGGTACCTCGTCGCAGAAGCAGGACTGTCGGTGTCGCCCCGCAAGATTATTGCCGAGGTATTCAGCAAGAAGGTGATAATGCCGGTTGAAGAACAGAAGAGGATGCTGGAGTTCATGTTGCGGGAGGGATATATCACTATCAATGGTCCCTACCGCTGTACTTGTCACAAGACCTGGACAAATTTATTCCAGAAGTTGATCTCGAGTCGGAACGTCGAACTTATAGAAATGGGGTTGGCGCATGGAGCTGATCCGCAGTGCCCTGGATGTCCCGACACGGCCATCTCCCTGCTGTTCAAGAATTGCAGTGAATGGTATCGAGTTGAAGAGGTTATATCAGTCGCTGAGAAATTACTCGATCACGGTGCTAGCATCGATGGTATCAAGGACGTAGCCGAGTTGGAGGACAACCCAGATCAGACGCCTCTTCTCTTCGCCTTGGCTAGTTCAAAGCCGGAATTGGTTCAATTTCTCATCAGCCGCGGAGCAGATGTCAACAGGGGAGTAATTTCTCCGCTGGCGTTCGCGTACTGGAATAAGGACAAGGAAAAGAGGGCTGAGTTCGTGAAGTTACTCAAGTCGAAGAGTGCGGTGGCGAAACCGATAGGTCAGATTGATGTCATGGCTCTTCATACGGGGTTGCGGAATGGGATGCCTTGGCTGGCTTTCAAGTATCGGTATGAATGTGAATATATTTTTCGGGGTGGAGAGGATCATTACTAAGATGTGATGGGAATTGGACTATATACACGAGTACTGTATTGTTGAGTTCGTCTTCACTTACGCTTTCAGTTTGTTTAGCTATATATCCGTACACCACATCGTTCACAACTTGTGTACTACGACGTAGGAAATAAGGAATAACTCCAGTGCACTGTCAGCTTGACAACCCTTTAAGCTTACGAATCGGCGTTTCTGTTACAATTGTATTCATAGAGCCAGCATTCAACGAAGTGTCACGTTGGGAAAAATAAAGAATATATGTATATGTTATGTACGCATCCAAACCCGCTCAATGATCAAGAAGCCCACAGGAAAACTCCACCCATGCACCGTCCTGTAACAAAAACGAAATAATATATCACAAAGAACCAAACGCACCTTGCACCGCCAGGGAGCAAGAGCGTGCAACATCAGCAATCTGTCACCCATCCACCACCCCTTTTCCCTCCTCAATTCCCTCAGCTCAGTCCCCAAACTCATAATCTATTGTAGGACTTAGAACCTCGCAAGGGTGCCAACAAATCCACAATCCCTAGGATCCTGCGCCGACTCAACAACAGCCCGAGCAGCACACGCACCACCGGTAGCGCAGCATCCCGAAGCACAATCGGCATCGCTGAGACACTGCCCAGTAATGAACTGCGAGCCATCGCCGGCGCCAACATTCTGTGCGCCAGCGGCATTGGGGTCGACGGTAACTGTACCACTCGCAGAACCAGTGCTGGCAGCAGCACTACTACTAGCCGCGCTACCCGTATCCGTCCCAGTCGTCGAGTCAGGAGTAGTAGTAGAACCAGAATCCCCAAAACCACACCCCGTCTTCCCAGCCTGGAAATCAGCCGCGAGACCCGAGCACAACCCGATGGAACCAAATGTGGCGCAACATGCTGTATCCGCCGCGCAGTCGTTGCTGTTGATGCATTGGCCGCCGATGAATTGTCCGTGGTTCTGGTTGCCTACGTTGTTTGCGCCTGCTGGGTCTGGGAGGGCGGGGGCTGGGGCTGGGATTGCGGTTATGGACATGGTCACTTGAATTTGTGTTAGCTGTGTGTGTGTGTGTGTGTGTCTTGGAGGGAGTGAAGGTGAGTGATGGTGATTGATCGGTCACTTACAAGCCAAGATAGTGGCGGTAGCGGAGAATCGAACCATTTTGATAGATATTGGGGTGTATTAGATGTAGTTTTCGATGAAGGTAGAATAGATAGGAGGTGGAATGTATTAGTCGGAGTATATTAAATATGCGAGAGTCCCTGCTCTTGTGAATGAATGAATGAAGCTGCTGAAGCTGTAATGGCGATAGAAATGGTGATAATGAAGTTGATACCAGTCTCGACTCGCGATGAGCAGGGTCACCTTCTCATCTTATACACACCCACACACATACACATATATCAGTCGACAAGACACGTGAAAATTGACTATTTACCACAATGGATATCCTTTTACCTCTAGAGACGACTGACTTGTCATCCCGGGTTCTAGGAGTCCGCGAGGCTCAGTGCGTGAGCCTCCGACATTCTGCGTTTGATGTACCATTTTCAATACAAGGGGTTGATGTGCCAAATTGTAGTTGGGACCAATGATATCGCTTCGACAAGATTAGCTGCCTGCTCTTCATCATTTTAACAGACTGTTCAATGGGCAATGAGATGGTAATTCGGATTAATTCTTGATGCTACCGTGTCGGAGTGTGTTCTCACGATGTTGTAATTCGCAATATCATCAGAAGATGCATCTCGAGTGAAGTGGGAGTGGGCGGAGTTCAACTTACCTAACACGGGGATAAATAAAGGCGGGGCAGAGAGTGGCTTAGTGAGGTCACTACCGGCAGTCACATTAATGCGCAAGTCATGATCCATGCGAGATGTTCTTAGCAAGAGGCGTTATTACGACAATCTAATGACGACTCTAACCAGTTCGGACGTTTTGATGAAATCCCCCGGATTTTCGAAACGATTATGCACACACACACACGCAATATGAAAAGCAGGATAGTACAGCCGGGTGATTCACCTAGGCCGGCCAAATTTGTTTGGGGAGATCTGGCGATCATTGACTACTATTGTATGTATTTGGGTGTGTGTCTACCCCTGAAGATCAGGTACTCAGCCGTGATTGACGCTATGCGCCACATTGCTACATGCGCAACACCAGGATTTTAAATGATTTACACTGGCAGAGTTAAGGGTTCAATGGCGGGGCTATGGACGCGATACAACAGGTTCATCACTAATTTCACAGGCGTCGAAGATGAATCGCGCCGAACGCTATGCCGCCTCCGACACGGAGCTGATTTGTGGCCGGCCGTATTCCTCCCGAAGCTGAAAGATGGAGTGAGTGCGGCGTTAACGAGTTGGAAGATACGGTAGGAGCGGTAAAGTGTAATGCAAGCGTTTGGACAAACTGGAATGAGAAGGTCATAGTAAAAAAGGGCAAAAAAGAAGAATAGAAGACGTGCGGTATACCTCCCTCGCGACGAGTAGCAAAAGTAATGGTGGGTTGTAAGAGCGTCGAAACACGACAAGCGGTAAATGCGACGATCGCGGCAGGAGAGGAAGGTATATGAGCGGACCTATGATAATCGAAACATTACACCACAGAGAAAAAACAAAGAATAAGAGATGACAGCTGTCTGGGATTACTGCCGAAGCTTTTCGGATTTTGTTGTACGACAGCGCTAGAAGACTGATGATGATGGGTAGCCCCGAAAATGGGAAACCTTGTTTGTCGGAAAAAGGGTCGCAGTGGGTAGAACAAGATGGGATGCATCATGAAACCTCAACAATGATTTGGGTATAACAAAGTGCTGACTGTATTTTGTTGACACTCGACAACAGAAGACAAAGCCTCCAATGATATTATGGCGGTTTTCTAGCTGCCAATTGGAGTCGATTACGTGTTGGAATGAATTGGCGCGTGTTGGGTTTTGAAGCTATGCACAACAGCTTGCGCGCGTTTCATGACACATTCAGAAGTCCCTCCGTTGTTATACCGAAATATGAGGAGCCGATAGCCGATTGAAAAGACACTTCCGATGCGAAATGAACCTGTTTTTTGACCAAAGATGCCATCTTTCTTTCCATCGTTGGCAGAGTCGCAGACCCAGCTTCACCAGAGAACCACAAGTCGAAGAAAGACAGTCGAGTCGAGGCAGAGAGCATGCAACGTAACACATACACACACCATCAAAGTTCAATCAACAAGTAAATCACATGTCACATAGCAAAATAAACAGACTATCAAAACAATAAATGTAGATCTCAGAATGAAACGGCATCGAGACGGAAAAGTAACAAAACTCGATGCCGAGATTAACGAAGGATCTCTTTCCTCTGGAAGCATTCTCAAAACGACAAAAAGCCGTTCCATGACCTTGTGCAATGTCCAACCAAAAAAACAAGACATCACCAGTCGAATGCTCCGTTCTATCTGAGGAAAAAAGAAAGGAAGAAGAAGGATTGCAAGATTGTGGAGATGCTGGCTGGTTTTGCATACCGCGCTATGATGCACAGACCACTTTCAGCCACTGTACTGTCCCCTCTATTTGAAAAGTGGCTGGAGCATGGCTAAGCGTGGCTAGAGATGTGGTAGGATGGAATTACAGTAGAGGTAAGGTTAACATTAGCTACGTCCCGATTGGTCGGTTAAGACCTCGGGAAACGGCCGAGCGAGCATACTTTCGGAATCAAGATGAACGCATCGAGATAAACCTCAATTCGACCAGCCAACTAATCCGACACAGCGTCACCACAGCCTCGTCGTCGTCGACACAACCCACGTCCACACCCGACTCCCGATACGACGAACGATCAGTTCAAACCTTTGTCAAGATGAATGTACAGAGGGTTGGCGTCAGGGCGCTGCAGCAAGGTATGCGGTTTTTCGATGATGATGCAGTCTTCCTTTCTATCCGCCTGGAATTACGTCGGAGGGGATATACATAGTAGCTTCGAATATGGAGAAGAGGAAAAGGAAAAAGAAGAAAGACACGAGAGCGAGGCAAAAGACGACACAATGCAGATTCTAATGCGAAGAGACAATTACTAACATCTCGTCAACCTTAGTTGCGCGACCTAATGCCTTTACCCAGAACATCCCGCGTGTGATGCTAGCAAGTCTACAAACTCGGTACGCGATACTCTCCTTTTCCCTCCCCTCTCCCTCATTCCTCGTCCCTCTTTCCCGCTCTCCCTCTTTCTCCTCTCCTCTCCTCTGCTCCCCTTTTCTCTCCCTCCTATCCCCCTCCCATTCCCAATAAATCCCCCCCCAAACGAAAAAGAATCGCAGACTAACAAACAACAGCCAAGTAACAACAACAAAAGTAACCCCAACAGAAGCCCAATCCCTCCTAGCCCAACAACGCCTAAACCGCCCCGTATCCCCGCACCTATCAGCATACGACTACAAACAAACCTGGTTCAGCACCTCAGTCTGGACGCGAATCACAGGCGGCGGCTTCACAGCAGCCCTCTACCTCTTCTCCCTCTCGTACCTAGCCGCGCCCCTAACAGGCTGGCACCTCGAGTCCGCTTCTCTAGCCGCTGCCGCCGCGTCCCTGCCCGTGGCTGCCAAGGGAGCGTTGAAGGTGGCGTTTACCTGGCCTCTTGTGTTCCATTTGGTCAATGGATCGCGGCATTTGGTGTGGGATTTGGCCAAGGGGTATCAGAGGCCGCTTATCCATGCGGGGAATATTGCTGTTTGGAGCGGTAGTTTGGTCGCTGCTTTGGGGATTTCTTATTTCTTTTAAGAGAGAAGTGAGAGGGTATATCGTGGGAAACGGATGATGGATGGGTGGAGTGGATGGATTGGTTGTACTGTGTAAAAAGATGAAATAAAACCTGTATGCAAATCTATTCATCCAGGAGTGGAAGTGAATGTGTGATTGTCTGTTACGATCGAAAAGGAGCTGAACAGTCACTAGTTGGATACGTCACGGATACACATGAGAATAGTATATGTCCCATATTTAAATACAAAGACTTATACATTTCGTCTGTTTCAACAAAACTTTCTGATTTCTTTTTACGATCTGCGGTCCATATTCATTTCCATGGAAAGTGCATGTACTTTGTAATCCATATTGTCGGTTTCCATCTCCCGCAAACTCCTTTGTAATGCAGATGAAACGCCATTCCGATGACCATCGCGGGGTATTGACCAAACGCCATACACAAATGCCACCCACCTATATCCCTTGGGTCAAAATCACCAATACTCGCACCCTCCCATCTCTCTCTTTTCTGCTGTGTTCCGAAGTCACTTTTGATCTATTTAGCTCCCTCGATAAATGACCATTCATCCGACATTGAGGAGTAAGCGTCAAACTGTGGTTCAATGAAGCTTCGGTCCTATTGAAAGTTCATGGCATCGAGCACAGCCTGGTTGATTTGATGGTTGGCCAGTCGAACCACCCGCTCTCCTATGATGTCGCCGAGAAACTCCTTTACTTGGCTGGCTTCACGATCGGTAGCATTCCCATTCACGCCATCCATCATCATCTCGTTATCGGCCAGAGATTGCGTAGCCTTCAAAATACCACCCAGCACCATCTCAAAATCAAGACGGCTTGACTCGCCCTTCTCTTTCAGAGGCTGCAGCATCGACGTCTCAAACGCCTTGAGGTTTGGTAAGACAAGGACCTTGATCGCTTCAGACCCACCAGCTCCGAGGATGCCCAATATCGCCCCGTACCAAACTTGTGGAGGCATGCTGGGGTTCAAGAATGCTTTGAGGCAAGATCGAGTCAGCTTTGGTCGCAGAACTTTGTTGGCACCCGAGTACCTCATCGCGATTTGTCCAATCATAGAGGCCGCGACTTCTCGAAGCTGGTATTGTTCTTTGACCGCATCACTTCCACTCTCCGCTCCAAGTCGTGTTCCCAGCAGACATGTCAAAACTGGTGCGCAGAGAGAATTGGCGTATGGGTCCACAAAGATGTGTTCGTTTGAGATCAGAGCATTTGTCAGTTCCATCATCTGTCGCAAGACGAAGAGGTCATCCATGTAATGTGTAACTTGGTTGGAGATGAAGTTGACATAGTAGGGCATGAGTTGGTGAGTACCCGGTTCAGCAATCACCGCTGCTAGAGCGGCCTGGCGTAGTCTGTGAACTTCTGGGTCGGGGTTGTCGTCTAACAAAGCGGCTTGAACCTTTTCGAAGAAAAGAATTTGTTCTTGGGAGACGGCATGTTTGACCTGAGGTTTGGTATTGGGGTTATCGTGTCCAGAAAAGGCGGCAAGGGCAGGATTGGCGCCGGGGCCTTTCGGTAAGAGATCTTGCGTTCGCGCCTCGTTGGATGTAGGATTTTGTGGGACGGTCGGTTGAACACCTTCTATGGCAAGCCAATGACCTGGAATAAATCGGATGGTTAGCAGTCAGTCGCGGTAGGGAGACTGTATCACAGGGCATGGATACATACTTGTGTAGTTTGCGTCGCGAGAAACCTTGGGCAGAGGCCCATTGATGACACGCTCGAAGTCAGCTTCTTCGTCGTCAATGTAGAAGAACTGGTGTCCCATGGTGGCCTCTCCGTATCTTAACGATTTGGTTGAGTCGTATCCGTAAAGCGGTTCGACATCGAGTACTCGCAACGCTAGAGAAATATCCTTCACAGTCATAGAGGTGCGTTTACCGAGGCGCATGAACCGCAGGGCCTCGGCAATGACTTGTCCGATACGATATTCGACATCTTGTGAGAGGGTACGCAAAGCCTCGTCGTTGAGGGTTGTGATACCCACTGACTCGGCAACATCCCTAACATTTTCAGGGTTCCAAAGTAGTCGTTGTTCATTCGAGCCTGTCTTGCTACCGGCTTCCTGCGCAGGGATACGGTTGTCTCGTGCGGCCGACATGATTCTTTTATTTATTTGTCGTATAGGGTGGGAACGAGAGGGGGCTGACGATTGCCAGGTAGAAGAGAAGTGCACCGATGACTGTAAAGAGTGTCGATAGTGACTCGACTTATTGTGGGAAAGAGTCTGCATTACCAATTAGCATGGGCTCAAGTATAGATGATAGACACAAGCGCAAAGTATAAGAGCAACTTACGGTCGAGAAAGACCGAATGAGAAAATAAGTTGCTCAAGAAAGTGGTGAGCTGAGTGTTGTTCAAGAAGCTTGTTTGACAGTTGGGGATCAGAGCGCCAGCAATTGAGTGAAGTCGAATACGACGAATTGGGCCCGTTATGTGATATCGCGGTATCTGCCACACTTTCAAGATTAGCAATCTTCCAACGACAGGTCTCAGGATCACGTATCCGATAGAGAGAAAGTAAGTCTATCGAGCTTCTGCCGAGTTCGAATATTGTGACAGTGCGTACCTGACTGCTATCGTCAATCCCGAACCCCAAGCAGGTTGATGGTATAACTAGCCGCAGACGAGATCTCGATAGCTTGAGCTGGCGTGGTTCTCTCGAGCGGTGAAGATGGTGGGAAATGATTTGGCCAGAGCAAACGAGATGCGGGACTTCGTACGGCACACAGGAGCGGGGGGTATGATTACAATGCTAGGTGGTGTCGTAGTTGGACGTTTATCCGCTGGGTATGGTCGTCGGCGTGAGTACGGTGATTGCTGATGGGTCTGATGGCCGGCGGTCAAGAACGCCGTGCAATCGGCGACAACAAATTTTGATGCAATCAACCAGGTTAGTAAGGTTGAATCGTCGGCGTTCGAAGGCTATGGTTAGGAGCGAGCGGGCGATTGAACGTTGCAGCGAGGGTCAACGTTGACGATGGCAGGTTGAAGCTGGGAATAGCTTCGGGAGAGGTTCAGGTGAGGTGGTTGGACAGTCGCGTAAGTCCGACAGCCTCATAAGCTACAGTGGACTCGGACAGCCTTACAGGGGGGCTTGACTTTGGGGTATCGGGTTCCTACAGTGGGTATTCTCTGATTGGTGCGTAGATACCCACTAACTGGGCTCCTACAGTCCACTTGGACTCCTTCCAGGTTGCTAGGCAGGCAGTGCACTAACCAGTGCGGGTAAGTGGGCTGGCTACAGGCTTTCTGGACCTGACTGGGGTAATGGCATCCATTGAAGAATTACTACAAAGACTACCAGGCACTTTATGAAACCGTAGGTAGCGAGAGCTCGACTTCAATGCTGGATATTTTTACAAAGTATCTAGATTCGCAATGTCGGTTTAACTAGCTATAAGACAAGGCGTCATTCTATTTCCTTGATTCTTGCTCGGTTTCGTGTGACAAACGAGCTTGCTTAATAACAACAATCACAGCAATAGTCAACAGAAAGCCCTGGTCTAGAATTGCTAATACCACCCGAACAGCCAGCTATCATCATGTTCCGTGCAGTAATCGCATTCTTCTTTTTGGCAGATTGAAAGCTACAGATATGGCCCAGAAAACCCAGTCGGCAAACCATATTCCCTGATTGATCTTTCAGTTAATCCTCGAGTAACAACAAATGCAGCATTACGGAGCATGTACACTTACAGTTAGAAGAATCGTCTACGGGCTCGCAAGTTAACGCTGTGTTTCGTGTAAATGCCTGAGACCTGGCATG
Source organism: Xylaria arbuscula (assembly GCA_022385695.1). Taxonomy (NCBI): domain Eukaryota; kingdom Fungi; phylum Ascomycota; class Sordariomycetes; order Xylariales; family Xylariaceae; genus Xylaria; species Xylaria arbuscula. The sequence goes on along the minus strand of MU279366.1, from coordinate 590,855 downwards.
ACTATAATATTTCCATTTATTTTCATGACAAGTAACCCGGAATACCATGCACACAGCACACAGTACAGGTCACAGAAATCTTAGTCACACATTCTGGCAACCTTGAATGATACTGGGTATAGGATTATTATTGGTATTATATAATCAAGTGCTTCTTTGCTACGGAGCCATCTCGGTGCTTAAGCGACCGTGGGCTTCTCGTATAACATCCGCCTCAATTCCATCTATGGGTATCATATAAAAGCCTCCTAGTTGGAGAACTTGTCGGGCACATTCTTTCTGTAGATAAATAGTGTCAGCTTCAGGTCATTGCGATTCTTAGTAGACAGACAGGGAGTATAGTAAGAGGTATGCTGTAGCAACTTACCCAGTGATCTTCTCCAGGCCCTCGCGAGCACCATCTGTTATCTTCTCCAGCTGGTTGTGGCTCAGCTTGTCGTTGTTGTATTTCTTGTTCAGGAACTCGGCACCTGAACTCTAGTAAGCTTGTTGTCCATTCACCATTCGCTTGGCAACAAATGTAGATCTTGGAAATGGGACAGGAGATAAAGAGTAGGAGGGAAAGAAGGTGAACGAGAGGTAGACGTACCCTTGTCACCGTAGTCGTCCTTCTGACCACCAGCAGCGGGAGCAGCAGTGTTGGTGTTGGTTTGGCCAGTGGCACCACCTTGAGCCTTGTTCGCGAAGTTCTTGAGGGCGTCCATGATGATTGATTTAGGTGTATTTATGCTTTGAATGTAGGAATAATTGTTGTTTACTTCAAGTTTGATGTTGATTGTAGGATGAGGAGAAAGAAGAGGAACAGATGCCAAGTAGGCGGATGCACTCGGTTTATATAGAGGGTATGCAGTTAGTTTAGGTAATTGCTATCTACGGAACACGAGCCTGCTTCACTGACCTCTCACTGACCTCACCGAGTACCTGGATTATGGCGTAATGCAGATACACAAGCGGGCGAGTACACGCAAGCGTGATCGGTGGTCTTTGTTGTAATGCGCGATGACGTCGTGGCGGCTTACCCCTTGACTCGGACATGCCCACCTACGCACGCCAAGAAATCGAGTTAGCGGGAGCTACACTAAAATAGCTGATCCAGATCCCAGGGTCTCCCCTAACCTATCTGGTCTCGAAAACAGGTTCCTGCTGTTGTTCAGTGGGATGATTTCCATGCGCCTGGACTGATTGATATCATTGACGCTGGAGATCCCCCACGAGACAATTGAAGACTAATTACCTAGTGCACGATCAAAAGGACCCCTTTATACCTATAGACCACGATATCCACTCTAGGGGTCCATTTGGAACCTTTAGCCCCTGACAATCCGTGTTTTTCGACTTCTTTTAGGTTCCTTCACGGTTAAGACGAAAATGCTATGCTGAACTTTTACTTTAAGCTCACTACTACCTAGGTAAATAAACATGGAGTAAGGTCTCACATACATGTGCAACATACATTGGACGCGAGTCTCGGTGATATTCGCTATATCTCACGTATCCAAGATGTCTTGGTGGATCTCGGAGGCTTGGAATACCAGGTACCCAAAGTGTATATATAGCCTCAAGGGACGGTCCGGAAGGCTTGAGAATGATCAAGGACCTAGTGCCCTTGGCAGACTATACTCGATTGAGGCTGTCTCCAAGCCTTTGAAGACACTTTATGATGCGTCAGGTGAAATCTATCTGTGGTTGATTTTCACCTCCACAGCTTCATCAATTCATTGATATCCGAGTCGTCCTCAAGTGTTCGTGATGTTTACCTCGTAACGAACGTCAAGAAATAGTGACTAGGAACTTCAAATATATGGGTGTGAAAAGCACGTGGTGATCTATAAATACAGCTCTGGTGATAGCTCCTTGTCGCTTAGATCTACCCCTCCACGACAGAACTGCCGGCATAAGGTCGCACCCAAGATATGATTCACCCGTTATGATTTATATACTAATCTATAATTCCACGACGGCTAATTTGTTTTACACAAGCAGCCGGTCCATTCGATGCCAATGCTTCAGTTCCTCGACCCATCATATAGAGTGTATCATGTAAGTCCACGTCGGTGTTGTGTTCATCGTCATCGAGTATGACTCTCGACTCCCTATGTCAATATATCCCGATTTCACGTCCTCATAATGTTGTCATTCTTCTTGTCGGGTTTAGCTATGACCTTCGTGGGTCTGGGTATATCGGCACCCCTTGAGGCTTGTGCAGAGCTTCCAAGCTGGACCCTCCGAAATATCAACATCACGACCAGTGACAATGTCGGTTCAGACGGCACAGCAGGATTCGTGTTCACATACAACTTGACTAATAAAACCGAATCAATCACGTGTCCTCTGCATTCAAACTATCGCTGCACAATTACCGGCACGCAGAATGACAACTCGACCGAGATCGACCTCCAGCTCGGATTAGGCACTCTCTATTTGAGTGTGATTCAAGTGCTTGATTGCGGTGATAGTGGCACGTAAGTCTTTTCATCTTTCTCGTTCTAATCTCAAGCAAACTTGAGAAGGCTGATTGGGGAGTAATAGTACCACCTTTGTGGGAAATTCTGATGTGACTGTGGATTGCGTTACTGTTCCCTTTGGGTCAGAAACTTGCACGGCGGACTCCGCGACGCTTCAGGGAGAAGCCAATGTATGAGGGCTATTGTGAATATTTTGAGAATCTTGAGGTTGGGGAGATGTACTTTCGTCGCTGTCGCACGTCATGACAGCTGTTGAAATAAGAGAGTCAGGTACACTCCGCTTTTAACAACTATATATATTTATATCTTTCCTATAATCTTTACTTTGTTGTGTTCCTTTTAATTATTTTGTAATATATATGGCTTTTTAATTTAGCCATATCCAACAATATCCAGTCCTTGCTTTGCAACCGTTTGGCTCCCTAAGCCAACCATGAGCTCCTCTTATGTCAATATCAATCGAGTACTAAGTCCAGCAGGTCACAAAACCTAAGCCTCAGACCAATTTCTGCTCTAATTCTGCCCCACCGGAGTTTGCTCCAATGATACTTGCAATAATAGATACCAATCCTGCTGCTTACTTACGCCTCGTTGCGACCCAAGCTTGCGAGGCAGACTTTAAACTGGGGCAGTGCTCGAATGTTAAGCAATTGAAATTTAGCTCTTTCCCGCCGATGCGGGGTGCTCGAGAACGAGAAAAACCACTTTGTTCTGTTAATACACTCTCACTGAACCCTTTGTTGTTGAAGTCCGAGCCTTGAATCGTTCAACAGATTTCCCAATGGACCCTTTGTCTGTTATAGCGAGCCTTGCAGGCATCTCAACAGCTGGTATTGCACTGTCTCGAGCGATCTACGACGCCATCTCGTCTATACGAAACGCGCCAAAAGAGGTATCGACTATCGCCAAAGGCCTGTGTGACTTGTCTGTCATCTTCGGAGAGCTGCGACGAGTGTTGAAAGACGGTGAAAATGTTTACCGACGGAAACTAATTAGGCGTGTAGCATCCGCTATTAGACGAGTGGGCCGGGTGCAATCCGAAATAAAAGAGCTTCTTCATGGCACAGGAACTTTACCAAAGCTAAAATGGGCCTTCCGCAAATCAAAGGCACAGGAGTTGCTATATGCGATCGAGAGCTACAAGACAGGCATAAATATAATACTACAGACAATGGTGCTAGCTGTTCAGCTTAAACAGCTTTCTAAGTAAGCAAAATATCTATTGAAAGGGTGATACCTACCTCTAACCCTTGACATTATAGAAATACCGAGAAGACCCCTATCGCGAATGGTTCCAATGAAACCAATAATAACATCTTAAACGACGCAATACTTGCACGCCAGCAGGCAGAAAATATGGTTCAAATCTCATTTCACTCACTCCGAGACCTCAATCATGAGGTAAATCACTCCGGTTCTCCACATTCCTCGGATGATGAGAGCAGCGGGAATGAAAAATCACAAGCCCAGCAGGTTCAACTTCGAACCCCGCAAGCTTTTGACAACGCCATGTGGCTATGCGACCTTGTGTTCTCACCAACGATCGAAGCAACTGCTGAGTTAACGCAAATCAACCCTGGTCTCCATAGATCATCAGAAGATGGTGAAGGATCATCCACAAATAATTCATCTTCCCAAGTCATTATTCCTCAGTCCAACTCTTCTTGGACACGACTCCACACCCTAACGCAGCAACAACAACCAGAGGGCTTCATAGTGATCAACGAACTTCTGTCTGAATGGACGACTTTGACTGAATGTGAGATTGAAGGAACCGATAGAGTCAAACGGCAGGAGAAGATACTCAGTCCCAAACCGGCGGCAAATTCCGCCGACGACGGAGTGCAAATGGTAAACTTCAAGGACGCGGTTGGGCGAAAATTTGAGCTACCGTTCCACCTCATCCGTGACTGGGAAGTAAGTACTTGTTATTATTCATAATTCTGTTTTCCATAATAAATTATCTGGGCAATGCTTTTGCTAACCAATAATCCAAGGGAATGGTGAATTTAATAAAACAGATGTTTATGCACATAGACGTTCTCGGCCCTCACGTCATGCATGGCCATTACGATGTGATGAATTCGAGAGGCAGTATCGTACTCCCCTCGCTCTGGAAATTCAGCGTCAAACCAACAGACTCTTTTACCAGTTAGTCTTCTAGAGTCGTTTATCTCTCCTTTTGGCATGTTCTAGGACTTATCACTCATGCATACTCCTAAAATATAAGCTTAGCGCTTGCTCTGTTTCATAATTACTAACCCCAAGGCGTAAACAGTGCATATGTGGCCAATGGAATCATCGGTGTCGAGAGCACTACAACCTAAACCAAACCCTATTCCAAGCCAGCCAGGGCCATTTCAACCCAAAGTTGACCCTCCTGTGAACTTCGACATTAAACACAATCAACCCAAGCCCGCCGCTGGGAAGAATCGCGTCTAGACAACAGTCTCTAGCGATTTGGGCGGGGCTTCTAGCCGCCTGTGCAAGTGTAGGGATTTCTGCAGATGATATATTAAGCTCTGACATTTGATTTTTTTTGTCAGTTAAGCTCGCAAAGAACTACTTATTGTCAGATATAAGCGATGCTATGCATTTGGGCTGAGTGCGTTGTAATATTGTGTGTCTTGTTTATGTGCTTGTCTTTTTAGCATGTGTCACTCATAGGTTACCCATTTAGTCGATATTTTAACTTGAATAAATATCCCTTCTCTTTAACACGCATTATGTAAATACAAAGCATAAGCTAACCTAGGGTCTCACGGCCCACCTTATCGCGGACCACTTAAAATTAAAAAAACCTAAGATTTTACACCCTTGTTATAAAAGTGGATAAAAGAGCTAAAAAAGGCTAGTTTGATATTTTTAGCTTAATTTTAATTAAATTTATTTAAAAAAAAAATTATAACGTAGTTAATAAGCGAGCGGGCCACCTAAGCGAACAGGCCACTTTAACTAACTAAAGGAACTAATAATTTAATAAATTAACCACAACACTTTAAATCGACTTTATTTATTTAAGATTATCTTCTTTAGGTGTATTTACGTTGATTTCACAGGTGCGCATATTATGACCGGTATTACCACATCGTTTACAGCGCCGTTGCTTTGCTCAAGCCTCTTTAATAACAATATAATTTTTATCTATTTCTTTTTGTGTTAGTTTTTGTACTTCTTTTTAAGCCGTAAGATCTTGTCCTTTTTATAAAGTAAGTGACCTTCCTTGACGGACACGTATCTTTTTAGCCTTGCAGCGTTTACTTAAGGTTTGATTTGCCTTACGAAAGTTTTAAACCTCTGCTTAAAGCAATGCGACCTAATGCATTAACCCTTTTGCCCTCTTCGTTAGCTGGTCGATTAATTAATAAATTAACGTTAGGGAACTGCTTTGATGACAGGCAATTTAACTTTTAATATATTTAGTTTGCAATATAACCTTAATTAGGTTATTAGGTGTCTTGGAAACCCACGGCATAGGTAGCTCAGGGACTAATTTAAGAGGTGTTAAGGTCCGTAGTTTTATATCCAACTTCGAAAGTATAAAATCTGGACTAAAAGGCACAAGACCAGTACCTCGGAAGCCGCTCTAAATATTTTCAAATGTAAAAACTTTCGAAAAAGCAGCATAAAAAGCAGGAAAAAAGTCGGCCTTAATAATATAGGTAATATGCTTGCGCATTATATTTTTAATTTGCCGGCCGTACGCTTGCTTTAATAAACCAAAACAATCAATATTAAAAAGCTAAAAAAAGTAAAATAAATGAAAAGGCATACACAAGGTAATAATATTATTATTTTTGCAATAAAGCTTAAATTTAGTTAAATAATAGCTTTTATAGCTGTTAAAAATAAAAAAACAATAAACTTTAACCGAACAGCCTTTAGTATGTTTATCGAAGTGCTAAATCCATTTAAAACCTTGTTTATTTGTTGTTCATTTATTATTGCTAACAGCAATACGCTAGTCCCCTAATAATTGGCTGTTTTTATACCAAAAAAACAAGTAATATTTATTAGCGACAATAATAAACAGCGAGATCGCCCACCCTCGAGAATTAATGCCTTAGATTACTGTAACCCATTTTTAATTACCCTGCTGGGCCATCTTCGGTTTTCCACGCCTTTTAGCATTTGTAACTACTATTGCTGTTAAAATAACGCTTATCATAAAGCCCGTCTCGTCGAAGTTGTAAATATCTACCTTATTAATACTATATTTAGCAATAATGTTTTATACAAGCCAAAACCACGCGTTTAACGCGTCGTGATCTTTGCATTAGGCCCTTTAGTAATCATATTTGCAATTAAAACGCGTCCGAAAGTTTAGCTGTCGCTTTACAAAGTTGAAAGCCCATCGCTTACCAACAGGTAACGCGTCGCAATCGTAAAGCAGTCGATTAGCCATACCTTCCACATCAACCAGCCTAAAAAAAAATGCGCAAAAATTTAAGTCAAAAATATATTAAACTATCGTCAATTTTTCTAAGTCTGTAAGCTTTCGCAAATTTAGCATCTTATTACATTGTGATAATTAGCCATTTAGTCGCTGCTGTAAAGTAGTACAGCTTACATTATAGATTTGAAAAGCAGCTCGTACACTTAATTTCGGGTCTTTTTTAATAGCTTTAATCGCTAAAAGTAACATTCTCTCGTTTAAAGCTATTTATTTAAATAATAGTTATATAATATAAAATAAAAGTTAAACGGTTGCATTAGCATATTTAAATAGCCCGTTCGCTTAGGTAGCCCGCTTGCTTATCAACTACGTTAGCTATTTTTTTAAATTAATAATTAATATTTAAAATAAAATATTTTATATTTTTAAATATTATTTTTAAAAATAAATATAAAAGTGGAGAAAAAAGCTAAAAATAAACTAAATTAAGATTTAAATAGATTTTTGTTTAAATTTTTAATAAAAAATATAAAAAAATATATATATATATATTTTAAAATTTTTTATTTAATAATAAAATTTTAAAATTTTAAAAAATAATTTACACTAACATTTTTATATATAAATTGCTAATAAATTTGTTAACTGTGTAAAAAAAAAGTACATATATTACTTTTTTAAAAAAATTATAAAATATAATAAAAGTGGGGTATAATATTATAACTAGTATTTTTATATAATATTTTATATAATAAACTTTTATATAAAATATTTATATTTTTATTATTTTTATTAAATTTAATATTTAATTTTAAAGTGTTTTTTTAACGTTTTAAAAATTATTTTTTGTATGGGAAAATGCACAGTAGAAAAAGTCCAAAAAAATGCTAACAAAAAAGTTAAAAAAAAAGTAATAAAATTTAACTTAAAAAATAAATATTAAATTTAATAAAAATAATAAAAATATAAATATTTTATATAAAAATAATAGCTAATAATATTATACCCTATTTTTATCATATTTTATAATTTTTTAAAAAAAATAATATCCGTACTTTTTTTTTACACAGTTAACAAATTTATTAACAATTTATATATAAAAATGTTAATGTAAATAATTTTTTAAAATTTTAAACTTTTATTATTAAATAAAAAATTTAAAAAATATATATATATATATATATTTTTATATTTTTTTATTAAAAGCTTTAATAAAAATTTATTTAAATTTTAATTTGGTTTATTTTTAGCTTTTTCTTTTATTTTTATATTTATTTTTAAAAATAATATTTAAAAATATAAAATATTTCATTTTAAATATTAATTATTAATTTAAAAAAAATAGCTAAAATTTTTTTTATTTTCAATAAATAAATCTAATTAAAATTAAGCTAAAAAAATTTAAACTAGCTTTTTTTAGCTATTTTATCCACCTTTATAACAAGGGTGTAAAATCTTAAGTTTTTTTAATCTTAAGTGGTCCGCGATAAAGTAAGCCGTGAAACCCTAAGTTAACTTAGTTAAATTTATAACTTTATATTTAATTAATTTTTATTTTTTTTTAGTTATTTAATATATTTCATATAACATTATAATTTAAGTTCGTTGTTTTAAAATTATATCTTTTTTTCCTTTGTGTTATATACGGGTTACAAGGCTTTATAAAACTTATCTCACTTTTTTATAAAACTATTTATTACGCACCTATTTTATTTTTGTTTTTTACCTTTTACAAGCTTTAGTTTTATATAAGACCTATTATATGAAATACACTTTTTATTATATTTAACCTAGTTATTTTTTTATTTATAACAATTTTAAAGCTTTTACCACCCGGTTATTTATAATATAGCAATATAGCATTTTAATATAATATTAAATCTTAAGGTTTTACTAAATTAATAAATATACCTTTAAATAAACTTTAAAGTTTTTATAATATTTTTCCAAGTTATTAAAATGATTTAATTTTACTTAACGTGTTTTATTATTAAGTAATAAATATTATTAAGTGATAAAAGTTTTAGGTTTTTCTATTTTTTATTATTTAAACTTTATTTTTTTTACTTACAATAATGGACTACGCGTTAAAAAAAGCTAGGTTATTAACTGCTGCTAGCGCTTTGTTACAAGCCAACATGGGCACAGGCCTTGTCGGGGCCTAGCGGCTACATTCGTCCAAACAAAAGAGGGGAACTGTACCAGGAAACAAGCCACAGTTCTAGATCAGGTAGTCACGTGATGACTCACCCTAGATCACCTGATAAACGAGCTCACCTTGGGAGTGAGCTAGGTGAGCCAGTGAGCCCAGTGAGCGAAAGCACTCACTAATGGGAATTGGTGAAAAAAGAACTGTCTATATAATAAACCAACGTTTTCTATGTATTTAGTTGTAGTTTTTACTTTATAATTTAATTTAAGCATATAGCGACTTTTTAAAATAGCTATGTGAGAGTAATCTTTTAACAACTAACTTAGTGATAACTTAATAACCATAACGTTTGCACCTTAAGCACAAACTAATATATAAAGCTTTAAGTACAAACGCTTTTATAAACTAACGGTTTATTACATTTTAAATTGTTTAACTACTTAGTGTTTAAAAAACAACGCAGTGGTTATCACAACGTTATGTTTACCTTATAACAAGCACAAGCAAATAATAAATTTAAATTATTTAAAGCTTAGTACAATTATATAAAAGCTTAAATTGTTAATTTAAAATCTTAGCTTAAACAAGCTGCGGATAATATAAACAATAACGTATAAATTTTTACTAATGCTAAACAACAGCAAAAAAAAACCATTAAACTTTTAAAGCAAAAAATGGTGAAACTTAACAGTTAACCATAAGTTAAAACAGCCAAGTTTAAACCTAATAAGCCAGCACAATTTAATGAAACGCAGAGTTAACTAAATGGGTTTTTAACTTAAGTCCAGGCTTACGTACGCCACTATAAGCAAAAAATGCCTAATAAACCAAAACAAGTGCTATATGCAACAAGATTTCTAACCGAAGACGCTATGGAATGGTTTTAACCTATTATGCACAATTACATAAATGTCGAAAAAAAAGATCAACAAACGGAAACTAAGGAAGCTTTTGCAAATTTGGCAAGGTTTGGAAAAACATTAACCAAAATATACGAAAACCCGGAGGAACAAAAATAAGCGGAATAAAAATTGTTAAGTATGCAATAAACAAAACCAGCTTATAAATATGCTATAAAATTTCAAAAGCAGCTCGGCAAAACCTCATAAAATAATAAGAAAAACATTATGACTATTTTTTATAAAGGACTTAAAAATAAAGTCTAAAATGATCTTTACTAAGAGAAACAACTAAAAACTCTGGAAAAATATGTTGCAAAGGCAATTAAAATCGACAATTGACTGTTTAAACGAAAAATGCAAAAGAAACAGCAAAACCAAGGACCACTACAAGTAGCCAATATAAAAAAGGCAAAAACCCCAGGTTTTATAGCCTCTAGTACTCACACAAAACCTATAAAACTCGATGCAACAAAAAAAAGCGAAACCTAAGCAAGGTTAAGTGTTATAACTATAACCTAAAAAAACACTATGCCTAGGCTTGTAATAAGCCCAAGAAAAAGCAACAATTTAAAGGAGCAAAACAAGCTTTATTTATAACAATTGCTATGCTAAAAATTAGCAACCAATAAAGTTAACTATAATAGCAACATATTAAAGGAGTGCTAAATTGCAATATGTGCAAAAAAAAAGGACAAATGTGTCCAAAACACCTTTTAATAAAATAATTAAAACAAGCAAAACAAAACAAATGTATTTGCAATTTCATTAATTGCTAAAAACACAATATAAGCATTGATAATAAAACTAAGCAAAACATGGCTACTTGGGAAAATCCTATTTAAATTAATAACAATAAGGAAAATTGGGAAAACATTAAACCAAAAAGAATTAGGGATTTAACTTGAAATAAAGTAAAAAACCTAACCTTTGAAAATAAAGGATGGCTTAAAAAGGAGTTATGTTTAAAAGGACACAGGTGCAACTACAAGGAGTGCAACCACTAATTAAAATAGAAATGGTTTGAAAACTTTGTAGCAAGATTTATTTAACGAGGAGAATATTTTGGCAAAACATCAAACGCATAAAAATTTCAAATAAAAAAAGCCAAAACAACAACAGTTTATTTGCTACAGGCTAAAGACAACCTGAGAATTTGGCCATTTTTGGACAATGTATAACAGTATAACCTAGCACTCATAATAAAAGCCAAAACGGACATCAGCAATCAACCTAGTTTAGCTACCAAGCTCATTGCCAAAGGACATTATTATAATAAGGTTATAATAAGTTAAGAACCGGCAAAATTAATACCAGAAAACAAAGGACACAAATAAATCCTTTAGATATGCTATGTGACACATCGATATATTATTTATTTATAAAAAAAACTATAACACATATGGTTCCTAAAACAACTAAACGGAAAACCCATAACGCAACCCTTATATAAGGCAAATAAAGGGAAGGTAACACTAGTGTACCAAAACCCACGAGGATTTGCAGTATTTAACAAAGACTTATAGTAGCTTATGAAATGCATGCAGCAAATCTTACAACCTAAAGATTGCACTAACAACGGATGTAAAATCCATGCTTAGTAAAAGGCAACAAAGTTGCGCAAAACAATAAAGCAAACGCAACAAATTAGTTAAAACCAATTAACGTTTAAAGAAAAAAAGCTTAAAGAAATAATGAAAAAACTAACTGCAATAGCAATAAAACAAATAAACTTTAGCAAAAAATCTTTTAAAAATGCAACAAACCTTTATAAGCATAAAAAACCCAATATAATTTAAAATATAAAAAATAAAAAAATAAAATACTATTTAAACAAAAATATAATAGTATGCTTTAAAGAGTTTTAAGCAGTAATAAATGCAATTAAACAATTTAACAACATGCTAACATAGGCAATAATTAGCCAAGATTAGTTAAAAAACAATAATAGGCAGTTATAATAAATCAACAACTATTTTTAAAAAAACCTAAAAGGCTTTATGCCATAATAGCTAAAAAAGGCAAATATATTAAAATAAATCTAATATATTAAAAACATAAACTATAAGTGCTTATAAATACAAAAGCTTAGGCAAGCTTTATCTCTTTATAAGTTATTAAGCAATTAAACATATTAACAAGGTTTAAAAACAACCTTTACCCACTTTTAACCGTTAATGAAAGTCCTATTGTGTACAAAAATAAAGTAGTTTTAAGAAAAACTGCAGAACTCTCTTTTAACATCCTTGGACATAAAAAACGACTAGTGCTTGATATTATAAAAACATCCAGGCATAATGTTATTTTGGGGATACCTTGGTTACAGGAGAGCAATCCCAAAATAAACTGGAAAACAGGCTAACTTTAGTGGGATATATTAAAAAAAGAATTAGCTAATGAGAAACCTAAGACATAGGTATTAAGCAATTTTATTAAACTATTATTGCAAATTTGCATAATGATTAAAAAGTCCAAGCCTATACTCAATAATAAAATACTAATAAAGTATTAAAATTATAACAACGTGTTTAATAAAACACACAATAAGTTACTAAAGCATAGTTTATAAAACTATAAAATTCCGCTTAAAAAAGGAGCTAAATTACAATTATTTCTATTATATTATATAAACAAAGAACAATTAGAAAAATTACGAGAATTTCTCAGAAAAAACCTAGAGAAAGGATTTATTTAATCCTTAAAATCACCAGCAGGATCACCGGTATTATAGGTACCACGCAAAACCGGTAAAAACGGAAAATAATGTTAAAAATTAATAGTAAACTACCAAAACATAAACTTTAAAACAATTAAATTTGTAAAACTAATACCTAAAATTAACAACTTATAAAACAAATTAATGCACGCAAAATAATTTATAGCTTTTAACCTATTAAACATATATAATTAAACAAAAGTAACATTAAATAATGAGTGGAAAACAGCATTTCGCACACATTATAAATTATACAAATCTTTAGTTATGCCTTTTAAACTTACTAATGCTTTAGCAAAATTTCAGGCGCAAATAACGCATGCTTTACGCAAATTTATCGACATATTTATAATAATATATTTTAACAACATTTTAATATACTTAAAAAACCTTAAGAAACACCGAAAGCACGTTAAAAAAGTGCTAAACGCGCTATAAATTGCCAAGTTAAAGGTGAACCTTAAGAAAAGCAAATTTCATACACAAAAGGTTGATTTTCTTAGTTTTACAATAACTCCAAAAGAGATAAAAATCTAAAAATCTAAAATTTCAGCAGTAAAAGATTAGCCGGTGCTTAAATCGGTGAGTGATGTAAAGGCGTTCATAGGATTTACGAACTATGTCCAAAGCCTTATTAAATGGTTTAATAAACACGCCAAACCTCTTTTAAACCTAATAAGAAAAAACAATCCCTTTAAGTGGAAAAAGGAAAAACGAGAATCTTTTAAGAAAGTAAAGGCTCTCATATTGAAAAAACCTGTTCAAAAGCTTCCTAATCCAAACAAGGAATTCGAAGTAGCAGTCAATGCTAGCAAAAGGGCAATGGGCAGACAACTAGGTCAACAAAACAAAAATGGAAAATTGCACCCGGTGGCATATTTCTCAAAGAGATTTTCAGGACCAGCAAAGCGATACACACTACTAAACAAAGAGCTTATGGCTATTGTCCAAACATTTAAGGAATGGGAATATTACCTTTATAAACTAAAGAAACTAGTTAAGGTGTACATAGATTACAAGAATTTAATTATGTTTATAACAACAAAAATATTAAACAAACAATAAATTAAATAAGCAAAATTCCTATTTTAGTTTAATTTTGTTATTTTTTATATTAAAGGAAAAAAAAATGTAATAATAAACATTTTAAGTTAACAAAGCGACCATAAAAAATTAAAAACAAAAAGCCAAATATTGTTAAAAAAAACCCAACAAAAAATTACACTTGCAGCTATAACTTCATTTAATCACAATAAATAAATTAAACAATTATGGAAAAACCATGGAATAATTTTAAAGGCACCACTATTATCGACTAATACACCACTAACCTTTAAGCAAAGCAAAAACAAGGATAAAAGGGTATATTTAAATCTTAAACAACAATTTACAATTAAAAAACTAGTAAAAACAATGCACAAACATCCACTAGCAGGACATTAAAAAGTGTACAAAACATTTTCCCGGATATAAAAAAACTATAAATGCAAAAGACTTAAAAGCATAGTAAAAAAAGTAGTTTAAAAATGTATTCTATGTAGAAAAAGCAAGGCACCACGACATAAACCATATGGATTGCTACAACTAAAGCAAATACCAAACAAGGCTTAAAAGTTTATTGCGTTTAACTTTATCATTAAGCTACCCAAGTTAAAAAAACCAATAACAAAAGTATTTTACAACTTAATACTAGTTATTGTGAAAAGACTTACAAAGTATAAATACTTTATACCATATTTGAAATTAAGTATAGCAGAAAATTTAGCTTATATAATAATTAAACATATTTTTAATAAACATGGAATTTTAAAAAAAGCAGTTATAAATAAAAAAACGGTTATAGCCTTTAAGTTTTATTAATTGTTAATAAAAGCATTAAGCGTTAAGCATTAATTATTTATGGCTTATTACCTATAAATGGATAAACAAATAAAAAAACTTAATTAAACTTTAAAGCAATATTTATGCTGCTACCTTAATAAATAACAAAATAATTAAGTTAAGCTTTTGCTTATAGCAAAGTATGCTTATAATAATTCTAATAATAAGTTAATAAAAATGTCTCCATTCACGGCAAATTATAGATTTAACCCGGAGATAAATCAAACTGCAATTAACAGCGTAATAGCGCTTAAAGCAGAAATACAGGCAAAGGAAATCATAGGTTTACAACAAAAACTACAAAACAAGCTAGTATTTTTATAAAACTGTATAAAAGCTTATAGCAATAAGCACAGGTTGTTAAAGCTAACCTTGGAGAAAAAAAATAAAGTGTATTTTTTAAAGCGCAACATTAAAACAAAACAACTAAGCAATAAGCTGGACTTTAAATTAATTAAACTATTTAAAATTAAGGAAGTTATTTTAAAAACCAATTATCAATTTAAGCTACCTAAAAAGGCGAGGATATAGCTAAAGTTTCATATTTCTCTCTTTAAACCAATATTAAAAAACGCTAAACTCCAAATACAACTAAAAGTTAAACCAGATAAAGATTTATATAAGGTTAAAAAAATACTGGATTTACGTTAAAATAAAAGTACTTACAAATATTTGATTAAATAAAAAGGTTATTTATATGCAAAAACCACTTAAAAACCTATGAAAAACTTAAAAAATGTAAAATAAATAGTTAACTAGTTTTATTAACAACATTTTAACCGGCCAGCACTAAAAGGGAAAGGTTAACCTCCCAAGCAGAAGGCAAGCCGAGGGAACCCCAATCGATGCCAGGAGTGACAATATTAGCAGCCTTTTCAGCAGCAAATTAAAGCTCGTTTTTACGCGTTTCCTCACGCTCGGTTGCTTTCATTTCGTTTAAGGTGTTAAAGCCACAACAAAAAAACTTAGCACCTTTAAAAGCAAAAATATCGTTTTGCTTCTCTAATTGCTTCAGTCAAGCAAACTGCGCCAGTATATCATTTTAAGTTTTCATTAAAAAAAATTAAGCCTTTTCCATTGTCCGACAAAATAATTGTAGCTCTGCTCGGGCGGCTTTACGTTTTTCACATATCTAGCAACGTTTTTTAGTTATACAAACCAAACCGTTGAAAAGAGAGGGCATCGTACAAAAACAACCAAGGCAAGTGCACATAAAACAACAGGCACTACGATCGGGATCCTTTAAACAAATACAACCAGTCTCAAAGCAACGAGAACACAAATCGGACGGAGAACCAAATTTGTCTAAATAATCAGCCAAATAATGTCGTTCACGGGCGCTGCGAGACGACATGGCAAAGGTTAACAAAAAAAGAGAAAAAGGGAACTTACCACCTGAACTAATTGTTATTGAGGACAATAACCGGGGGGAAAGGGAATAATGTTACAAGCCAACATGGGCACAGGCCTTGTCGGGGGCTAGCGGCTACATTCGTCCAAACAAAGGAGAGGAACTGTACCAGGAGACAAGCCACAGTTCCAGATCAGGTAGTCACGTGATAACTCACCCTAGATCACCCGATGAACGAGCTTACCTTAGGAGTGAGCTAGGTGAGCCAGTGAGCCTAGTGAGCAAAAGCACTTACTGATAGAAATTGGTAAAGAAAGAACTGTTTATATAATAGACTAACGTTTTCTATGTATTTAGTTGTAGTTTTTACTTTACAATTTAATTTAAGCATACAGCAACTTTTTAAAATAGCTATGTGAGAGTAATTTTTTAACAATTAACTTAATAACAACTTAATAACTATAACGTTTGCACTTTAAGCACAAACTAATATGTGAAGCTTTAAATATAAACGCTTTTATAAATTAACGGTTTATTACACGCTTTTAAACGTGACTTTTATATTTTTATTTACAAGCTTGCAAAAATGTATAGTGTTTTTAACAAAACTTTTTACTGTAAAATTGCCGGTGTTACGCCTCGGCGCGGCAGCAAAAATATAAAGTTAAAATTAACCGACTTTAAAAAGCAGGCAATTATATAGTTTATAATTTACTTAAATTTAAAAGCGTTTTTTTTTCAGGTGTATTATATTTAAAATATAGCCGACCGATTATTAGCTAAGCGGGGTAGCTAACCTGTCGGAAAGTGCTAAATAACGCGCTTTATAAACTATATACCAGCTTTTTAAACGCGTTTAAACCGTCGAATCAACTATAGCTAAGTTTTCTGCGAAAATTTTACCAAATATAACGCATATTATAAATGCATAAAAAAAACTATTAAGCGTTAAAGCATTGCAAAAAAAAATATATATAATTTTAATAAAACAAAGTTTATAATAGGCATGATATTACAAACCAACAGGAGGACGGCCTGTTAGGAGACCAAGGTGACCAAATAACCCAATAAGGGGTACTGGGCTAAACCAGGAGACAAGCCACAGCCTAGGAGAGGTTACGTGATACGCAGCTCTGTGGAGATTGAGAGCAGAAACGCTTTCAATGCTTTAAAAGCAGACAGAGCAGGCGCTCCAGGTGCTCTTAAAGCAGGCAGAGCACAAGTGAATAGGTAAAAAAAAAAACGGTCTATATAATGACAAGACGTTTTTTTTATAATTAATATAGTTTTTACTTCACAATTTAATTTAAGCATATAGCAACTTTTTGAAATAGCTGTATAAGAGTAATCTTTTAACAATTATTTAGTTATAACCTAATTGTATAATGTTTGCACTTTAGTACGATTTAACACGCAGAGCTTTGAGTATTAACGCTTTTACAAACTAATGGTTTGTTACATTTTAAATTGTTAAACTTACTTAGTGTTTAGGAAATAACTGTGTACGGTCACAATGTTTTTGCAGCAGCTTGAACTAACACCTGTAATAGTGCAAAGTTTCTTAATACATTTATAGGACAAAATCAAGCAGTTAAAACAACAGAATTAACAATTGAAAGCGTAGGTTATAAACTTACCAAAACTTAAGCTTTTTAAACTAGTTAAGCCAACTAAGTTTAATGGCAATTAAAAATAACTAAAGGGATTTTTAATTTAAGCAAGGGTTTATTTACAACATTATAACAATAGTTTTTTATTAAACGGAGATAAAGTAATAACAGCTATAGGATTTTTTACTAGCAATGCATTAAAATAGTTTTAACTTATGATGGATAACTATATAGAGAACAACGATATTAATGAAATTAAAAAGGAAACCAAAGCAGCATTTGAATTTTTTAACGGGTTTGAAATAGCGTTAACCAATATGTATGAAAATTTAGAAAAAGAAAAACAAGCAGAAAAAAAGCTGCTTTTAATGTTTTAAACAGGAGCTGCGTATAAATATGCAGTGAAATTTCAAAAAACAGCAGTTAAAACGACATAAATTAATAGTAACGCTTTAATAACGGCCTTTTATTAAAGGTTAAAAAACAAGGTAAAAGATAAGTTATATAAAAATAAACAACCAAGCAATTTTAAAACTTATATTGCTAATGCAATAAAGATTAATAACCGGTTATACAAATAATGCCTATAAAAACAACAACAAACCTAACAATTATTTAACTTAGAAAAGAAACAAACTATAAAGTCGATGGCATTAAGTATTTATGCAGAACTTATAAAACTTGATGCAACTAAAAAAGGGCGAGACCTAAGCAAGGTCAAGTGTTATAATTGCAATTAAAAGGGACACTACGCCCGGGCTTGCAATAAGCCCAAAAAAAAGCAACAACTTAGAAAAGCAAGATAAGCTTTATTTATAACAATTGCTATGCTAAGAATTAGCAATTAATAGAGTTAATTATAGCAACAATATATTGAAAAAGTGCCAGATTGTGATATGTGCAAAAAAAAAGGATAAATATATTTAAAATACCTTTTTACAAAATAATTAAAACAAGCAAAACTAAATAAATGTATTTGCAACTTTGTTTATTATATAAAACACAATATAACTATTATTAATAATAAAACCAAGCAAAACATAGCTATTTGGGAAAATCCTACTTAGATTAACAATAATAAGGAAAATTAAAAAGATATTAAACCAAAAAAAATTAGGGATTTAACTTGGGATAAGGTAAAAACCTTAACCTTTGGAAAAAAAAAATGGCCTAAGGGGGAGTTGTGTTCAAAAGGACACAAATGCAACTACAAAAAGTGCGACCACTAATTTAAATGGAAATAGTTGGAAAACTCTATAGTAAGATCTATTTAACAAGAAGAATGCTTTGGCAAAACATTAAACGCATAGAAATCTCAAATAAAAAAAGTTAAAACAGCAATAATTAATGCGCTAAAGGCTAAAGACAACATAAAAATATGGCCATTTTTGGATAATATATAGCGGTACAACTTAGTATTTATAATAAGAGTTAAAACGGACACCAGTAGTTAACTTAGTTTGGCTACCGAGCTTATTGCCAAAGGACATTATTATAATAAAGTTATGATAAATTAAAAACCGGCAAAATTAATACCAGAAAATAAAGGATATAAATAAATCCTTTGGATATGCTATGTAATATATCAATATATTATTTATCTGCAAAAAAAACTATAATATATATGGTTTTTAAAACAATTAAACAGGAAATTTATAATGCAACCTTTTTATAAAGCAGATAAAGGGAAGCTAATACCAGTATACCGAGACCCTTAAGGATTTGCGGTATTTGCAAAAAACCTACAATGGCCTATGAAATGCATGCAATAGATCTTACGACTTAAAAACTGCACTAACAACAGATGTAAAGTCTATGCTTAGTAAAAGGTAACAAGGTTGCGCAAAATAATAAGGCAAATGCAACAAATCAATTAAAACTAACTAACATTTAAGGAAAAAAAACCTAAAAAAGTGACAAAGGAATTAACCGCAGTGGCGATAAAATAAACAAACTTTAGCAAAAGATCTTTTAAAAATATAACAAACTTTTATAAATATGAAAAACTTAATATGATTTAAAATGCAGGAAACAAAGAAATAAAATACTATTTAAATAAAGATATATTAGTACGATTTAAAGAGTTTTAAGCAGCAATTAATATAATTAAACAACTTAACAATATGTTAACATAGGCAACAATTAGCTAAGATTAGTTAAAAAACAACAATAGGCAGTTATAATAAATTAACAACTATTTTTAAAAAAACTTAAAAAGCTTTATGCTATAATAGCTAAAAAAGGCAAATATATTAAAATAGATTTAGTATATTAAGGACATAAGCTATAAGCGTTTATAAATATAAAAGCTTAAGCGAGCTTTATCTCTTTACAAGTTATTAAGCAATTAAACATATTAACAAAGCTTAAAGACAACTTTTACCTACTTTTAACCGTTGATGAAAGTTTTATTGCGTACAAAAATAAAATAGTTTTAAAAAAAACTGCAGAACTTTTTTTTAATATTTTTGGATACAAAAAACAACTAGTGCTCGATATTACAAAAACATTTAGGCATAATGTTATTTTGGGAATACTTTGGTTGCAGAAGAGCAATCTTAAAGTAAACTAAAAAACTGGCCAACTTTAGTAAAATATATTAAAAAGAGAATTAGCTAATAAGGAACCTAAAACATAGGTATTAAGCAATTTTATTGGACCATTATTGCAAATTTGTATAATAATCAAAGAGTCCAAGCTTATACTTAACAATAAAATACCATTAAAATATTAAGATTATGGCGACGTGTTTAGCGAAATATACAACTATTTATTAAAGCACGGAGTATAAGATTATTGGATTTTATTTAAAGAAAGAGCGGTATTAAGATTATTTTTGCTATATTATATAAATTAAAAACAACTAAAAAAACTTAATAATTATATTAAGACAAACTTAGCAAAAGGGTTTATATGGCATTTAACGTTATTAGTACAATTACTAGTGCTATAGGTGCTTAAAAAAGTTGAAAAAAACGGTAAACAAAAATGGAGACTCTGTGTGGACTTTAAAAATGTAAACTTTAAAACAATTAAATTTATAAGACCATTACCCAGAATTAATGATTTATAAAACAAATTAACATGTGCAAAATGGTTTATGGCATTTAACCTACTAAACGCATACAATTAAATAAAAATAACGCTAGGTAATAAATGGAAAACAATATTTAAAACACCATATAGGTTGTTTGAATATTTGGTAATGTTATTTGGGCTTACCAATACACCAGCCACATTTCAAACACAAATTATAAATGCATTACAAAAATTTATCGATATATTTGTAATAGTATATCTAAACAATATATTAATATACTCTGAAATACTTAAGAAATATTAAAAGCATGTTAAAAAAGTGCTTACAATATTATAAAATGCAAAATTTAAAGTGAACCTTAAGAAAAGCGAATTTCATACAAAGAAAGTTGATTTTCTTAGATTTACAATAATTTTAAAGAAGGTACAAATTTAAAAATCCAAAATCTTAGCAGTAAAAGATTAGCCAGTACTTAAATCGGTGAGTAATATAAGGGCATTTATTAGGTTTACAAACTATGTCCAAAGCTTTATCAAAAGATTTAGTAAACATGCAAGTCCTTTTATAAACTTAATAAAAAAGGATTTAACTTTTTATTAAAAAGACGAAAAACAGAAGTCTTTTAACAAAATTAAGTTTTTGGTTATAAGTAACCTGGTTTTAAAACTGCCTAATTTTAACAAGAAATTTAAAGTAGAAGTTAACGCCTGTGATATAGCGATAGAAGGTCAACTAGGCTAACGAAACGAGAACGGAAAACTACATTTGGTAGCTTTTTTTTTGAAAAAGTTTTCAAGGCTAGCAGCACAATATATGCTGCCAAACAAAGAGCTAATGGCTATTGTCCAAGCATTCAAGGAATGGGAACACTACCTTTATGGACCAAAGGAACTGGTAATAGTATATTCCGACCATAAAAACCTTACAACATTTATAATATTAAAGGTATTAAACAAACAACAGATAAAATGGTTAGAATTTCTATTATAGTTTAACTTTACTATTGTTCACATTAAGGAAAAAGAGAACATTAAAGCAAATATTTTAAGTTAACAAAGCAACTATTAAAATAAAAAGGAAAAAAAAAGTTAAATATTTTTTAAAGAAACAAAGCAAAAATTAACGCTATTAGCAATAATGCGCATAAATTATAAAGAATTTGCGTAAAAAATACCAGCAATCATAACACTAAAATATTACCATAATTATATAAACCAATTTAATGCTAAAAGGTTAACGCATAATGGCTTGCTAAACCTCATTTATTATAAAGATCAAATTTAAATATTACCTAAGTTAAGGGAAAAGCTCATTAAAATGGCATACAAACTTTTACTTGTAAGATATTAAGGAATATTTAAAACTATTTAAAGAATTAAGAATTAGGCATTTTATTAAAAAGAAATGAAAAGTACTATTAAAAAAGTGCTATAAAGATGTAATTTGTGCAAAAAAAGCAAAACGCCACGGCATAAACCATATAGGTTATTGCAACTAAAACAAATACTAAATAAAGCTTGAAAGTTAATTGCGTTTAACTTTATAGTTAAATTACCTAAGTTAAAAAAACTAATAACAGAAATTAAATATAACTTAATTTTGGTTATTGTAAAAAGACTTACAAAGTATGGATATTTTATACTATATTTGAAATTAAGTACGGCAAAAGATTTGGCTTATATAATAATCAAACATGTTTTTAGTAAACATGGAGTTTTAAAAAAAGCAATTATTAATAAAAGGACAACAATAGCCTTTAAATTTTATTAATTATTAATAAAAACATTGGGAGTTAAGCACCGCATGTTTACGGCTTACTACCTATAAACAAATAAACAAACAAAACAATTAAATCAAACTTTAAAGCAGTACTTTTGCTGCTATCTTAATAAATAATAAAACAACTAGGTTAAGCTATTGCTTATAGCAGAGTATGCTTATAATAGTTTTAACAACAAGTCAATGGGAATGTTACCATTTAAGGCAAATTACGGATTTAACCCAGAAATCAATTAAACTGCTATTAAAGGAGCAACGGCACTTAACGCAAAAGCACGGGCAAAAGAAATCATAAAGCTACAACAAAAGCTATAAAACAAACTAATATTTGTATAAAATCGTATAAAAACATATTATAATACAAATAGGTTGTTAAAGCTAACTATAAAAAAGGGAAATAAAGTGTATTTTTTAAAGCGTAACATTAAAACAAAAAAACCAAGCAATAAACTTAACTTTAAACAAATCAAATTATTTAAAATCAAAGAAGTTATTTTAAAAACTAATTATTAATTTAGACTTTTAAAAGGAGCTAGGATATATTTAATATTCCACGTTTTGCTTTTCGAAAAAGCACTAAAAAACACTAAACTTTAAATAAAACTAAAAGTTAAACCAGATAAGGACATATACAACATTAAAAAAATATTGGATTTACGTTAAAAT
Source organism: Xylaria arbuscula (assembly GCA_022385695.1). Lineage (NCBI taxonomy): Eukaryota > Fungi > Ascomycota > Sordariomycetes > Xylariales > Xylariaceae > Xylaria > Xylaria arbuscula. The sequence continues at coordinate 567,900 of MU279366.1, read as the reverse complement.
AATGAAACCTATAAATATTTGGTTAAGTAGAAAGAATACTTACATGTGGAAACTATATAAGAACTTATAAAGAATTTAAAAGATATAAAGTGAATAATAAACCAGTTTTACCAGCGATATCTTAACCAACTAGCGCTAAAAGGGCAAAGTTAACTAAAAAAAAAGAATTAAAGGCACTTTAGTTTATAAAGGCAGAAAAAGCAAGAAAGTTTTGCAGTTAGGACTGCTTTTTTTTCAAACGCTTTTGTTTTTTCTCTAAACGCTTTTGTTCTTTTAACTTTTCTAAATTTTTAAAATTTTGTTATGCTATTTTTATACCTTTAGAGCAAAGGAATTCCGTTTAGCGGTTTAAACGTATTATTTAACCAAATAGCTTTTAAAGTTGTTAAGTAACCAAATGTTTTTTTTCATTAAAATATTGGTGTTTAAAGAGAATGCGCTTAAGCAAATTAATAAAAATGTGGTTTTTATTGCAAGTGGTAAGGTTAGCATTATTGCAGTTTTTGCAACAATTAATACTATTTAATATTTTATAAGCAAGGCTTTTTTTAAAACAGCAGAAGCAAGGCATGACTTTGAAACTAAAACTCTCTATGGCTAAAAAAGCGTTGCAACAACAATTGGTGGAAAAAAGCGCGACAAATTTTAAAACTTAACCTGTTATATTAACAACGGACCATAGATAAAAAAAAGAAAAAAACCTATAAAACTCACTAGGACAAAAAAAATATGCTAGTATTTATTGCAGACAATAAACCTAGGAGAAAGGGAATAATGTTATAAACCAACAAAAGGACGGCCTGTTGAAAGACTAAGGTGATCAAACGACCCAATAAAAGGTACTAGGCTAGACCAGAAGACAAGCTACAGCTTAAAAGAGGTTACGTAATATGCAGCTTTGTAGAAATTGAGAGCAGAAACGCTTTTAATGCTTTAAGAGCAGACAGAGCAGGCGCTTTAGGTGCTTTTAAAGCAGGCAAAGCATAAGTAAATAAGTAAAAGAAGAAACGGTTTATATAATAACAAGATGTTTTTTTTGTAATTAGTATAGTTTTTACTTTACAATTTAATTTAAGCATATAGCGACTTTTTAGAATAGCTGTGTGAGAGTAATCTTTTAACGACTACTTAGTTACGACCCGACTGTACAACGTTTGCACTTTAGCACGATCCGACACGCGGAGCTTCGAGTACTAACGCCTTTACAAACTAACGGTTTATTACACATGATTACAACTAATATAATTATAACAAGTGTTAAAAAGCAAAATAAACTTAAGCAAGCCTAGCAAAGCAATTGAAATTGGTTTACAGCTGTTTGTTTAATTAATTTATAGGGTTAATTAGTGCCGCCTTTTATCATTTTAAAGAAAAAAACCTACTTTGCCTTTTAGTATCGCAATAGTTTTTTATCACCTAAATGGCAAATTGCGGTTTTACATAACGGCTAAATTAATAATAATTTTAGTTTAAAATAAATTAAACACTTTAATAAATATACTTAACTACGTTTAATAAGCATAAAATGTTTTTTTATTTTTAATAATTACAAAAGCTACTATTTAAAAAAATTTAAAAATTATTGCTAAAAAAATAATATTTTTATTAAAATAATGCTTATATATTTTTTTTATAAATTTTAGCTTTTAAACATAGCATATTTTAGCCCGTTAAAAAAAGCGTATAGTATTAAAATTAGCAATATTATGCAAACAGGTATAATGCATGTTTTAAAAAAGGACTTTTTACCTGCGTTTTTTAAAGCTTATATTTAAGCAATAATATTTATAAATATTATATTTAAGTTTAAAGCTATTAGCTTTATTTTATTTAACTTAAAAATTGTTATTTTAAAGCTTAATATTACGCTAATTTTTTTTATATTATTGCTAAAGCTTAAGTTATTTTTTACTGTTTAAGTTTTAAAAACTTTTATTATTATTAAAAAAGCTATTTTGCAAATTATTTACTTAAAAACTTAAATTGTTAAGCATTAAAATAGCTTACTTAGCAAAATTATTAATATTATAAACTTATTATTAAAAGCTACGTATTATTTACTGCATAAGCAAACGTTAATACTAAATAAAGTAGCTAAGCTTTAAAAAGCTAACTATATTTTTAATAAACGTTAAAAAATAAAAAATAAATAATTATAAATTAAAAAAGTACTTACTTAATTTAAAAAAACAAATTTTTAGGTTTTTAAAAAAGGTGGTAGTTAAATAAATTAAAAAAATAGTAAAAAAAATGGTTATTAAGTAAGAGCATTTATACGCGCGCGCTATATTGTAGCATATACGGCAATACCGGTTATAATGCGCGCACTTATATAGTAAATGTAAATACATTTAATAAAAAAAATTTTAATTAATTTAAAGTAATTTAATTGCGTTATGGTTGTTTTTTTTACGTTATAATTTCAATAGTGCTTAAAACTTTTGTTACTTAATAATATTTGTTATTTAATGATAAAACACGTTAACTTTAATATTATAAGCAACGAGGCTGTTAGCTTTTAATTATTATAATAATAAGCAGTTTATAAAGCTAACAAAATTTATTAACTTTAATAAATATTTGCTAAACAACTAAAAGAAAATACTATTAATACCTTGAAAAGAAATTAATTTTATTGCGTTTATAAGTTTAAACCGAAAAAAACACAAAAATGCTATAAATTTAAAAAAAAACCTTAATAACCTTAACAACTTAAGTTTTAATTTAAAATTTAATAATTAAATTTATTAGTTTTAAAATTTGCTTTTTATAGAAAATTTTAATAATTTAAACGATTATAACCTTTTATTTACCCTTTTATTTTTTAATAATTTTAATTACACTAATTTTAAAAGTGATTTTAAACTAAACTATTTATACTATTATAAAGATATTAATTTAAGCAAGCTATTTAAATAAAAATATCTTTTATTTAACATAAACTTTATTTTTACTTAATAAATTAAATAAAAAGCTAAACTTAAATTTATATTTTTATATTTTAATTGCAAGTTTTAATTTTATATTATTAAGATTTTATATATAATTAGCAAAATAAACTAATTTTATAAAAATTAATATTAAATTTTATTTAAACGTAAAACTTTTACAAAACAAATTTTATGCTAAATTAATTAAAAGCATTTTATTAATTAAATAAAAATATTTATATATTAATTTTTATTTTTAAATGCTAGCGTAAACAGCTAATTAAAAAGTGTTAGCTAATATATTTAATAATTTTTTTAAATGTTTAATTAATACTTAGCTTTTATAAAAAGCTATGCTTTTTTATATAAAGTTAACCCGTAAACTTTAACGCAATATAATGAACTTTTATAACCTTTTATTAATTATATAAACTAATATAATAAATGTTACTTAATAACATTAAAAATTAATAAATTACTTTAACCTTTTAAACTTTGCATAACAACAAAATAATTTTTTTTAAAATTATAACTAAAATAATAACAAATAATGCTTTAATTAAAAATAAAACTAAAATAATAATAACAATTTTAAAAATAATTTTTAAAACAACAATTAAAACAATTAATTTTATTAAAAATAAAAATGCAATTTTAAAAATAAAAGAAATAATTGTTAATTTTTAAACTAATTTTAATTTTTAAATTTAAATTAAAACAATTAAAATATTTTAAAAAATAACAATTTTAAAAACAATTAAAACTGCTTTAATAATAGTATAAAATAACATAAAAATAAAAACAATTTATGCTTTTAAAATAATATTAATTAAAACGTTTTTTGTTTTAACTATAAAAAAAAGGTTATATAAGTTTTAATTACTTTAAATTTAATTAATATAAACTAGGGAATTATAAATAAAAAATATAAAAAGTTTAAATAAATAAAGATTAAAATAATTTAAAAAACTAGCAAAAAAAAAACTTTATTTTAATAATAAATTTTAATATTAAAGTAATAACTAGGGAAAAAAGCAATAAGCTTAGCTTTAACTATAAAATTTACGCTTAATTACTAGTTTTTTATACTTATTTTATAACGTTTTTATATTTTATATATTATTTTCTTAACAAGCTTTAAAAAAAACCTTTTAAAAATATATGTTAATTTAAATTTTTATGCTAAATATAACTATATTCTTTATACCTTTGCTTTATATTACAAGTTAAAAAAAGCTTTTTTTTATACGTATTAACTTTAATATGCTATTAATGGCATTTTTTTTAGCTATAGCATTTATTAAGTTATTTTTAAATTAATTAATAATTGCAAAGTTATTTAAAACATTTAAAAAGCTTGCGTTATTATTAATTAAAATAACAAATTAAAAGGAAGTTTTTTACTGCTATTTTAAACTACTTTAAAAAATAAAAAAATTATCTTTAATTTAAAAGGAAATTAATAGTTTTTTAAACTATAACAAAAATAGTTTAAATTATTTACTGCTTATTAATTTGCTAAGGTTTGCAAAAATAAAAGAAATTATTAAGCTATTATATAATTTATAAAAAAACTTTAAATTAATAACACTAAATTATTATTTAATTATTTAAAACTTAAAAATATTTTAAAAAAGTTTTATAATTTATACGATTTTTTTAATGCAAACAAAGCTAGTATATTTTTTTATTTTAAACGAGGTAATTATGCTATAAATTTAATGCTAAGCATTAACTTTTTTTATTATTTTATTTATTTTTTAGCTTAAAATAAGTTAAAAAAGCTATAAAATTAGCTTGCAAAAATGAAAAAAAACAAAAAAATTAAAAAATTTACAAGTTTTGCTAAAGCATTTATTTTATTTATATTTAAAAAAAATAAAAGTTTAAAATTATATATTAATTTTAAAGGATTTAATTATGTTATAATTTAAAATTATTATATTTTTTTACTTATTTTAAAGCTGTTAAATAAATTGTTTTATGCTAAAATATTTATTAAAATTAACTTTAAAAATGTTTATTATAAAATATAAATTAAAAAAAATAAATAAATGAAAAACTGCTTTTTATACGCGTTATAGCTATTATAAATTTCTGGTATTATTTATAAATTTGTTTAATTTTTTAGCTATTTTTTAAAATTATATATAAATGTTATTTATATTGTTTACTTTAATAATATTTTTATATTTTTATTTAATAAAAAATTATATATAATGTTACGAGAGGAGTTTCACGTTAAGGCAAAGCTTAATTTAAGTACCATTTGTATATTAATCGTGAGATAAAAAAAAGAGAAACTACTTTACATATAATTAAAGTGCGAAAGGTTTTGTGTGCGCACAGCCTAGCGATAGCACGTGGAGATAAAAGATAACGGTTGTGGTGGTTGTGGTCTCACAAGCCCTACAGCTAACTTACCGTAACTTATAAAATATATGCAAAATGTTATTAAAAGGTTGCAAAAAGCTAAGTTATATACTAAGCTTTTTAAGTGCTAATGTTATTAAAAAAAAATTAAGTTTTTTAAATATATTATATTTATTAATAGCATTAAAATAAACTTTAAATATATTAATATAATATTAAAATAACTATTACTTAGTTTTTATTATAAGTTATAATAATTTTTAAAGTTTTGCAACTTTTGCTGCTGCTTTATAAAAAGGTATTTATAAGTTATATTTTTTTAGTTTTATTATTTAAAAAAAAACGCATTAATAATAAAAAAAAGTTATATTTTTTTTAATGTTTTTGCAGTAATAACTTTTAATAAGCTAAAAAAACATTTAAAAAAGCTATTTTTTTTATATATTTTAACTTTAAAAAGCAAATATTGCTAAAAATTAATGTTTTTAAAATAGCGCTAATAAATAACTTTTTTTAAAAAAATAATTAAAGCAAATAAAAACTTATAACGTTTTATTTTTATATTTATAATAATGCTAAATTAAATTATAAAACTTTAAATTAAAAAATGCTAGTTATTATTAAATATTTTAAATATTAGCAGCATTATTTTTAAAAAAGCAAGTTATTAATTAAAGTTTTATTAAATTATGCTAATTTATAAACATTTATAAAAACGCTTAAATTAAATAGCTATTAAGCTAAATAATATATATACCTAGCTTTATTTAACTTTATTATTAAATATTAAAAAAAAAAGCAAAACAAGGCTAATTTGCCTTTAAAACGCTTTAATTATATAGCAAAAAAGCTATATAATATAAACTTGCTTTTTATTTTAAAAAAAAAACTTATAATAGCTTAAGTTAAAATTTAAAATAAATATTTAAAAATATTAATTAAAAAAATTTATGCTATATATTTATTTCAAATTTAGTTATTTTTTGTTTAAATAATTATACGTAAATAAGCGTAAATAACTACTAGTAATAAAAAGTTTTTTAATTTAAAAATATTTAAAAATCTTTAAAAAATAATTTATAACATTTAAAAATTTTTTTTTAAATATAAAGCAATTTAAAAGCAAATTAGCTAAAAAAAGCTTATAAATTTTCAATAAATATTATAAGCTTTTTTAATATACTATAATAATAAAGTATACATTTTTTTAAAAAAGTTTATTTATTTTTAATTTATTAAATTATATTATAATAATGTTATAGCAAGCCATTTTAATTAAAATTATATATTTAAACTATTACGTTAAAAGTTTTATTAATTAAATATTAAAATTAATATTTAAAACTATATTAATAGCTATACTATTTGTTTAAAATTTAAGGCAAAACATTATTAAAAATATAGCAAACTTAATGCTTTACTTTTATTTATTGCTTTTATGTAAAAGCTATTAATAAACTTTATTATTAGTTTTTTAAAAACTTTTTATAAAAAGAAATTAATTAATGCTATACTAATTATTATTAACAGGTTTATAAAACTTAATTACTTTTTTTTTATTTTTAATATAATAACTTTAATAAAATTAGCGGCTTTATTTTACAAAAAAATTAAATAAATTTATAGCAATTTTTTAAGTATAATTTTAAATCGTAGTTTAGTTTTTATAAATTAGTTTTAATTAAACTTTTATTATTATTTAAAATTAAAAAAAAATATTTAATAGCATTTTATCTTTAAATTAATAGTTAAATAAAGCAAATAAACTAAACATTTAAAATATACCTAAAATGCTTTATTACTATTAAGCAAATTAATTAGCTTTAGCTATTATTTTAAATTTATTTTGCTATTAATTTATTTATTAATGCTATTATTAAAAAAACACCTTTTAAAGCATTATATAGCTATAAGCTTAAATTTTGCTTATTTGTTAAAAATAACTTTATTTTTAAAAAAGTATTTACAATATAAAATAAGTTATAAAAATTAAAAACTATTAAAAATAAATTAATAATGCAATAACAAAAAACAATTAAATTATATTAAAAATATAATAATACCAAGCATAAATTATAAAATTATATTATTAAATAATTAATTATTTTTTTTATTAAAAATCTTAAATTTAAAATTAAAAAGCTTGCATTTAAATATATTAAACCTTTTTAAATATTAAATTAAATTAATTTGCAAACATATTATATTACTTTTTTTATTATATATAATTATTTTTATAATATTTTTTTAATATAATTATTAAACCTTTAAATTATATATATTAAAAATAGCTTATTTATGCTAGCTTTTAAAAATTTTTAAAATAAATAAAAAATAAAAAACATAATAAAAAAACAAACTTATTAAAGCAATTTATATTATAAAGTTAAATAAATTAATTAGCTTTTAAAATATAATTAATAAATATTAGCTATTAATATAATTGTTTTTAAAGCATTTAAAGCATATGAAAAACGCTAAAATTACAAAAAAAATAAAAATATTATTATTAATAAATAAAATGTAAACTTTATTTAATTTTTAGCTAAAATTAATATAAATTATTTTAAATTACCTAGCTTAAGTTTATATTTAAGCAGTATTATTTTTTTAATAATTATTAAGTTTATAAAGCATAATGAAAATTAAACTTATAATTTTAAATTTTAAAAATTTACGCTTTATTACTAAGCTATATATAAATTAGTATTAAATTTATAATATTTTAAAATAATATATATTATTATTTTTTAAGCTGGCATATAGCTTACTTTATATTTTAGCATTATATTTTTTTACAATAATAACTTTGCATTTTTTAAAAAACTGCGGCATTATTATTATTTAAAATATAAAATTATTATTATAATATTTAAAGCAAAATGCCGTAGTGCAGCAATATTAATTATATTTATTTATTATTAATTTATATTAAAAATTATTACAAAAAAAGTATAAAAATAAATATATATAACGTTAGCAAAAAAATGCTTTATAAATTATAAAATAATGCTATAATAATAAAAAGCTGCTTTTTTATAAGCGCAAAAAACGGCTTACAAATTTTTAACTTTAAAAGTTAATTTATATTAAAATTAATAAATTATAAAAGCCTAGCAAAATGTTTATAATAAATAAAATTAACACTTAATAATTTTTTAATAAAACTTTAATAAAATATTTTAAACTTTATTTTTATTTTTATTTAAAATTATAAATTTGTTAGCATTACGCTATAAATTATAAATATTAACAGCTTAGCTATATAGCTTTTTTATTTAAAACGCATTAAAAGTTATTATATTAAAAATTTAATTTAATATAAGCAATAATATAATATGTTTTATTATTAAGTAATAAATATTATTAAGTGATAAAAGTCTTAGGTTTTTTTACTTTTTATTATTTAAACTTTATTTTTTTTATTTATAATAATAAACCATGCGTTAAAAAAAACTAAGTTATTAATTGCTGCTAGCGTTTTTAAACGCAATTTTTACATTTTTATTTACAAGCTTGCAAAAATGTATAGCGTTTTCGACAAGACTTTTTGCTGTAGAATTGCCAGTGTTACGCCCCGGCGCGGCAGCAAAAATATAAAGTTAAAATTAACCGATTTTAAAAAGCAGGCAATTATATAGTTTATAATTTACTTAAATTTAAAAGCGTTTTTTTTTTAGGTGTATTATGTTTAAAATATAGCTAATTAACTATTGGCTAAGCGGGGTAGCCAACTTGTTGAAAAGTGTTAAACAATGTGCTTTATAAACTATATACTAGCTTTTTAAACGTGTTTAAACTGTTAAATTAACTATAGTTAAGTTTTTTGCAAAAATTCTACTAAATATAATACGTATTATAAACGCGTAAAAAAGATTATTAAGCGTTAAAACATTGCAAAAAAAAATATATATAATTTTAATAAAACAAAGTTTATAATAAGCATAATTATAATTAATATAGTTGTAATAAATGTTAAAAAGCGGAATAAGCTTAAGTAAGCTTAGCAAAGCAATTAAAATTAGTTTATAGCTATTTATTTAATTAATTTATAAGGTTAATTAATGCTGCTTTTTATTATTTTAAAAAAAAAAACCTACTTTGTTTTTTAGTATTATAATAACTTTTTATTACTTAAATAATAAATTGCGGTTTTATATAACGGCTAAATTAATAATAATTTTAGTTTAAAATAAATTAAACACTTTAATAAGTATATTTGATTATATTTAACAAGCATAAAACGTTTTTTTATTTTTAATAGTTATAAAAGCTATTATTTAAAGAAATTTAAAAACTATTGCTAAAAAAATGGTATTTTTACCGAAATAATACCTGCGTATTTTTTTTATAAACTTTAGCCTTTAAACGTAGCATATTTTAGCTTGTTAAAAAAAGCATATAGTATTAAAATTAGTAATATTATGCAAATAGGTATAACGTATATTTTAAAAAAAAACTTTTTATCTGCGTTTTTTAAAGCTTATATTTAAACAATAATATTTATAAACATTACGTTTAAGTTTAAAGCTATTAGCTTTGTTTTATTTAATTTAAAAGTTGTTATTTTAAAGCTTAATGTTGTGCTAATTTTTTTTATACTATTGCTAAAGCTTAAGTTATTTTTTACTGTTTAAGTTTTAAAAACTTTTACTACTATTAAAAAAGCTATTTTGCAAACTATTTATTTAAAAACCTAAATTGTTAAATATTAAAGTAGCTTATTTAGCAAAATTATTAATGCTATAAACTTGTTATTAAAAGCTATATATTATTTATTGCATAAGCAAACGTTAATATTAAATAAAGTAGCTAAGCTTTAAAAAGCTAACTATATTTTTAATAAACGTAAGAAAATAAAAAATAAGCAATTATAAATTAAAAAAGTATTTACTTAATTTAAAAAAATAAATTTTTAGGTTTTTATAAAAAGTGGTAGTTAAATAAATTAAAAAAATAGTAAAAGAAATAGTTGTTAGGTGAGGGCATTTATGCGCGCGCACTATTATAGCATATGCGGCAACACCGGTTATAATACGCGCACTTATACAGTAAATGTAAATATATTTAATAAAAAATTTTTTGATTAATTTAAAGTAATTTAATTGCATTATAGTTGTTTTTTTTACATTGCAATTTAAATAGTGCTTAAAACTTTTATCACTTAATAATATTTATCACTTAATAATAAAACACGTTATATATAAAACAAATATAAAAATATATATAAGCTTATATATTTTATAGCTAATTTTACAAACTGCATAAAAAAATATACTAGCTTTTTTAAGCATATAAATAATATTTAAAAGCAAGCCTTTAATTAACTAATATACATTGCTAATATTTATATAATAATATTAATAAGCTATTAAATTATATAAGCTATTAAAATTATTACGCTTGCTATAGCAGCAATTTTAAATATGTTTAGCCTGGTTATAAAAACGGACGTTTTATAATAAATTTAAAACGTATTTAAGGTTAAGTATTTTAAAATTACCGGCAGCATTACAAAGCATAAAATTATTTTTAGCAAAAAAAGCTAAAAAAGCCAAAGGCATAAAAAGCATAAAAAGCGTAAAAAAACTATTTAAAACATTATTATTATTAAGCTAATTATTATTTAAATTATTACTAATATTATTTTAATTATTATTACTATTATTAGCTATAAGGTTATAATTATATAAATTTTGTTAACTTTTATAATTAGCGCTATAATTATTATAACTGCCATTGCGTTATAAGTTTTTTTTAAAAAGCATAGCAAATTATAAAAAATATAAATATAAATTAAAAGAAAATATAAAACGTAAAAGCGTAAAATAAATAATAATAGAAAATTATAATTAAAAACTAACTTTAAAAAATTAACAGCAGTTAAAAAAAAAAAAAAAAAAAGAAAAAAAAAAGCTAAAATAAACAAGGCAAACTAGTATAGCAAGGCATGTGGGCGGAAAGGCGGCAAAACTAGCGCAAGGCAAAATGTAAACACAAACCTAGATGTACCTAAGTATCACAATAATACAACCCCACGCAACTATATTAACACAACACTAATACTACAGCACCTTATGCACACTACAAATTATGGGAAACCTGTCTATGGAGAGAAGGATAGTTGTTATATACGGGTTACAAAGCTTTATAAAACCCGTTTCACTTCTTTATAAGACTACCTACTACGCACCTATTTCATTTCTATTTCTTACCTTCTACAAGCTTTAGTTTTATATGAAACCTACTATATAGAATACACTTTCTATTGTACTTGACCTAGTTATCTTCCCATTCGTGACACCTTGTTAGCGTGGCCGTCCTTTTGGATAGTTGATGAAGCTCTCTAACACGTGCTTTCACATACTGGGAGCTCCTCTTGTTAACCTGTCGTTGATATTTCTCTCACTAGAATGTTGCTAAGCTTAATTAGTGTAGCTCGACACACACACAATACCTCGCGGGTTGATCACAAAAGTCGCTAGCTCGCTACCATGTCAGCCAATACCTGCTCGGACTTTCCCTTTCAGGAGAAGGAATTCAATTATCTCGCATCTTTGGAATACAGATTATATTATATCTATTATTACTGTATGTAAAAAGTGCTAATATACCCCCTAGAAATGAAAAACATCATCGCTTAAAAGTTGTAAATATATGAATACGTCAGACTTCACAATTTTACCTGATTATTTTGACCATGAGTAACCTTTAAACTAGGGAGACAACAGTTTCCCTATCCTGCTTCCCCTGCGCATTGATAGCCTGTCCATCCATCAGCCCATGAATATAACACTCGCCAATAAGCCTATACTTCCCCTCGCCATTGCCCCTAACAACAATCGGAACCCTAGAACCATATAGGATGACAATTTCATCTCCTTTGATAGTCTCTTCTGGCACCCAGCCAATTAGACCACCGTCTGTCCCAGTGAACCGACGGCCTTGTGAAAAATATGCAATACCGCTCTCAATATGCTGCGCTCTGGGCAGCCAGGTCTGCACAAATTTCTCGTCCGCTCGCAGGCCGCTTCGGACTAGGTCTGTATAGGCAACCACCCATTCACGATAGTAGTTTGGTACAGGGTCGACAAATTCGGTATGATTGCATGTCAACGTGCGCCACAGAAGCTCCCATTTAGGTCTTCTTGATGTCCCGAGAATTTGGATATCAGAAGGTGTCTTCGTCGTTGTCGTATAAAAATCTAGTAATGGAGTTCTATTTACTTCAAGTCTGTCGAAAGCAGCAGAGGCAATGGACAAGACTTCGGTAAGCCACTTCTCCTTCACCTGGAGGTCACGATACCATGGTAGCTTCTTCTGTTCTCCTATTTCGCGCCTGGGAGGACTTGAAGGTATGTAGATCTTGCGACTTAGAGACTGGGGATAGGCCGCCACTGTGTGAACTCTGTCCATAATCTGCCCCTTGACATATAATATTTGACCATCCTCGGAAACGTGGGCTTCCACAGCAGTATTCTCACCAGCTGAGAATGATACTCTTTTCTGTCGACGGAGAAGTGGCTTACGTTCCGATAGATTCGTAAAGTCTGGTGTCCAAGATGGAAGGGAATTCATCTTTGACGATTTATCCGAATTGAGGCCGAGGACCCTAAGACTACGATTGTTGAGGATCTCCCAAACAACAAATCTTCTGAATACCTCTTCAATCGAGAGATTATAATCGGGAGTGATATAATTGTTATGAATATTCTCGCTTGTCACACCCAACAAGCCGTAGATTTTGTCCCGAGGATTGCTGCACAAAAATGCCCTGGTATCAAAAAGGAGGTCAAGAAGCTTGGAGTATTCATGCAGTGCAGCAGGATTCAGCTTCGCTAATACAGACATCGAATGAAGACGTTCTTGATCTCTTCTGGCCAGCCGCATCATATCCAATCCCTCGATGGCATCATGTATGGTATGGTACTGCGGAATAGATTCGACAGTATGGTGATACATATAAATGTCATGGGCTACTCTCTCGAATTTCAACCATGGTACCGACTTATCCCCGCATATCACAAGACCTCGATGCGCAAGGATTGCTTCTTGGATGATCCAGGTTCTTTCAAACCAAGGCCGTTGCAGGAGTCGCACAATAGGCTGCCAGTCAAATTCGGCTGGTAACGGTTTTTGAGATGGCAGATAGCCGAATAGCACCCTTCCCCAAGAACCAAATGAGTTTAGACGCGAGTTATATCGCTCAAAATGTAGGGCTTTCATCTTCGAATCAAGGATTCTTATATTTTGAATGGCCTGGCTGACGTCGGTTGTCATAGGGCCCAAGTATATCAGTACTCGCCGAGCGTGAGAATATATCGAACCCATCAACATAATCTGCTGACTCTTCTCTTGCAGGTCTGCCTGATTGATGCATACTGCATCTACCCATAAGTTGCGTGGTTTATCGGTGTAGCGCAGATCCATAAGAGCCGAATGAAGATTCGAGGTTACTTCGATATCGTGCCCTGAAAGCTTGATGGGTACTGTAACAGTAGGGTCACCCCAAGTGTAGGAGAGAGCTTCATATCTGGTCCTCCAAGATAGTTTAACATTTACTAGACTGCATTTTATTTCATCATTGTGCTGCCCTGGCTCTAGAGTAAGTAGGCGTATCTCTTTCTTTCCAGTGATAGGTTGATAGAGGGGCCGCTCTGGTTGCCTGACCGCATTTCTCTTCGGCTTAACTTTCTTCGGTCCTATTACGCTGAAAACTGTCGATTGAGCCACAGCATCAAAGAAGCCACGGTCCCGGAGTGGTTCATAACCAAACATGTACGTTATTTCCCAGGCGGCAATAATCGTGAAAATGATACCGAGGAATCCATTGCGCTTGGTTTTATCATTAACTGTGCGTGGAGGGGAATATGAAGACTGAAGATCTTGCTTTCGTCGGCAAGAAAGCGTAGTCGTATATGGCCTTACAACAGCTAAATAAGGTGGCCGTAGAGATCGCACACAGCGCGCGGCCCGATTGGCACACATGGTCTTATGAATCTCACAAGACGTAATATTTATCTCAGAGAGATGGATGATGAAACCAGTTATGCCAGATTTCATGATATTCAGCTCTTGTCAGGGCTACGCGCGGGGTTCTTCATGTCTAATAATGATTGGCTGATGCATAGTCATGTTATTAACCAACCACGAGCTCCTCTTGGTGGATTGTGCGGCGCAACCCGCATCTGGTATCACGACGACCTGTCTACCAATAGCGGTGCTCTACACTCTATAAAGAGAGAACTTGACATCAGGCGCAGATACAGGGCAGTGTATTGCAATTGAACCTTTTAGGGTTCATGGGGTTTATCGCAATGATTTCTGGAGCAATAGCCAACTAGTGTTGACATTTCAGTTTGGCTTTTGTTTCGCACTTTCGGGTTCCTGGTTCTCAATTGATGCTGCATGCATCTGCGACCATAAGCAAATTTTACATCATTCGCGATAGTTGACTGCCTTGGTTTGCCTGTACGATACTAGCAAGCCAATTGTATCGATATGGCTAACCAATCGTCTTACCTCTACATCAGAAGTCATTTGACCTCTTATGTCCGAAGGTTAAGGACTGCGGCCGGTTTCACGACATGTGCGCATCACGTCACCCTAGAAAACACTCAATCTATAATCACAAAGAGTTGTCACAGGTATTCATCGGGTTCTGGTGTGATCTCATCGGGGTAGTTATTCGTTATTGAGTTGGAGATATCGGACTTACCTCATCAGGTTGGTGCCGATTTCGTTCTTGTACAGTAAGAAATGACCCAGCAGCCCACTTTTACATTTTCCGGATGATTAATACCTAGTGTTTCGTTCGCGCAGGCATTCTATTTCATCGCGAATAGTCTTCATAGACGGCTGCTCTATCAAACGCTGGCGGATCGTTGGTATACAGTCAAACGTTGCCGTTAGACACTGCTGTCCTCGTGACATCGTTTCACGATGAGTTCTCTACGGCCTTCGCTCGTGACCAATTGGTCTTGGATCGATGCCGAAGCTATCCCAGACCTTAGGTCACGGCCGTTACCGTATATTGTGACGATTCTCGCTGTCTTCACTGCTTACACGGTCTGGACCTTCAGACTGCGGAAGTTGCCGCCAATTCTCAATGCTCCTAGTCGGTTTGATATGGGCAATTCTCTAGCTAAGCTGGATTTCCTTCAAAGAGGTGCCCATCTACTAAAGACTGCCTCAGACGACTATGCTGAGACACCAGTTCGTATTGCGACTGATACTGGCATCTTAATTGTTCTGCCACCAAACCATCTCGCCCAGGAGATTCGAAACGAACCAAACCTAAGCTTTTTTAAGAGTTCCGAGGAAGTAAGTAGAGAATTTCCATCCATTTCGGGACTAGTCTAATACCGCTTAGGACTTTCATGGTAAGCTTCCAGGTTTTGAAGCGTTCAACGCCGAAAAGGCAGCTGGGATGCTGCTGAAGGTCACTAGAAATCAATTGACCAAATATCTAAGTAAGCTAATGACCTTAACTCACCGTTTCAAGTTTGGTTCCAGTTGTCTGACTTCAATGTCTTGTGTAGCAAAGGTCACGCGGCCTGTGTCATTGGAAGCAAGCTTCGCGCTACATAACCTTCTCGGTGAATCTCCTGGTAAGGCATAGTGATTCCAATTATTTCACTAAACTGCTGACATACAATTGTTTCAGAATGGAAAGAGGTGAATTTGATGCATACAAGTGTGAAATATGTGTCTAGTCTCTCTTCACGTATCTTCCTGGGTGACGAACTATGCCGCAACAAGGTGTGGCTGGAGACCACTTCTCAGTAAGCAAGACCCCTGCATCACGACCACCCCCCATCGCGACCAGGGCCAGGGACCCCCGCAAATGCGCTATTACTCCCAGCCACTCTAATTAATAACGCGACCGCGTTTAGGTCTCACGATGATCTTCTACCTTTATTCTCTTCAAAATTGACTGCTCTTTATTGCCATGCCTTTTTATTCTGATCAACACCGCGCGGCGGCTGCCCTTCGCGCAGCTCAGCTTGGAACTCCAGTTGCAAAAGCAGCGCGCAACTAAAATGTTGATAGATCGTATCTACGCCGCCGGCTTCGCGGTATTCCTACTCAAAAAAAAGCCTACGCTAACCTTCAAGCCTTGTCTGCTTATAATAAGCGCCAGTTAGCAGACTAGGCCATAGGGCAAGCTAGGCTAGGCTTTGCGCCATTACATATTACCTTTAAACTTATAGCCAAACATATACTAAAGGCTTTTAGCACAGATAAAAGCCTTAGCAAAAAGTAGCATGCCTAGTTTTTAGCTCAAAACAAAGCAGTTAAATCTGCTAAATCTAAATCTATTAATTATGCATACGTTAATAGCGCAACAGCAGTTAATATTAATATTTTTTTTAATTGTTTTAAAGCTTTAAAAACAGCAAATATTTTTTTAAAACGCTTTTTTAACGCTAATAAAATAAGCATGGCCTAAAGCGTTAGCAGTAATCATTTTGTAATTACTAATACCTTTATACGCTAAACTTTTAAAAAAGCTATTAAAAAAAGCAAATAAATTATTGCCCTTAAATGTATTAGCGTTATTAGTAAAGCTTTACCGCCGTTGCTAATTTAAAAAGGTGTTTAAATTTAAAGTTAGTGGTTTTTAAATAAAAATTGCGGTTTATTTAAAGATTAGCGTTTTAACTGCTTTTTTAATAAATAAACCAGCAATATTATCGCATTAAAATAGCTAAAAAACCTGTTTATTCTTTATATTCGCGCTTGTTTTAGTAAAATATAATATATTTTAGTATGTAATAACCATAAATCTCATATAAACAACAAGTTTTTTTAAACTTGCCTTTTAAACAAAATCTGGCTTTTATTTTATAAACCTTATTGCAGTTATATATTATAGCTATTAAACGTTAAAATCTTTAAATTGTTAAAAAAAAAATTAAAAAACAAGCTTTAAAAAACGCCTGCAAAGCGCTTTAGCTTAAGGCCTTTTAAAAAAAACATGGTAATGGCATATAAAATGGCTCGCGAAAACACCTTAAAGCTAAAAACTATAATAAAAGCTTAGGCAACAGCTGGGATATATCTAAAAAATCGCCAGGTACCGCTATTTTCAAAATATGTAATGCTTGAAAAAAAAGGTATTACAAAAGCAGTAGCACCAATATTTATAGCAGAAAAACAACCCGTTACACCTAATTTTTTAACAATAACTTTTAAAATTATTATAAAAACACTCTTTAAAAGCCAACAATTACAAATTAATACGCAAAAGCTAGCAGCTATTTACCCTTTATTTAATAATCTATCGCAAAGGCTGTTTTCCGCGAAGGCTAATAAGGCTTTAAATCAAAAAGCTCAAACTATTGCATTTTTAGAAGCAAAGGTCGCAGTTCTAGAAGCCAAGCTTAAGAAAAACAATAAAAGCAAGCGTAAAGCGGTTAAAATAGCGCCTCACGAGTTGTTTACTCGTATAACGCACGTACGAAAGGCAAAGCGCAAATTGCGCCGAAGAATTGTATATGTAAACGAAGCCGCCGATAAGGACATCCCAGAACGCGAAGATACGGAAACAGAAGAGGTTATAGAGGTTATAAACGCTAGAATCTAATGAGAACATTAAAAAACGGCTTCAAAACAACATATTAGTGGTGTAAATAGCTTTAGAAGTTGTGGGTGTGGTGATGCCAAGGGCCTGGTCGTGATGGGGGGTGGTCGTGATGCAGGGGTCTTGCTTACGCCGTCAACTCTATGCCCGCAGTTAAGAGATTGCGCTTGTATCCGAAATTTTCCAGGCGTTTTGTTCATTGGTTTCTTCCTGAATGTCGATTGATTCGCAGGTTACTCGGCGAAGCTCGGGTAATCATTCAAGAAGTCATTGATAGAAGACGTGCAGAAAAGATCGCAGCTGCTAAGGAGGGTCGTCCAATTCCACGTCCAAATGATGCCATTGAATGGGCTGAGGAGTCTTCGAAAGACGACCCATATGACCCTGCTGTTTACCAAATCGGACTTTCCATGGCGGCCATCCATACTACGTCAGACCTCCTCAACCAGACTCTCCATAACCTAGTTCAACGACCGGAGCTTGTCAATGACTTGCGCAAGGAGGCTATTCAGATCCTCCAAAATGAAGGTCTAACAAAGACGGCACTTTCCAATCTCAAGTTGATGGATAGTGTCCTCAAAGAGACACAGAGACTTAAGCCAGTAAAGATGAGTAAGTATCCTAAGTCTATTCCTGTCGCGTAACTAAACTAACCGTATCTGGGTGTAAAGCCACAATGCATCGTATTGCTCTTGCAGATGTTACATTATCTGATGGAACAGTCATACCAAAGGGCACCAAGTGTGCTGTGCGTTCTACAAAGCGACTGGACCCAAACGTGTACGAGAATCCAGATGTGTTTGATGGGGCTCGGTTCATGCGTATGCGTGACGAACCTGAAAAGGCAAATCAAGCACATCTCGTAACTACTGGGACTGAGGCTCTTGGATTTGGCCATGGCCTGCATGCTTGTCCCGGTCGATTCTTTGCTGCAAATGAGCTTAAGATTGCTCTTGTCCATCTACTTCTGAAGTATGATTTGAAACCCACAGAGAATTATGCTCACAAAATCATCGAGCTTGGATTTGATCTACGTGTTGATCCAAAGACCCAAATCTTAGTCCGAAGGCGAGAGGCAGAGATAGACTTGGATTCTTTATAATTCTAAGGAGTTGGGCTTATTTTTACTTACTAGTCATGTGCCACAATCACATGCACAAGTCACAGTTGGAGAAACCATGATTTTTTGTATGAACTGTACATACTTTCCTGCAGATCTACCAAGTTTGCACCAGACCTAAAAGGCGGAGGCTCGTTTTTCTCGTTCTGTTTTTGGGTTTCAAAGGGTACATAATACTTCCTTAGCTAATCTAGCACGATGATAAGCAAACAAGCTATTTGGACTTGACGCCGATCTATTCTGTGCTAACTGGAGCTTTTGGATGTTATGTTGTACATGGCAGGGGTCACAAGTACCTTCGACAACCACATTACAATTTCCTGGATGAATGCGTAGAAATGATTGCCATATTCAGTCCACTAGAAAACGAGCTGCAAGGAATTAATCTGAGCAGTTGTGAGGATAATGACCTACAGTGACCTAACTACCTAAAAGCACAAGAAGAGTTTTTATTTATTAAACCCCTTTATCTTCACGCATGCACACACTGTTGAGATTTCTTGTTGCCGTTGAAATGACAGTAATATGGTAACCTAGTTCAATCATACTGGACTGGTACACCAACTCTCTTGAATTCTCACACTAGGTCTTTCTGTTGGTTAATCTGAGATGGGGAACAGTCGAAAGGTTACTACTGTCTGGTACAGAAAATTATTTTGAAATACTGAGAATTATTCCTGTTGCCTGCTAAGTAACTAAATACTTGTGCTATATAAGGAGCCTGTATTAGTTTAAATCTTGCCATCACTATTTCTACCCTCTACAACAACTGATGAGATCTTAGCTGTTACACGTCTCTTGTCACCGAAGACTTTGTTTGCAAAACATGTTGACCGGAAGGTACCAGAGTGATTGCCAGTGAAACAATGGTCGCCGTAGATGTTGGTGAGTGAAGGGCTATTGTTTGAAGAATCTCCGCTTAATACGTAACTACACAGCATACGCAGTTAAAGCCCGTGGTGTTTTGAGGTCACCTCTTCTTATCTAAATACACAAGGAGCTCTTCAAAGCCTCCCACTTTCCTTCTTTCTCCAGACCACACGCTCACACTCAGCGTCAGTCCTCCCGTTCACCCATCAGCACATTCGCCAGGTAACACCTTTGTATGGTGTTTTCAAGCATACTTTCAAAAACAGGTAGTCATTAACTGTTACCTTTTCCTTTCTTTTGGGAAGAATGCTGACATATCAAATTTGCAGCACTGAAACAACAGGACAAAGGTAGCCAACCCCCATATCACGATGGAGAACACGACCTCTCTACACATTATGGCGAGTGAAGCCCTGGTTCTGCTGGCTTCCGTAAGTATCATCCCTGATTCTAGATGAAGGGTAATTGACAATGGTAATAGGGTGGCTGCGCTACTGTTGGCCCGACTGTCCCCTCTACTTCGGCCTCCGCTCCCGGCCCTGCTTCAGCCGGACCATCTGCTCCCGAACCATCTGCTCCGGAATTGTCTGCCCCCGAGCCATCTGCCTCCGAAGCCTCTGCCCCCGCTCCGGCTCCCATCCCCACCTCAACCACGGCTTCGGCTCTGCCCCCGGCCCCAAATGATTCGGAGGCTCCTCATTCTACCAGGGTTGCCAGTCCCTCTTCTGGCCTTGTGCCCGTCCCTTCCGCCGCTGAACCAATCAGAGACGAAGACATCAAGGAAAGATTACTCGCAAGTGTGCACCCGTCTGTCCGGGATGCAATTAAAATAGAAGAGCTATGGCAGGAAGAGTCTGAAGATTGGCCAATGGAAGCATTGCAAATGGCCCAGCTTCCTGCTCAACGCTCGGTCACAAAGCTCAACAAGCCATTTTTACCTGACCCTTACGAGTGGGACATGTCCGCCGCAGTTGGACAGTGTGTTGGCCAGCAGGCTGCCGTACCTTGCAAGCGCTGCAAAATGGGGAAGGGTCCTTTTTCAGGGGGATGCGTTGTCGTGCCCGATGGATTTAAGCGCATCAAGAAGTCCTCGTGTTGCTTCAACTGCCGGTACCAATGGCAGTACAAGAAGTGCAAGTGGTCGAAGAAGAAGTAGGAGCAGGAGGAGGGTCAAGCTGGATTGTATACGATTGATAACTATGGATTCTGTTTCGCGCGTGCATACTTTACAGCTTCCTGGATGACATCTGCAGTCGCATCAGGGATGCTCAGGAAGGGCGAGTGACTAGATTCTAGGGTAGATGTGAAAAAGCCAACTGGGAATATGGATGCCATAGCCATCTGTGCTCCAAGTGAAATTGAATGATCTTCCTTGCAGAAGATGTAGCCAACTTCAATACCATTGTCCCACGGCGCATGCTCTGATACATCAGTTACAACACGATAAGATATCGGCTTCAGTTTCGCGACAGCTTTAGCCGCTAGCTCGGGCTCAACGTCATGATAGAACAAGTCAAGTGCTCCGTTCGCCGTAAGCATCCCATCCTAGAGCGTCCTGTTAGAGTACTGTATTACGTGGCAACGTAGATACTGCCTTACTTCAGTAATCCCGAACCAAGGAAGAGGATTACCCCCAAGGTTTTTCAAAAGGCTCACACCAGCGGGTGTAATCATCGTCGCAAGATTCGCAATCATAAGAACGCCTCCTGGCAAGCCCGCAGCAGTCCGTTCTTTAACCCCTAGACCCGTCACCGCGTTAGCGGCTACATGGCCACCATATGAATGAGGCACGATGATTATTTCTTTCCCCGCATCAGCGAGCGTCGTCAATGCTGAATGGATGTACTTCGCATCGTCCGCAAGTCCAAGCTTAGCATTGTTAGAAACGATCGTGGGTAGATCCAGGGCTTCCGTATCGAAGCCGCGAGCCTCAAGGATAGCGCGCAGCTGATCATATACCCATATTTCATGCCAGGCTCCAGGAATCAAAAAGATAGTTGGCAAGTTCCTTTCTGTTGAGACCGTCATGGCGATTATGAGTAACGTAGAACGACGAGGAAACAAGTGTAAGACAAGAATGTGGGCGCCATAAGCACGAGGAACGAGCTATTTTTCTCTCAGTCCCTGATTACCAAGATCGGACCTGCATGAGTTACCAACAGCATGTAACTAGTCGAGACGCCACTGGCTGTGCCGCACATTGATGGGGCTAACGTTGTCCTAATAGGCCGTAGGTTCCAGTCTATGCACAAAGAAGGAAACTCGACGTTGCCAAGCTTATCAATTCGAGTGGATTTCCTCACTTAGCGCAAACCTCTGTTCCCCGGCGGCACAGCACCGCAACAACGTGTGCCGATCCACGTGGAATATGGAACGACTAGTGTAAGATAGTACTTATTGTTGGTTGTTGTATCGTCTAAGGTGCCCCTTTTGTATAATTTAATGTTGAAAAACTCTGCATTCAATCGGCTGTTATCTAGAGTCTCTCTGGCAGAGAGTCTCTGCATCTAGAAATGTATCATGGGTGTTTCTATTGCCTTGATTCTCCCTCTTCCTTGTATTCAGATGAGACATGGGTTAAACGCGACCTATAAACTTCATTTTGTCGGTGTTTACCTTGCTGCTATAAAGTTCTCTCTTTGAAAGAAGGTGAATTATCTTCAACTATCCCCAAGATGGTTCTTCCAGAGCCTCCCGCCGATTTGAATATCGGGGCAAGTCGGGTTGCCTCGATATACACAGGTCTTCTCATTCCGTGGATTTTCGCGACAGTCAGTATCTCTCTTCGGTTCACAGCTCGCCGCCTCAGTAGAAATGGGATTGTCTGGAAAGAGGACTGGCTGGCTTTAACTGCGTTGGTAAGATGCCTCTTAATATGAAATGTACTTCGTCGTAGTGTTAACAGATTCCCAGGCTACGTCAACTGTCCAAGTCTTCACGACCTTATTCTATTGTGAGATCTTCGAATCCCAATAACGTAATATCCCTACCAACACATTACAGCGATTCCACATGGACTTGGTCGACATATCTGGGCAGCATCCGCAGATGCCACGAAAGCTTGGGCACTCGGGCTTTTTATCGCAGAAATAACGTACACACTTACGATGGTGCTGGTTAAATATTCAACCCTGATATTGTACTGGCGTGTTTTCTCTACAAAGACGTCTATTCGATTGCCCATATGGACTTTAGCGGGAGTGACCACACTATGGGGAATATCTATTGTACGTGGACGTGTCGAAATCAGTTCTTGTCTTTTGCTGACAGCCTTAGATCCTTGTTACATCACTTCAATGTCTTCCTACATTTGCCATTTGGGAACGCTACGATCCTGTCCATCCTCTCCCTTCGTCGAAGTTCAGTTGCCAAGTCAGTGTCAGTGACTTCGTAATTGGGAATGCAGTTCCAAATATCATCACAGACGGACTAATTGTTCTCCTCCCCATACCTTATGTGCTGTCACTGCAGCTACCCCTGAGCCAAACGATAGCACTATCTGGCGCTTTCCTACTAGGATTGCTGTGAGTCAATAGTGCTCCCTCTTGTATGTAGTCACGAACTAACGGCAGTTTTAGTGTTACTCTTACCTCTATCTTACGCTTGGTGTTCTTCCTACGGGTCCCTTATACAACCCCTGATGTGACATGGGCTTTCTGTGATCCAATAATTTGGTCAAATGTAGAGTGCAACTTGGCTATTGCAGTGTGTAGGTCCATGTTGCATGAACCGTTTATTGGAAAGCTCTCCGCTAATTGATATCTCAGCCTCCCTTCCATTTCTGAAACCAATCTTGAGCTTAATTGTCCACGGAAGACTGAGTACCAGTACTCGTCACAGTGAACCAGCTACGGTAAGGCGCAATATTGTGTCAGTTTCCAAGCTCGGACATGAGAGAAATGACTCACCCTGCGTAAATTCCAACATTTATACGAGTGTTACAACGAGAAGAGAAGATAAGAGGCCGTTTTCACGTCTGCACGATTTGGATTCAGTCGGAAACAATGTGAAGGATGCAATTGAGTTAAGAGAAATCGATAAAAAGAGTATTCTTGTCACAAGGGAGATTCGAATACTGAACAAGAATGAGGAGTAGGACGCTTTGTAGCCAAAAAGCTAATGTTTAATGAATAAAAGTCTTATACTCGAAAGATATTTAGACAGGGAAGCGAAAGAAGTTGAAACTTAGTCGTACGGCTGACTTACCCCTTTATCGTGCCATGGCAGCTCTGTCAGGTGGGTTGATCTTGAGAGTGAAGTCAAGGCACCGAAGGGTAGCAACTGGGTCGAAGTAGGGGTCAAGGGCTTGATACTATTGATTCCCGACCTTCTCTCTCTCTTGGAGAGGGAGAGTCAGTCATTTATATAGACATAATGCTAGTTATTTCCACCTTCTCGGGTCCTTCTATCCCCTTGTGACCCTAGTACCTGATAGCTCATCAGATACGGCGGATATTCGAAAGCTATTTCAGAGGGGTCAACACGTCTGAGGTGAGGCTGACATTAGACTGATTCTGTTGTACATGGATGTATCTAGACTCTGTATGTGCGAAAGTGATCCTTCTGACACTCCCTTTGGCAAAGCAGCGAGTCTGGCTTAGAACGTCGATTGGGACGATATCACATTTGACTTTTTCTAAGTATCTGTATACGACAGCGAAGTAAATATATTGGGACCCTTATGGGGATCATGCTTCCGACGAAGTCGAAAAAGTATTAATCCTCGCTCTACGATTGTAGCAATAGCCGGGGCAATCAAAACCAACCCTCAGAATTTCTGGCACTATCCTTCATAGCTGACGCTCGACCTCTTCTTTTCGCCTCTCTTTGCTGCAATTACTTCATAGCATTGACAACAAGTGAATATGCCTGCAAGAAGGCGAAAGTTCCGTCAACGATCTAATCCGCGCTACAGGCGTTGCATCACTCGAATGTCGATATTACAAGTCATGAAGCATTGGAATAGGCGTCAAGGGGAAGCGGCCATTTTCCGGTACAAAGTTAAATCATCTGCTAATGCAGCGAAGCTCGCGTGAATGGGCTCATGGGACTACTACCCCGACGGCGAGTTTATCCAAAGGAGAATGGTCGCGCTCAATCATAGATGTCAGAATATTACTTTCTAGTCAAGCCTTATACTAGCCCCATCGGTCTGCGTTGTATCAGTGAAAGGATCTAAAATCATAACGTCAATTTGTTCAACTAATGTCATTATCTCAGATTCAAAAGGTGGCCTTCTTTGCGGACGCTGCGGGCGTTTTTCAAGCTCTGTATGCTTCTACTGGTATAGATAATTGAGTGCACATCATCACATGACTGACAAGTGACTGATTACCTAGTCCGACGTAATCTGTAAATGGTGTACTGGTAGGCTGCGAATCTCCAATCATGATTTTCAGCTCTTGGGCCGATGTAACTTTGATATAGGTAAATGTCTTATCTCAAGTCTTGCTGGGGTCCTCTCTGGGTATTACCCCATGCGCAATGTTACAGTATGACTGCGGAGAATTGCGATCGCTTTGTTATTGATTTGTGCTACACTATGTAGTATTGTAGATTGAGCTGGTGAAGCTGTTGCATACTGGTTTCTTAAACTTCGGCATCTATATTATTGACTCTATATTATTGGCGCTTCGTGACGCAGCCACGGCACAATTCCATTGACCCAGAGCTGATTGATGACGCTAAGACAAGCGCCCTAAATCGCCGCCTGAAAATAGTCAACCGCCCATATGTTGCAAGCGCTTTTCGGTCAGCGAACTGGACATTAATAACTTGATACCTAATGGCACGGTAGCAACGAGCTCCTTCAGTGACACATGGATGCAGCTCGTATTATATATAGTGAAAACACGCTGCATCGTCGTCTTACTGTACACGGTAGTATAATGCGGCCCAACGGCTTATACCACGTGGCGAGCATCGTCGTAATTGTCCGGTTATCTTGACTCGCCCCTTTTCTGCACTTCATTGCCGGTATACCGATTGACAGTCTCTTTCCAATCTTGAAGTCTCGTATCGGCGATCTAGATTGGTAAGCTGAGCGGTGTTTCATCGTAGATTGCGTGATATTAGCGGCATGGTATCTATCAACTTCTATATGGCATCTTTCGCCGGTTCGCATCTACATATCGTAACTGGTTTCATTACTGATGAATTCTCGAGGTTGCCTGAGTCAAATAACCTCTCAGCACTGATATGATGCCGAGTGGATGTTGACGCGAGAATTTAGTCTTCTGTTTGTGTGTTATGATGTATTCTGGGCGATTTTCTCACCCCTTCCTATAGAAAGGTCTGTACTCTGATTTGTAGGCCTTTGGTTATTTGTAACATTTCTCTCTATCGTATACCTAGTGCTATTACTGTCCGGCAACCTCACAAATAAAAGATTTCTTATAAACCTACAATCATTACAGTACAGAAGAGAAAGCAAG
Source organism: Xylaria arbuscula (assembly GCA_022385695.1). Classification (NCBI taxonomy): domain Eukaryota; kingdom Fungi; phylum Ascomycota; class Sordariomycetes; order Xylariales; family Xylariaceae; genus Xylaria; species Xylaria arbuscula. Next base: position 541,587 of record MU279366.1, on the reverse strand, counting down.
ACTTCAAGCTATGATAGAAGTATCTGCTCACAGAGATCTGGCTGGAAAGCTTCACCATCCATGCAACCATGAACATAACAGTCTCCTATCAGTTCCCATCCTCCATTACGTGGGCGGAGAATAGCAGGCACTCTCATCCCTTTTATTAGCACAACACGGTCCCCTACCTGTGTAAGAGCTGGTGCGAGACCTAAATACCCTTGTCGTGTCTTCATAATGCGCCGATGTGAAACAGCGCGTCGTACTCTGAATTGAAAATCGTTTTCTAGGGCCTCGTCGATGATGCGCTGACCCTTGAATAGGGGTCTGCCGGTCATCTTGGAGACACGATGATTGAGTTTGAAGGCCCATAATGGTAGTAAATGTAGTCTGGAAGCAAAGGTGAAGACTCGGAATAATTTCCATACTCGCTTGCATGTTTTTTTACACTGGTCGTACTCGGCTGGCGAGCATCCTGCCATCAGGAGTTGCCAGGATGCATCGAATAGCGTCTCTCCAGTTGGAGAGTAAATGTCAGCCCACTTCTTCGTGTCTGGCAAACAAACTTTATACCAGGACTGACTGGTGTCAAAGTCGCTTTGAAGTTGGCTGAAGAGCGCGTTTATGTCTAGCTTGTTAGGCCGAAACGGTTTCCTCACGAGCCCTAGAATGGCGACGTCGTCTAGAAACTGCGCTTCAACTTTGAGTATATTTCCGTCTTCCAGGAACGCGGGTGTCCATTTGCTGTCCATAGTAGCTTGGTATTCGACCTCAGGGAATAGTTGAGTGCGCAGGGCGAGAGGGGATGCGACGTCTACCGCACTCCAGTCAGGCACCCAACTAGGCTTTCCAGAAGGCTGATGGATGATTGGGTCACTTGGTGCGGTGATAATATCCAGATTATGATGTTGGCGTATATAGGATGTTGTGAACCTCTTATAGACCTCCTCAGTTGACAAATGATAGTCGGCTTGAAAGGTTTCATGAGTGCAAAGCCCAAGCAGTGCAAATATCTTGTCTCTACTGTCTGTCGCTAGAGACATGCGGTGTCGCAGTAGAGCTTGCAGTAGGGTCGTGGGTATCTTCTGCTGCATTGCCTTGTGTTCGAGATCGATCCCCGTGACAATGTCCATGACGACTTGATTGTTCACGCCAATCAGGTTGAGACCATTCTCCAGTTGGAGAATCAGGCATAAGTCCGACCAATTGATAGACTTAAAACCACAGTATAGGATGGCTTCATGAGCAACGGCGACTTCCTGTACGACCCAAACACGTCGGAACCATGGCATGTCAAGTAAGGATGCCAAGGCGACGATATGAACCTGGTTGAACCCAACGGCGTGTTGACGAGCGAGTCGGTCCTTGGGAAGATTTGAGAGATCCATCGTTGCCATTTCTTTACCCAGGCTGACGAGGGGTTCTATTGACTCTCCTTCCCCTTCCTCTCCAAGCCAAACAAGGACTTGCTGCGCCCGTCGATAGACGTCTCGCATCTGACGAACTTGGATACTCTTTTCTTCTACATCTAACTGGTTGATACAAATGGCATCTGCCCATAAAACCCTTGTTTGTTCCGGATGACGGAAATATCGGAGGGCTAGACTAAGGCTTTGGTTGATAGGTAAAGATTCTTGATCATCGCATATAATCGAGTCAACCGTTCTGTCGGATCCCCAGCAGTATGATATAGCTTCGTAGTCTGTGGAATCGGTCATTGAAACCGTTGTGATGCTGCATTGAAGGACGTCGCCTGGATTTCCGGGTTTTAATTCTAGAAGTCGGATCGTTACCACACCTGGTGTGTAGGGTAGCTGGTCGTATTTGAATCTCTTTACTTCCTCCATGATGGAATAAATGATGTCGTCCTATAAGTCAAGTTTTTCGATGGTCTTTGCGTCTAAGACAAGTAGTTGGTCAGTAATATCATGAGTGATGCAAGTGACACCTGACTGAGAGATTTTACTATTCAAAGCTGATCGAAGCAACCTCTATATAAAAAGCCGACAGAACTTCGAGCGCCCCAAATTACCGACACTAGAGAGCCATTACATTCTCCTGGGTACCCGCCGCCTTCCCTAAATAAAGTTACAGACATATTAGACATGACTCTATAGACATGAGTGGGATAGTAATCCTCTAAGCGTAGACAATATCTATGAATGTAACCCAATAAACGGTGATGGCTAAGCTGCAACAGTCTGTCTTAGATGCCCCCCCCTATACATTCGGAGCCGACGGATTAGCAACAAGTATCGACATTAACAACCCCCTTTTCCTATCTGATCTGTCAGTCACAAGGGAACAGCCAAGGAGATACCCAGTGTAGAGATGCAACTTCTTCCCAGGTTATTCCCTCATGATGAATTCAGCTCCCACAATCAAGAATGGCATTGCAGACAGGTGACCCAGGCTATTTTTATCTCGAAGAGTGGTGAAATTCAATCCCCGTATTTCTCCGTAGGGGAGGGGTTGCAGCGTTGTATTGACAAGGAGCATAACAGGAGCGCGCCCAGCCAATCAAAGCCATGGGACGACAATTAGTTTTTGCTCGACGACCCCCAAAAGCTGAATAGCACAGAACATGAACATTTACTTATCACCTTCCCATGAAAGAAGAAGCAGTCTCGTCGCAGATCTAATGATAGATCATTTCTATTTTGGCAGCTGCGTTATCCATTGCCGATTACATTAAAACCTGAAAGTCTTCTGTCCTCGCAGTCGTCTCGGGGCCAATTGCTACATCGCTCTACAAAACCTTCTTCCACAACATGGCGTCCTCCTTTTCGGTTACTCAAGCCTCTTTGGCCGTCACGGTACTTGCTTCCACTGTCGGGACTTACCTTGGCCTATCCCATCCCAATCCCAGCCCGGAGTCCTCCGCATCCGTCGGTGATTCAATCAACCGGCTCAACCTCGCGCATAAGCATGTCACCAAATTCGCCATGGCACCCATCGGGATACTCGCTCTGCACACCTCCGCCCTGGCATACTTCCACCCGGCCATTCCGTCATCCGTACTCCGCTACGGTGCGGAGAACGGCTTGAACACAAACCTCATCACGTGGTCGCCAGCTACAGCTCTCCCGCTTGCCCTAATCCTGTGTGCCGGCGTACCGCTTCGGCTAAGGTCGTACACGACACTCGGAAAGAACTTCACCTTTGCACTCGCTGAGCCTGATCGGTTGACGACTACTGGAATCTATCGCTATGTGCAACATCCTAGTTATACCGGCCTTCTCACTCTCGTACTATGCAATCTGAGTCTTGTCGTGCGCATCGACGGTGCTCTTAGCTGCTGGATCCCACCGCCAGCGTATCAGTACTTTCGCATCGCGGAATGGGTGTTGGCTCCCGCGGGCGTGTTAGCGTTGATATTTGCTGTGTGGACTCGAGTAAGACAAGAGGAGCGCATGTTGCGCGCCAAGTTCGGTGTTGAGTGGGAGCAGTGGCATGCTCGAACTAAACGCTTTATCCCTTGGGTCCTATAGTATTTGGGTTTCAGCGCAATACATCTAGAGGAAGTTCCATGTGCTGTTGAATAGAGATTATAGCATAGTTTCATCGACGAGCAATTATAGCCCACCCTCATGTTACGATCAACATAATGACAAACTCTCTTAAAATCTATCCAATTGCCGCCCTCGCAGGAAGGTGTCACCAAGGACGAGCTGACGTGGTATTGTCGGGTGAGTAGAGAGGCCGGTCTCAGAAAAACAACTTGTGACTCACCTCGCTTTTCATGACCTTATTTGCCAGTCGGCCGTGAAGTTTTCAACATTCATGACACCTAGGCTTGTGACACACGTACTACCGATTTCGCGTTTTATCGAGGCGCACAAGGGGTATAACCAACATGAGAACATGGAGATTACAGACACCAATGTCTGGTCACATACGGCGTTCAATGTATATCCAGATATCTCCCCAGCTGTTATAATAAGCCGTTTTGTCACCCACGATGTAAATCTAGTGTCTGTTTTCTATGGGCTGCAGCAACGCCACATTCTCCCCTATGCTCCGAAAGCTGATATAGCAGGCGGCAGACAGCTAATAGGCCTGCGGCCTGGCGACTGATAGGTGACCTTCAAAATTATATGGTAAGTGAACGATACACTGCTGTAACTGTTCAGGTAAAGCAGAATGGAGCAGTAGGTCAGCAGTACACTGCTGAATCACTGTAGCGATGAGGGCCGTCTTTTTGCTCACGCTACCGGCGTCACGTTTTACATCGGCGCTTGGATATACTGGAGCACTACGTTGTCACATTAAAATCCTCATAATTATTGCTGTTAATTCGTATGCATAGATTGTTGCTAAACTACAGGCGCTTAACTATCCAGCATATACTTCAGTCAATAAGTGCCAAGAAAGGAATGATAGGAGAGACAGTTGATAAAAAGTAGCTAGTGATATGTCTACTGTAGCTTGATTACACTACCCTCTCCTTCGCTTCCTCAACTCCTCCATTAGATCCTCTATCTCAGGAAAGTCTAAGGAGTTTCTAACATCTCTCTTCCTGCCCTTTCGTTGCAATGGTGTGAGCCTTTCTAGGGTAGGTCTCTCCCAGCTGTCCCGGTACACCTTGTGAACTGGTATGGATTCGTCAGGTTCTATTCGTGCTCGGTTGTTGGAATCCGGTAGAATAGGGAGTGGGCACTCATCCTGGCTTACGTCCCGCTTCTGAAGAAAACCAAGCAAGGCTTCTTGCTGTTCATCCAGCAATTGACAGACGCGATATGTGATCCTCCAGCGGGAGCACTGGAACCAGACGTTAGGTTCATTGTCGGCGGTCCAGCTTTGCGATCTGTCAAATGACACAACACCCCCTAACACTCGATTTTCAGCCCAGTAGCCGGCCACATCTGCCAAGCCGTCCGGATACTGTGTTGAGGCTCTAAAATTTATATGGTTGAATAAGGTAGCAAAAGGGGCAATGCGAAAGAAGGGATAATCATCCGGCTCCCACTTGGTAATAGTCTCGATATCTGAATCTCTTGTCGTAGCTGGGTCATGCATGCGTAGATTGAGTTGGAACAGCCAAACGCCGATCTGGTGAAGCGTAACCGCAGCCATCTCAATCAGACGAAGCTTGAATGCCCGCGAAGGAATGGGGGCTGACTGGTACGCCTGGAGAAGCTAGCAACTCGTTAAATGGCGTGGACATGTGATGGTTCGTGGTATTACCTACTAATGGACTAAATCTCAGAATGTTCAACTTGAAGCCCGCCCGGAGCTCTTTAGCCTTGTTCAAAGCGCCCGGACACAGCGCGACATGGTCGTCGATGGGGTGCTGGGGATGTAATTGTGTTGAGTAAGTGTCCCGCACAATGTTGGAAATGGGTAAACCATCGATGAGCTGGGCGTATGTCGTCAAGGCAAGATCGGTTTCTATTAGATTGAACACGGCTCGTGACAAAGCCTCGAGATGAGGGGTATCAAGGCTGTCACAGGCTATGTGATCGGGAGGAGACATTCTCGTTGATACCAAGAAACGACGATGTGAGTATTCTGGGTGAGCAAGATAGAGTTTTGTTCATGCGCAAATTCTCGAGGGGAAAAGGTAAAAGCGCGATGGTTGCCTCTCCTTGATGAGATGCTCTATGAGGCACAACTGAATCGCCACAAGTATTTGGCCCATGCACCGTGTCTCTAGCGAGGTGCTAGAAATGCAGGCAGCTATGGTTGGTAGTACTTATTGTCAGACAGGTACGAGGTGTTTGTGGTACCACTACACGTCACCAACATATCCCAGGTATGTAAGTGTCCGCCACGCACCTGATATATTCTCTTACCTTTGGTACCACAACAATCAAACCACAATTGCAAACGGCCGAAAAATATCGGTATGACTCCCCGCCGTCCGCTATGACCTGTGGCGGCGGTGGCGAGCACTGTGATAACATAGAAGTGAATATTTACCGTTGAGACAATAGCACAACAACAGGTTCATTTCGCTACAACTATGCGCCTTCAGTTCCCTCTCTGCTTAGATAGCTTAGCGCGTCGATATGCAATGAGACACCTGCTAAGATGAGCTACTGAGTGAGTGACACATACTTCCTGAGATATTAGCCGCTCGGGGAACTTGATCATCCAATTGAATGCGGCCGTATTGGAAACAAACCTAGATAACGCAACGTGGTTATAGTTCTGGATATTATCTCGTCGTGCCTTAGGTCACATACCCCCTTAATCACATAACTTCAATGCTCTATCTGACAAGGTCCTTGGTTCTTGTACAGTATGAACATACTACCAAGAATAAAGGACTAAGCTCTCTTTCCTGGATAGTGCAACTTTGTTACCGCTGGCAAAATCATAGGTCAGCCGGAGTAGGCGTATGTCATAAGTCATATCGGGATGTTCAATTAGATCTCTCTCCTTGGCCAGTGACTCTAGAGGGTGTGTTGTGCAAAACCAAATTTATACCGTTATTGCCAATAGATCAGCCCTCGCGACAACATTTCGTAACTATCAAGGCTTCTAGTATAAGGTATATGTGGGTTCTTGTCGTCAGAGGAAGATCCCTATTGTTTTTTATTGTTCTTTTCTATACACGTAGATGACTATTCTTCTTTGGATATGGAACTGTGACAAATGAGTGGTTGCTGAGTTAGAAGTTGTGCATCTCAAATCTATTCCGGACTCCTCTAGCCTAACCACTTGATCGACCAGCGACCTAGTCTATCAAACACGGTGTTACCGCCTAGATATTACCAAGTATATCAACAACATGATATTTCCAACAACATTCCCATATTTGTTCTTTCAAAATGGTACATATAGCATCACAGAGACTGAATCACATTGACCTTCGGCTTTTAAGATAAATATCAACATACAATTGAATATTTCTGCAGCATTTTTGCTCATCCAAATTCGACCCCGTCGTATTGCCCCCGCTGAGCTTCGTTTTATAGCACTTATACAACCTGAACCTCTCGTTTCATATATAGATCTCCTTGGACCTCAATGAGGAAACACTGGCTGCTCAACACTTTCTGCACCATTGAGGACCTATTACTGAATTAGTCAAGGTACCCTCATATTACTACCAAGGCCTCGAAAGTCTGACCACCGCCTTATTCATCCAAGACCAAATGTTTTCTCAGAGGTTAGTCTTCATTTAAAAAAATATTTATAAAACGTAAACCAAACACCTTTATTTACATTCAGTTATATATTTAGTACCTCAAGCACTCGCCCAGAAGACAACATTGTTGGGCTTCAAGTCTTCCTTGAGTCTGATAGTGAGAGTCCTCCCCCAACAGTCCCCGTTAACCCAGACGATGTACGATTTCGTTCCGTGGCTGCCATAATCAATCTTGCTTTACAACTTATGGAATGTCATACTGGTAGAGCTGCCTTGAAGTCCGTTGGAATTAATTTCATCCGCTACTCTCAAAACTTCCAACACATCTATGAAGACAGCCTAAACAATATGGGGTATTGGGTAGATATGTTTCTGTATCGGATTCGCAGAAACTTTCCTACTGTGCTTTTGAGTAACAACTTTGCTGGAGAGTCAGAGGCCGAGAAATCTAACTGGGCCCTGGGGGGAGTTGGGATGAGCCAGTGGAATCCAAAGGAAGCTGGGGCGATGCGATTGAAATACCCGGTATGAATGTTTGCTCCCTACTCACGTATTGCATGTTTCTTCCTAACGCATGTCTTACAGATCATCAACGATCTTTTGACAGCCGGTAGCAACGCGTTAGATGAGCGAAATGAAGATGACATGATCGCATTTGAGCGCCTAGTATTCTTGATGGCAATATCCACTGCTCATGAGATGGTACATCTCTTCGTGGGGTTCCTCACCGGTTATGGGGCGCCAACGACTCCAGCCGAAGTCTCTTTTCTCCCAGACCATTATAACACGGTCAGTCCCAACAACCCCGATATCACCTTTGGCGAATCGGGGCGTGCCTGGGAGGGACATGTTTTCGGTGGCATAGTAGAGGCTTTTGAAGACAGCGACCACCCTCTTGGAGCACGGCAGTCTGGTGTACTCTACCTACTGGATCACAATGAGAGAGCTCGGCAAGTGGACCGAGCCTATATCAGGAGGATTTTAGCCTTTAGTAAGTTCTGTTCTCAGTTCTTACGCACCCACTTACCATGCTGCATAGATTTTCAATTTCCTGCAACCACTCGCGGGCGATCTATCTCGGTAGTGGAACTCTTTAGCAGCCTTAGCCTAATGCTTGATGTGCGCCAAGAAGGAGCGCCGCCAACTTCTGTTGGAAGCAGGCATCGCCACTTCAACCGCACTGTGTCGTTGGAAACATTACGGGAGTATCGTCGACATCCAGATCATACTATACGGGGCAGGGAGTTTAGATTGTTATTTCGTATCCCAAGCGACCCGAGGCGCCTTTTTTCTGCTGCTGACTAAGTTTATTACTGAGGAGAATATAACCACAAGGGTTCATTTTGAACATTACCGACGTGGAGAAATAGGGGGTGCTTAGGCTAGTGGTAGTACAGCCACGTGTAGGTTGTGTAGTGGGGACGGGTACCTAGGTAATTTTGTAACGGCGCTCATTCATTCGAGTACAACTTGTTTCCGTAGGTTGATAGTTTCCTCATATGATTGTTCTCTATTGAGTTTCAGTTTGCCCTCTCTTATTATAAGAACCCGATTATGTCTGCGGGCGGGAATGGAGCGCGTCACGACTAAGATCCATTTAGAAGCCAGTGCTCTAGCTTGGGGTCCTCGATATATAATGATTCTAGGAGTCAGAGTAAAGTGAACGACAATCTCTCTTCGTATTGTGACATGATCTCTATTGTTTAGTTATACAACCCACAACAGTTCCCTCGTTCCTACAAGTTTTTTATTAAGCCGCTTATAATTCCAGTAGAGCCCGAAAGTAATAGCCGACCCTAGGGCTAGGAACCCAGCATTGACGCCATGACCAAGGCGGAAGGAAGGTGAGTCTTGACTGCGGTATATCCAAACGCCGATGATCTGCCCGGGGCCCGTGAATGAAATATTCAGCGCACTCGCTAGTGATAAGCTAACCTAGGGTCTCACGGCCCACCCCATCGCGGACCACCTACCCAATTACCACCTTTTCACTTTGAAGCTGTTTTTCTCAACAACCACTTATTGTATCGGCTTTTTTTAGTGTTTTTTTTAATAATTAAGCTATTGCAACTTTAATAACATTTGTTACGAACCAACAGCAGGACGACCTGTTGGGAGACCAAGGTGACCAAGGGACCCAATGAGGGGCACTGGGCTGGACCAGGAGACAAGCCACAGCACAGGAATGGTCACGTGATACGCAGCTCTGTGGAGATTGAGAGCAAGGCGCTCTCAATGCTCTCAGAGCAGACAGAGCACAGGCGCTCTGGGTGCTCTCAGAGCAGGCAGAGCACAAGGGAATGGTGAAGGAAAAAACGGTCTATATAATGACAAGACGTTTCCTTTGTAATTAGTATAGTTTTTACTTCACAATTTAATCTAAGCATACAGCAACTTCTTGGAATAGCTGTGTGAGAGTAATCTCTTAACAACCACTTAGTTATAACCCGACCGTACAACGTTCGCACCCTAGGCACAATCCAATACGTAAAGCTTCGAGTACTAACGCCTTTACAAACTAACGGTTTGTTACAACATTTTTAACTTTTATAACTTTGTTTAATTTTATTTATTAGTTAGCTGTTTTATTAGCGTATATAAATTAACGCTTAAGCTTTTGTTTGATTTTTTATATATTAGCTATATAGATAAAACGCTAATTTAAACGCTTTTTAACGTATATATAGCGTTATTTAATTAATTTTTATAGTTTAGCTTTAAAATTTAAAACTTTTATTTTTAAATGCATTATTTTTATAGCTTAATTGTTAAAAGCTTTGCTAGTTTTTTTTAAAAATAACGTTTAATAAAGGTTTTTAAAGAAATTAAACTTTATAGCTAGCTTTTAACTAGTTTGCTGTAAATTTTAACTTTTAAAAGGTGTTAAAACAATTAATTTAGCTGTAATTAATAAAAAATCTAATACTTTTAGCTGGTTTATTTTTAATAAGTTTAGTAATTATATATTTAAAATGTTTTTATTGTAAAAAATAATATATTTTAATTTTAACGCTTTTTAATAGTTTTATAGCTATATTTTAGCTGTTTTTTAAACTTGTTTAATTATATTAAAAGTTAAAATAGCAACTTTTGCTTAATAATAAACTATTAATATATTTATTTTTAAAGCTTTAATATTAAAATAAGCATTTAATAAAAACTTAAATTAATTTTTTAGTTTTTTTTTTAACAAATTAAAAACTTTTATATTTAATAATTAAATAATATAACTATAATAAAGCTTATAAAAAATAAATTATATTTTATTTTGCAAATAAATTAATAAAAATTTGTTATTTATATAATTATTATAATTATTATATATTAAAATTATTTAAAAATTATTATAAAAAGCTTAAATATATAATATAAAAATGTTTTAAAGTTAATTTAATGCAATAAAATTATTTATTTATTTATTAAATAAATAGTTAAACTGTTAATTTTTAAATAATTTATAATTATTATTAAAAAATTATTATTATTAAATATAAACGCTTTTTAAAATAATTAACAAAGGAAAATATTAAAAATAAATGTTAATTATAATAAATATAGGTATTATATTATAACTAGCAGGTAGTTACCGAAAAGTAGCTGCAAAAAAGTGTGGGAAATAAATATAATGCTAAAAGCAAAGGATATAATAGGTAATAATCATTATATTAAATAAGGTAGCCGAAAAGATAATTAAATTGCTTGATTATTTAAGTAATTAAAACATAGAAAAAGTTTAAAAGCTATATATTTTATACTATAGTAAATTTAATATTAATAATATAAAATATATAATGTGTTATTTATTTAAATAAAAAAAAATTAGCTAATATAATTATATTAAATGAGATTTATAATTACTTAAGCTAGTGCTATTAATAGCACTATTTAATAAAAAGTGTAAATTAATTAACTTATTTTACATTAAATGCTATAGTTAATAATTAACTTTAAAGTGGATACTTTATAATAAATACTTTATATTTCATTTATTTATATTAAAAAGTGGTTATTTTATAATATTATTTTTAAAGCTAAACAGCTTTATAAATAATATTTTAAAATAATTTATAAGCTTAAGTTTTAATATTTATATAGCTTTATATTTACTTAGCAAAAGCTTTATATATATTTAATATTTTAGCTTAATATTAATAAAGCTTTATAATTATTTATATAAACTTTATTTATATTTAAAACTAATATAAGTTAACTTATAAAAGTTTTTAAAATAATTATTTATTAAAGTATAGCTGGTTAATAGCTATTGCAAAGGTATTTAAAGTAGCTTATTGCAAAGTGTAGCATAATTACTTAAAAAATGTATATTATAGCTAGCTTAAAAGCTATTATAGCATGTTTAGCATAATATATATTATATAAGCTTTAATTAACCTAGCAATATTTACATTTGCCTACTAATTTTAATACGCTTTTTTAAATAAAATGTTGCTTAATAAACTTTAATATGCTTTAAAATTTTAATTATTTAACAGCAATTAAAAGCTTAGTTAAACTATTAGCTATTATATTTTTAGTAAAAATATAGCATATATTAACATTACTATTATGTTAAGCTTTGTTTATATATAAAAATTTTACAAAAGTGTACTTTATACGTTAATAATGTTTAAAGTTTTTTAAAGTTGTTATAGCTTTTATATTATTTAAATATAGTGGTATAACACCTGAAATAAGCTAAAGAATTTCCAAATATAAACCTTTTAGCTATTACGCTTTTTTAACAGCTTTAATTAATGCTATATATTTAGTTTTTAATGTAAAAAAAGCTATAATGCTAGCTTTTTTAGCTTTTTAACTTATAATGCTATTAATAGCTATAGCGGTATATTTTTAAGTGAATTTAACGGTAATATAACACTTTGCAAAATTATTATTATTATAAATAATAAAATAGTGTAATAATTTATGCTTTGTAACGTTATAGCATATAATTAAGTTAATATTTCTTTTTAAATATTTAAACAGCTTTATTATAGCGGTTAAATATAATTTACAAAAGGTTTATATATAAATAGCTAGCTATTAATAATTAAAGGTTATATTTAGCTTTATTATTTATATAAAATAATTAATAATTTTTATAAACATTAAGTAAAAGTATTTATTTTTTAAGCTTAATAATATATTAGCTTTTTTAGCTTTTATAATATTAAGTTATAAAGGAATTTTAATAGGTTTAATATTTATTAAATTAAGCTTAATTTAGTTAATATATTAAAGCTAACTAAGATAAAGCTTTTAATTAGGTTTATTTTGTCGAATTTTAACATTTAAAAATCATTTTGCAGGGCTTTAATTATTTATAAAGTAAACATTATTGATTTGCTTTTTAAGCTATGCTATATAAGCCGCATTAAAGCTTATAATAAAGCAATTATTAATATAAGCTATTATAAAATGCTTGGAAATGCTATTATAATATATTAAAAAATTGCTAACTAATAATATAAAGCCTAGGCTTTTTATTAATTTGTTTAGTTTTTTTTACTATTGTTTAAAAGCTTATTTTAGGCTATATAAAGCTTTTAATAATTGTAACACCTGTTAGGTTTTAAAAAAATAGCTGTTTTTAATAACAAGCTATAATAAGTTAAGGTTTATTAATAATGCTTATAAACTTTTTAAAGGTTTATAATATATTATTTTAAATAAATCTTTGTTAAAAAATGCTTTTATAAAGTTTATTAATTTAATTTTCCAATTGTTAATTATAATTATAGCTAGCAATAAACATTAAATTAATGGTATTATAATAATAGCATAGGTTTTAAAATAATTAGTGCTAAAGGTTTATTTAAAGCTTTTAATAATATACTTAGCTTTATATTTATTAATATTGCTTAAAGCATTAATTTTGCGTTTTAGCATTTATTAATTATTAATTAAACGTTTATTTAAGTTTATAACTTTTATAAATTACAGTGCTTTAAATTTTAAAAGCTATTATAATTTAACTTTAGTTATTTATAGCCATTTGTTATTTTTAAAGGTTTTTAACGCTTTAAATAACATTTTAAACTTTTATAATGCTATTATTATAATATAAACAAAGCTTTAAACCATTATATATATAAAAAGTTTAATAAAAAAATTAATTTTTATAAAGTTTAAATTTTTTTTATATTTATTTTTTATTATATTAAATTTTTTTTTTTAATAATAATTATAAGCAATAATTTTATTATTATAAAAAAGGTAATTGTTGGAATTTTTAAAAATTTAGCGCTTATTTTTTTTAATTTTTTTATATTAATAACAATATTACTTTTTAAACTAGGATTTTTAAAAGGTGTATAGCATTAAAATAAATTATTTAAAAGTAATTTTTTATTTTATAAATTTTATAAGTTTTTTAAATAACTTTTTAAATTATTATTAATTTTAGCAAATTTAATAAATAATTTTTTTAAAAAATTTAATGTGCTAACAATAATAAGCCTATTAAAAAGCAATGGTTATAAAGTTAATATAAATGTTTTTAATAACTTTATAATAACTATTTATTAAATAATATGCTTAATTAATATATATATTAAATAGGTTTTAATATTTATAATTATTATAATATAGCTAATTTTAGCTTGTTTAATAAATTTATAAGCTTTAATTTATTATTTATAAAAAATAATAATAAAGCATTTAAAGTTTATAATTTTATAACGTTTTAATAAAAGTTTATAAAGTATTAAATTTAATTTAAGTTTATTTTATAAAAGCTGGTAAAAAATTAAATTTTTATTAATAATTACGGTGTAATTTATTAAGTTTATTATAAATGCTAAAATATAACATTATAAATATAACGGTAAGCTAAAAGCTTAAAAAATAATATATAATTAATTTAAAATTATTTTTATAAAGCGTTTTGCTAAGCTGTTTTATTTATAAATATATAAGCTAAATATATTAAAATTAATGTTTTTAACGCTTAGCTACTTTTTTATAAAGCTATTGTTAATTTTAATATTAAAATTAAAGTAAAAATGTGTTAAATAACGTTTATAACAATTATTAAACCTTTTAAAACAACTTTTTATTATAGTATATATAATAAATGCTAATTTATTTTTTAGCAATTTTATTTATTTGTAATAAAATTTATAATTTATTAAAATAAAAAAGTAAAGTGTTTAAAAATAAAGTTTAAGCTTAATAATAACTAAATCTTTTATTATAATAATTAACGCAACTGTTAAATTAATTATTAAATTAAAAATATGCCGTTTAATGGCTTTATTTATAGCATATTTAACGCAAAAAATTTTTTACTTATTAATAACGTTAAAATATAACATTTTAATAATAATTTTAACAGTTTTTTTTAATGAAAATAAGTTAATATAGCTAAGTTTATAATGTTATAGCATTATTAAATTTAAAAGCTTAAATTGCAAGCTTTAAAAACTAGTTTATTAGCAAACCTATTTAAATAAATATTATTTTAAATATTGCTATTTTATTTTTTAAAGTTTATTAATTTATTTTTAATAACAATTTAAAAATTATTAGCTTAATTTTTAATTAAAGTTATAATATTTTATAATGTTTATAGTAATAATTAAACATTTTTTATAATATAATTATTAAAGCTTTAATAATTAAAATTTTAAGGTTTATTTTTTAAAAATAAAAAAAAGCTTAATTATATAAAACATAATATAGCTAAAACTTTTTAATTGTTATTAAATAACATAAGTTTATTAAAAAACCTTTTTAAAAAATAATATAATGTTTTTAAAATAATATTTATATTAAATTTAAAAATATATAGCTTTTTTTTTAAAGTGAAAATGCTATATTTTTAGCTTAAATAGCATATTTTTAATGCAATAATATTTAAATTACATAATGTTAAATTGCTATTAATAGTAATTATAAATGTAATATAATTTATAAATTTATTATAATTTATAAACTAGTTAAAATTATTAATAATATAATATATATTGTTTATATTATATAATTAAAGCAAATTTTTAGCTGGTTTAAAGTTTATAACAGCTATTAAATTACAATTTTTAATAAGTGCTAAAATAAGCTAAGTAATAATGTTAGCGCTTTATTTAAATAAATAGTATTAAATTTAAAATATAAATTTATTGCTAATATTAGCGCTATTATTATTGTTTTTAAAAGCATTAATTAATTTAAAGCTAACTTTTTTTTATTGCTGTTTTGCTATTTATTAAACGTTTTAAACGGTTAAAATATAGTGTTATTAATAGTTAAAGCAAAGTTTTTAAAGCTTTGTAACGTTTTTTTTTAAAAGTTATAAAGGTTTTACAAAGCGTTTGCTATAAAGGCTTTTATTAAAATATATAATAATACTTTTTTTATAATAGTATTAAAGCTAAAATTAATTTTAAAAATTTAAAAAGTTTAATATATTTAACTTGTTTAAATAAAATAGCTAAACTTTAAAGCTTTAAAATAATTATTATAAAGGTTAACTTTTTAAAATACCATACTTTTTTTTGTTAATTTAACTATTATAATATTAAACTTAGCATTAAACGTGCTAAGGTTATTTTTAATAATAAATATTAAGTTATAAAATTTTTAAATTAAGCGGTTTTTTTTAAAGTTATTATTTAGTTTATAAAAGGTTTAAAAAATTTAAAACGCTATTATTAAATTGTTTTAATAATTAATATTAAATTATAATATTAAATTATAGCTGTTTTATAGTAATAATAATATTATAGTTTAATTTAAATTGCTATAAGCTTTTAAAATAATAGGTTTAATAATAAAGTTAGGTAATTTAATAGCTTTAAAAATAATTATAATATTTTAAAGCTAAAAATTATAATTAGTTTATTTTTATAATTTTTGCTTTTTAAAAAAGCTGTTAATATATTTAGTTATTTTACAGCTAATTTACTTTTAAATTATAATAAAAGCTATAAAGCTAGCTATAAGTTTAAAAATAAAAATAATAGCAAAAATAAGTGTATTAACACTATTAATAGCTTAAAAGGCTAAAAAACAGGTTGATAAGTTTGTTATAACGGTGGAAATAGCGCGGATAAAAGCGTAAAAGCTTTTAATTACATTTTAAAGTTTTTAATAATGTTTTAAAACGTTTAAACAATAGTTTTTACAGCGGTAATACAAATATTAAAATATTATAAAATAGCGTTATAAATAATAATTATAGCTTTTGCACGTTAAATTAACTAAGCAATAGCAAAAAAAAGCTAATAATTTTTAAAGTTATTAATAGCTATAGCATATTAATAAATAAACATTAAGTTAATAAAAAGCAAAAATAAAAAATAAAAATATTATAATTAAAAATAAACGCTTTAATTATAATAGTTAAAAAAGTTAATATATTGTTAAAAATAGCAATTAATAAAAAAATAGTAAATATTTTAACTAAAAAAATAATATTTATATAAAGCTTTTAATAATAAATATGCTAAGCTTATAATTTATTAAAAATAAGTGTTAATTATAGCAAATATAAATATTATATTATAATTAGCAAATAATTATTAAAAAATAGCTATAAGAAAATGTAAAAAATAAATATAATATTAAAAGCAAAAAATATAATAAGCAAAAGTCACTATATTAAATAAAATAGCTAAAAAAATAATTAAATTACTTAATTATTTAAATAATTAAAATATAAGAAAAGTTTAAAGGTTATATATTTTATATTATAATAAATTTAATATTAATAATATTATAATAAACCGTTAGTTTATAAAGGCGTTAATACTCGAAGCTCCACGTATTAAATCGTGCCTAGGGTGCAAACGTTATACAGTTAAGTCATAACTAAATAATTATTAAGAGATTACTCTCACACTGCTATTCCAAAAAGTCGCTATGTGCTTAGATTAAATTGTAAAGTAAAAACTATACTAATTACAAAAAAAACGTTTTGTTATTATATAGGCCATTTTTTCCTTCACTATTCCCTTGTGCTTTGCTTGCTTTATAAATCACATAAAGCGCCTGCTTTATCTGCTTTATAGATCTTTTAAAGCATTTGCTTTACTTGCTTTACAGATCTCTTAAAGCATTTGCTTTACCTGCTTCACAGAGCTGCGTGTTATGTAACCTCTCCTGGGCTGTAGCTTGTTTTCTGGTTTAGCCTAGTACCTTTTATTGGGTTGTTTGGTCACCTTAGTCTCCCAACAGGTCGTCCTTTCTATTAGTTCATAACATTATTTCCCTTTTCCCAGGTTTATTGTCCGCAATAAATACTAGCGTGTTTCTTTTGTTCTGGTGAGTTTTATGGGTTTTTTTCTTTCTTTTGTTCCTTATAGTTTTTTTTTACCATAGCAGGTTATATCGCAAAGTCCGCTCCGCTTTTCTCCACAGAGCGTTGTTGCGCTACCTCTGCTACTATTAAAATCTTTAATTATAAAATCATGCCTTATTCTCGCTGTTTTAATAAAGGACTTTTTTGTAAAATATTAAATAATGTTAATTATTGCAAAAATTATAACAACGCCAACCTTCCCTCTTGCAATAAAAACCACGTTCCTATTAATTTTTTATACAATATTATTTCAAAACATCAATAGTTACAAGCACGTAAACGCAAGGTTTCTGATAAACTTTAAAAAACAAATCGTCGAGCTTAAAAACTACTGGCTCGCCTCCTTTGTTTTAACCGTTAAGTCAAGTTTTTTCGTGAGAAAAGTGTTAAAATAACTCAACAGGGTTTCCAAAACATAAATAAATTAAAAGCACAAGAGCGTTTGAAAAAAGAGCAACATTGTTTAAAAAAGAAACAAGCCAAACTAGCTTCCTTTATAGCTCTTTCCAGGGTTGACTAAGGTGCCCTTAATTTTTCTTTTTTGGTTAACCCCGCCCTTTTAGCGCTGGTCAATCAGAATATCGCTGGTAAAACTGGTCCACCATCCACTTTACATCCTTTAAATTCTTCATAAGTTCCCAAATAGTCTCTGCGTATAAGTATCCTTCCCACTTAACCAAATATTCGTAAGTACCTTTATTTTAACGTAAATCCAGTATTTTTTCAACTTTATATAGATCTTTGTCTGGTTTAACTTTTAGTTATATTTAAAGTTTAGCATTTTTTAGTGCTGGTTTAAAAAGAGAAATATAAAATTCTAGCCATATCCTCGCCTCTTTAAATAGCTTAAGTTAATAATTGGTTTTTAAAATAACTTCTTTAATTTTAAATAGTTTAATCAATTTAAAGTCCAGCTTATTGCTTGGTTGTTTTGTTTTAATATTGCGCTTTAAAAAATACACTTTATCTCTCTTTTTTAAAGTTAGCTTTAACAACTTATGCTTATTGCTGTAAGCTTTTATATAATTTTGTAAAAATATTAATTTATTTTGTAGTTTCTATTGTAAACCTATGATTTCCTTTGCCTATATCTTTGCTTTAAGCATTATAACGCCATAAATTGCTGTTTGATTTACTTTTAGGTTAAATTTATAATTTGCTTTAAATGATAACATTCCCATTAACTCATTGTTAAAACTATTATAAGCATACTCTGCTATAAGCAAAAGCTTAACCCAATTATCTTATTATTTATTAAGGTAGCAGCATAAATACTGCTTTAAAATTTAATTAAGTCTTTTTATTTGTTTATTTATTTATAGGTAATAAGCTATAAATAATCGGTGCTTAATGCCTAATGCTTTTATTAATAATTAATAAAACTTAAAGGTTATAATTGTTTCTCTATTTATAATTGCTTTTTTTAAAATTCCATGTTTGCTAAAAACATATTTAATTATTATATAAGCCAAATCTTCTGCTGTACTTGATTTCAGGTAAAGTATAAAACATTTATACTTTGTGAGTCTTTTTATAATAACCAATATTAAGTTGTAAAATACTCCTATCATTGGTTTTTTTAACTTGGGTAGTTTAACAATAAAATCAAACGCAATAAACTTTCAAGTCCTGTTTGATATTTGCTTAGGTTGTAGCAATTCATATGGTTTATGTTGTGGTGCCTTGCTTTTTTTACATAAAACACATTCTTAAACTACCTTTTTTACTATGCTCTTAAATCCTTTATATTTATAGTTTTTTTGTATTTGTGACAGTGTTTTGTACACTCCCTAATGTCCTGCTAATAGATGTTTGTGCATCACCTTTACTAGTTTTTTAATTGTAAATTATTGTTTAGGATTTAAATATACCCTTTTATTTTTATCTTTGCTTTGCTTAAAAGTTAATGGTATATTAGTTGGTAATAATAGTGCTTATAAAACTATTCCATGGTTTTTTTATAATTGTTTAATTTATTTATTATGATTAAATAAAGTTATAGCAGCAAGTGTAATTCCTTGTTGGGTTTTTTTTAACAATATTTGGCTTTTGGTTTTTAATTTTTTATGGTTGCTTTGTTAACTTAAAATATCTGCTGTTATATTCTTTTTTCCTTTAATGTAAAGAATAATAAAATTAAACTAAAATAAAAACTCTGCTTATTTAATTTATCATTTGTTTAATATTTTTGTTGTTATAAATGTAATTAAGTTTTTATAGTCTGTGTACACCTTGACTGGTTTTTTAAGTTTATAAAGGTAATGCTTTTATTCCTTAAATGCTTGGATAATAGCTATAAGCTTTTTGTTTGGTAGCGTGTATTGCTTTGCCGGTTTTGAGAATCTTTTTAAAAAATAAACCACTAGGTGCAATTTTTCATTCTCATCTTGTTAACCTAGCCGTCCGCCTATCGCTTTCTCACTAGCGTTAACTATTACTTCAAATTTTTTATCTAGATTAGGAAGCTTTTAAACAAGCTTTTTCAATATAAATGCCTTAACCTTTTCAAAAGATTTACATTTTTTCTTTTTCTATTTAAAGGAATTGTTTTTTTTTATCAGGTCTAAAAAAGGTTTAGCTTGTTTACTAAACCATTTAATAAAGCTTTGGACATAGTTCGTAAATCCTACGAATGCCCTCACATCGCTCACCAATTTAAGCACCGGCTAATTTTTTACTGCTAAAATCTTAGATTTTTAAATTCTTATCTTCTTTAAAGTTATCATAAAACCAAGAAAATCAACCTTTTATATATGAAATTTGCTTTTTTTAAGGTTTACCTTTAACTTGGCAATTTATAGCACATTTAATACTTTTTTAACATGCTCTTAATATTTTTTAAAGTTTTTTAAATATATTAAAATATTGTCTAGATATATTATTACAAATATGTTGATAAATTTGCATAAGGCATGCGTTATTTGCGCCTAAAATATTGCTAGGGCATTGGTAAGTCCAAAAGGCATTACTAAAGATTTATATAATCTATATCGTATGCAAAATGCCATTTTCCACTCATTACTTAATATTATTTTCGTTTGATTGTATACATTTGGTAGGTTAAATGCTATAAACCATTTTACGTGCATTAATTTATTCCGTAAGTTGTTAATTCTGGGTATCGGTCCCACAAATTTAATAGTTTTGGAGTTCACGTCTTAATAATCTACTACTAATTTTCAACGTCGTTTTCCGTTTTTACCGGTTTTGCGTAATACCTAAAGTACCGGTGATTTTGCTAGTGATTTTAAGGGTTAAATAAATCCCTTTTTTAGATTTTTCCTAAAAAATTCTCGTAATTTTTCTAGTTATTCCTTATTCATGTGATACAATAGAAATGATTATAATTTGGCTTTTTTTTTAAGCGGTATTTTATGGTTTCATAAACTATGCTCTGGTAACTTATTATGTATTTTACTAAACATATTGCCGTAGTCTTAATATTTTATTGATATTTTGTTGTTAAGTATAGGCTTAAGCTCTTTAATTATTATATAGATTTGCAATAATGATTTAATAAAATTGCTTAATATTTATGTCTTAGGTTTCTCATTAGCTAATTCTTTTTTTAGTATATCCTACTAAAGTTGGCCTGTTTTTTAGTTCACTTTAGGATTGCTTTTTTATAACCAAGGTATCCCTAAAATAACATTATGTTTAAATATTTCTGTGATGTTAAGCACAAGTTGTTTTTCATATCCAAAGATATTAAAAAAAAGTTTTGCAGTTTTTTTTAAAACTACTTTATTTTTATACGCAATAAAACTTTTATTAACGGTTAAAAGTAGGTAAAAGTTATTTTTAAGCTTTGTTAATATATTTAATTGCTTAATAACTTATAAAGAAATAAAGCTTGCTTAAGCTTTTATATTTATAAGCGCTTATAGCTTATATTTTTAATATGCTAAATTAATTTTAATATGTTTGCTTTTTTTAGCTATTGTGGCATAAAACCTTTTAAGTTTTTTTAAAAATAGTTGTTAATTTGTTATAATTGCCTATAGTTGTTTTTTAGCTATTTTTGGCTAATTGTTGCCTATATTAGCATATTATCAAATTGTTTAGTTGTATTTATTATTGCCCAAAACTCTTTAGATTGTACTATTATATCTCCGTTTAAATAATATTTTATTTTTTTATTTTTCACATTTTAAATGGTATTAGGTCTTTCATTTTTATAAAAGTTTGTTATATTTTCCAAAGATTTTTTTATAAAATCTGTTTGCTTTATTGCCACTAAGGTTGGTTTATTTGTTATTTTTTTAAGCTTTTTTTCTTTAAATGTTAGTTAATTTTAGCTGATTTATTGTGTTTATTTTATTGTTTTACACAACTTTATTGCTTTTTATTACACATGGATTTTATATTTGTTATTAGTGCAATCCTTTGGTTGTAAGATTTATTGCATACATTTCATAAGCCACTGTGGGTTTTTTGTAAATATTGCAAATCCTTAAAGGTTTTAGTACACTAGTATTATTTTTCCTTTATCTGCCTTATATAAAGGCTGTGTTATGGGTTTTCTGTTTAGTTGTTTTAAAAACCATATGTGTTATAGCTTTTTTTGCAAATAAATAATGCATTAATATATTATACAGCATATCTATAAAATTTATTCATATTTTTTGTTTTTGGGTATTAATTCTATTAGTTTTTAACTTATTATAACCTTGCTATAATAATGTCCTTCGACAATAAGCTTGATAGCTAGGCTGGGTTGATTGCTGGTATTCATTCTAGCTCTTATTATAAATGCTAGGTTGTACCGCTATATATCATTTAAAAATGGCCATATTTTCATGTTATTTTTGGCCTTTAGCATATAAACTATTGCTGTTTTGGCTTTTTTTATTTAAAATTTTCGTACGTTTAATGTTTTGCCAAAGCATTTTTTTCGTTAAATAAATCTTGCTACTAAGTTTTTTAACTATTTCCATTTAAATTAGTGGTTGCATTTTATATAGCTGCACACATGTCCTTTTAAGCAAGATTTCCCTTTAGGCCATTTTTTATATTTATAGGTTAAGTTTTTAACCTTATTTTATATAAAATTTCTAATTTTTTTTGGTTTAATGTCCTTTTAATTATTTTTATTATTATTAATTTAAATAGGATTTTTCCAAATAGTTATATTTTTTTTAGTTTTGTTATTAATAATGGTTATATTG
This sequence comes from Xylaria arbuscula, assembly GCA_022385695.1. Lineage (NCBI taxonomy): Eukaryota > Fungi > Ascomycota > Sordariomycetes > Xylariales > Xylariaceae > Xylaria > Xylaria arbuscula. Next base: position 519,044 of record MU279366.1, on the reverse strand, counting down.
TGTTTTATGCAATAAACAAAATTACAAATACATTTGTTTTATTTTGCTTGTTTTAATTGTTTTGTAAAAAGGTGTTTTAAACACATTTGTTCTTTTTTTTTACATATGTTGCAATGTGGCACTTTTTCTATGTGTTGTTGCTATAATTAACTCTACTGGTTGTTAATCCTTAGCATAGCAATCGTTATAAATAAAACCTGTTTTGCTTCTTTAAGTTGTTGCTTTTTCTTGGGCTTATTGCAAGCCCAAGCGTAGTGTCCTTTTTAATTGCAATTATAACACTTAACCTTGCTTAGGTTTTGCCTTTTTTTTGTTGTATTAAGTTTTATAAATTCTGCATGGGTACTTAATGCCGTTAACTTTATGGTTTTTTTCTTTCTTAAGTTAGATATTTGTCAGGTTTATTGTTGTTTTTATAAACGTTGCTCGTACAACTAATTATTAATTTTTATTGTATTAACAATATAAGTTTTAAAATTGTTTGGTCGTTTGTTTTTATATAACTTATTTTTCACTTTGTTTTTTAACCCTTGATAAAAGGCCATTATTAAGGCGTTATTATTAATCCACGTTGTTTTAGCTGCTGTTTTTTGGAATTCCACTGCATACTTATATGCGGCTCCTGTTTAAAATATTAAAAGCAGCTTTCTTTCTGCTTGTTTTTCTTTCTCTGGATTTTCATATATATTGGTTAACGCTGTTTTAAATCCATTATAAAATTTAAACGCTGCTTTGGTTTCTTTTTTAGTATTGTTAATATTGTTGTTTTTTATATAATTGTTCATTATAAGTTAAAACCATTTTAATGTATTACCAGTAAAAAATCCTGCAGCTGTTATTACTTTATTTTCATTTAATAAAAAACTATTGTTATAATATTATAAATAAGCTTTTGCTTAAGTTAAAAATCCTTTTAGTTGTTTTTAGTTGCCATTAAACTTAGTTGGCTTAACTAGCTTAAAAGGCTTAAGTTTAGGTGTGTTTATAACCTGCGTTTCCAGCTGTTAATTCTACTGTTTTAATTGTTTGATTTTGTTTTGTAGGCTTATTAAAGAACTTTGCACCATTGCAGGTATTAGTTTAAGCTGCTGCAAAAATATTATAACTGTATGCAGTTGTTTCCTAAACACTAAATAAATCTAACAATTTAAAATGTAATAAACCATTAGTTTGTAAAAGCGTTAATACTTAAAGCTCCACATATTAAATTATGCCTAAAGTGCAAACATTATATAATTGGGTTATAACTAAATAATCGTTAAAAAATTATTTTCACACTGTTATTTTAAAAAATTGCTGTGTGCTTAAATTAAATTGTAAAGTAAAAACTATACTAATTATAAAAAAAACGTTTTGTTATTATATAGGCCGTTTTTTCCTTTACCATTTCTTTGTGCTCTGCCTGCTTTATAAATCATATAGAGCGCCTGCTTTATCTGCTCTACAGATCTCCTAAAGCATTTGCTCTACCTGCTCTACAGATTTCCTAGAGCATTTGCTCTACCTGCTCCACAGAGCTGCGTGTCACGTGACCTCTCCTGGGCTGTGGCTTGTCTCCTGGTCCAGCCCAGTACCCCTTATTAGGTCGTTTGGTCACCTTGGTCTCCCAACAGGTCGTCCTTTCTGTTGGTTCGTAACAAATATAAAATATATAATATATTATTTATTTAAATAAATAAAAAATTAGTTAATATAACTATATTAAGTAAAATTTACTGTTATTTAAGCTAGCGCTATTAATAACACTATTTAATAAAAAGTGTAAATTAACCGGCTTACCTTGCATTAAATACCATAGCTAATAATTAACCCTAAAGTAAATACTTTATAACAAATACTTTACATAAAGTAATTTTATAGTAAATATTTTATATTCACTTAATAAAAGCTTTACATATATTTAACATTTTAGCTTAATATTAATAAAGCTTTATAATTATTTATATAAGCTTTATTTATACTTAAAACCAATATAAATTAGCTTATAAAAGTTTTTAAAATAGTTATTTATTAAGGTATAGCTGGCTAATAGCTATTGCAAAGGTATTTAAAGTAATTTATTGCAAGGTGTAGCGTAACTATTTAAAAAATGTATGCTATAGCTAGCCCGAGGGCTATTATAACATATTTAACATAATGTATATTATATAAGCTTTAATTAGCCCGGCAACATTTACATTTGCCTATTAATTTTAATAAAAAAATATTATTAAAACTATTTATATATTTAATATAATTTATTTATTTGCTTTTTTCAACATTATACTTTAAAGCTAAATGTGTAAAAGCTTTAATAATACTTTAATAGTTTTTTTTAATGCTTTAGCTAACTTTTATTTTATTAATATTATATTAGCATGCTTAAAAAATAATTTAAACTTTAAATATATTAAAGCAATTAAAAAAAATATTAATATTAACTATAATTATATTATTAACGCGTTTATAATTAATTATTTTAATTTTAGTTAATTTAACCGTTTTATTTTAAGCTAAAAAACGCATATATTACTGCTTGCTTAGTATAATAAAGTTATTTAAAGCTTAAAATAACCGTTTAGCTATATGCTTAAAAATAACTATAGTAAGCGCAAAGCCTAGCTTAGCTTAGCTAACTGCTTAATAAGCTAATTAAGCTTTAAGTTAAATAAATAAAGCTTAAAGCAGTTAATATGCTTTTTTTTAGGTTAAAATACCTTTAATACAGCGGCGTAAATAGCTGCGGGGTATAGCCCACTTTTTAGCGGCTGCTTATTATAACATTTTAGGTTTAGTGTTATGTATTACCGCAAGCGCGCGGTATTTTCAGTTAATTAAAAGCATTGTAAAAAAAAGCAGTCAAAAACAAATAAATTAAAAAAAAAAAAGCTTTTAAAGTCAAGTAGTTGTTAAGTTATTATATAGACGAAGAAATAAGTGGCTGAGAGAAAACGCGTCATTTGGGTGGTCCGTGATGGGGTGGGCCGTGAGACCCTAGGTTAGCTTAGAGCTGTTGTATTTCGCACATTATCCGTCACCCATGCGCACAATATTGGAATACCGCCAAATACGCCTGCCGTTGACACAACAAGGAGTCCGTATCGGGCTGCATAGGCCGTCGCCGGTAGAGCAGCTGTGACTCAAACAATTAGATACTTGGACTAGGAAGCGTGTTTCTGTGTTGGGTAGAATGGTAGACGAAGGAACTTACCCTGTGTAATAAACGATATGGACCCAATAGCAAAGCAACTCCCAGCTATCAGGCCCCTGGTCTTATATCGATCAGACAGTAGACCTAAACCCAGAGTAACAACGTATGCAACTGCGTACGGTGGGACTGTGAATAGTTGGGCTTGAAGATCATGGTACCCTAGGCCAGCCACGATAGTAGGAGTAAAGAGTGATAAAGAGCTGACTCCGACGCCTATGCAAAGATATGCAAAGTAATGAAACCAAAGCTTCCAGTCGAGGAGAGCCGCCTTGGCGTCAGCCCAGTTCACCTTTGCCTCTCTATGGATTCCATGTCAGGAATAGATGCACTGATATAGTCTAGTGGCTGTATTCATACCCGTGGGAACTATTGATGCCCATCCTCCGCGCCTCTAATTCTTTCTCTTCTTTGCTAAGCCAACTTGCGTTTTCGGGATAGTTAGGCAAGAAAAGCATCAAGAGGAAACCCAGTGCAACTATATCAACATAAATCAGTAAATTACCCGAAGAAAACATAGTAAGCGGTATGCTACTCACCCGAAGGAGCTCCCTCAATAATGAACAGCCATCTCCATCCCTCGAGGCCATGGACGCCATTAATATGCCCAACGCCATACGCTATAGCTCTTGGAGGTGAGTAGCAAAAGTTAGCGTCTTCATGTTCAATGGCGAGATGCGATTCATCACCTACCCGCCAAAGGCACCTGCTAGTGTGGCGCTGCAGAGAAACACAGCAATACGAGTTGCGCGCTCCGAGGGCTTATACCAGAAGCTCATGAAGAATATCATGCCCGGGAACACACCAGCCTCGAAAACCCCAAGGAAGGTTCGCAACACAGCGACCGTGGCATAGTTCTTGGAGCCGGCGATGGCCGCTGATATTCCGCCGAAGCCGATGATCAGAAATCCAAGCCATCTAAGGATTTGCGAATTAGAAAGTGTCGGTAATGACGTCTAGACCACGTACATATTTGGTTTGAAAAATTTCAATGCAAGATTACTAGGTGCATCGAACAGTGTATCCCAAGCTTGCTCCAATACATCCCATAAACACTAGTCAGGGGTATATGAGCCAATTAAATTGGATTTTCTCTGTGATACTTAGTCTCTCACTTAATTTTGCCCGTGCCAGAGGTACATACAGGAATCGTTGTTACATAACGCTACACCACACTTATCACAGAAATGATGTCACTCACAATAGCCAGGGTAGTGTGGGTCAAATAGGTGGGTCAGGATGTATTGGAGCAAGCTTGGGCTTCAAAGGGATAGGTCACCAGAAATAGCTGTAACGAGATAGTATACTCGTAAGTCGTAAGTCCTGTCGAGTCGAGCAAAGTGTCGTGGGTTGTTGAGTTCAATATTCTTGCATTGCCTGGTGGTGAGAAGATACAAGGTCAGTTATGACGATAGATGCTCACTAAACAAGCTATAAGTATGGTACAAGTATAGAAGACTTAGGCGAGCGGAGCTATCCGCTCGCCAAGTTTAAGTACCCCCATTACCAAATAGGGGTAGGTATCTCATACCAATATTAGAACGATCAAGGTAGCATAGCAAGTAGATTAGAGCTGTGAAAGGCATCAGGCGAGCGTCAAGTTTGCGAACAAGTCTTTATTTCTATTAGTTACCAATTTGCAGAAAGGTAGTTGTTCCATAGTCTCAACATACCTCTTTTCGGCTGCGCGATCAATGCTGACATCTTGACTCTCTCCGGCGTGTTCCAACATTTCCAAGTCTCTTTTCTCACGACGTCGCTCAAGCGAATCTGTCGACATTGTAACAGCGAATGAAATTCTTTCCTTTCATTAATTTTAAGATTATCTTGTTGATAAACGCGAGAGTAATGACAATACAGGGTGAACAAGAGGAAGGCTCGTGAAGAGAAAACGGCCTCGCATCATATACGCAGTTGGTTACCAATGGCGAGATCAAGACATCAGTGCTCATCTTCACCGTCGTGTTTCAATCTTTGAGCTCAACCCGACACCCAACAGGCGATCGCGAATTGTACTTCCCCATGGGGTAGCAATTCGCGGGGTAAGCCGCGCTTTGAGGGGCTCTTTATCCCTGCAATACGGATAGGGAAACAAAGGGGTTGGACATGAATTCGATACCTTATCAGACCCTATCAGACATATTACACAGGTTACCTATACTATTGAGATTTTGTAGGGCAGATGGTGATAAATACAACCTACATATATAGGCCATCTCAAGAAATACGGCTTATATCATGTAGAATGTACAGCTAAAGAGCTCTTGGCTCAAATATCTTCCATCGACTCTACATTTCATTTTCTTTTGCCGGTCAATGATCTCACGCAAAAGTCTCGACACTTTGAGTGCATTCTGCTGTCCCTTTTTGTCTATGCGCAATGCCAGCATGCCATTTGTATCCTCTGTTTGATCATTATAATTGGACGGGCTTAGCTTCCCAAGGGCCCGTAGTTGAGCAATACACCAGTTCTGCTGAATAGGATCTGGGATCTCGGTCCCAAAGATCAGACATGTCCACATCAGACCAGGGTGAATTGTGTTCGCGACTGTCCTTGTAATTCTCTCGTCGAAGGCGAGGCAGTCTACCGGCTGGCCAACACTCCTCCGCATCATGTTTCCGGTTTCCACGAGGGCTTTCTCAACAATAGAAGTATGCTTAAGTGACCAAAAAGCCACGCGATGGATATAGATGAAGTGCGACCAGAAGGTAGCAATATACACACTAAAAAGGAGCTCGAGTTCTTGAGCAATATCCTTACTAACAAAATGTTCTAACTGGCATGCATCTAGATTCAGGATTCCGGGCCGATGCTGCCACAAGTCTTGTAATTCCTCTTCAAACCCCCTGCATGCTTCCATAACTTCGAATTCATCTTCGGGAGTTTCGCGTGAGCGGTGGTGACGATCATGTCCACCGATGCGCCGGGCAAACGACATTGAAGTTAGATGGAACTCGAATGCTGGGTACAATATGATGTTGAATATGTCCATTCTGATAACACTCGATGGGGGAGCCGACTGTGACCGAGTAGAAAGAAGGTATCCAAGTCTTTTGCTGCGAGAATATTTCGTGCTCGACTTTTCCAACACCTCGGACGCTTCATGTTCTGTATGCTCATCAGGATTATCCTCGGTCATCTCAGGGTGCGAAGTCTCGAAATGAGCTCGTCTTATTACTTGCAAAGCCGACTCGGAGAACAACACTCGACCTCCCAGGTGTGATATCTTGGAATCCATGAGATTCAACCACTGCAAGAGATATTTCGAGCCCTGACTCCATGCTTGGCCGTCCACAATGATTTTAGCTGCCAGCTCTGCTGGAAACGACGGTCGCAGCATATCTTCATCATCGTACGCAATCTATATAGCATTCAACACAGATAATTCATTAATTCGCCTACTATTAGAGTTGAGCTTACCTCAAACCAGGCAAGGAGAAAGACTGCAACGAGTAAATCTTGGCTATGGTTAGCTACCCAGTCATGCCGAGTCAGTGTTAGCTCAGTTGAGCTACAAGCAGCTTGATGAAGGCGGATAGCAAGCAGTCTATAGTTATGCCGGTTTACACTTGACTGAAAAGTCATTTCGGTTGCTGATAGCAAAGTGGTAGTGGCGAAGAAAGCGTCTAACACGAGCTTGTTGTCATTCTGTGCCTTTTTAAGAATGTAGCGCTTGATTCTCAACCATCCTAGTGGGTCGACACCCGCCAGAGAAGCGGGAGGTCTCACCTCGCGATCGAAGTAGGTGAGACAGGTTTGTTGTTGAGTCATGGACATGAGAGGAGACAAAGGCCAGGTATGCGCAGTAGGCGGTCGCTCTATAGTGGTCGATGTAGTCGCTACACGATTCAATACATCCAGATCGGACGCGCTGTCAAGCCAGGGTTGCTCACTGGTTTGTGTCATCTCTTCTACCGTGTGAGCATTAGCGCTATCATAGTCAGTGAGGAGTCCCGGCGAACTTCCAAATTCTAGTGATGTAAAGGTGAATGGAGGATCGGGAACCGAAATATAATCAAATAAGTGGTCGGGCTGCCACAGTGTGCTGACAATCTCTGCTGAATGTAGTACGTTTGTATGTTCTGTGTTGAGCATCGTTGTTGGGCTTAGCAAGCAACCCAGCTCATTGTTCCCGGGGTACTTATCACCATCCGAATATGGCTGGTGTGGTGTATCTATTATTTGGACTGCCGTTGAAGATACATGCTCCTGTGTTGCAACGTCCGATTCATCAATGCCACTACTTTCATCTAATTGAGACGAGATGGCTGGCGAGAATGGTGACGCTGGGACTTCACTGTGTTGCGTCCCATTTATGCTATGAAGCGTGTTTTGCGTGGGACGAATCGCGCTCCCATAGATGCATTCTAACTGTAGCCGGTGGCAGTGACTACACACAGGATGCTTCTCGTCACATCGAACGCGCCTTGCCTTGCACGTTTGACACCCGTTTCTAGAACGCGGACCGGACCGGCCGAGTCTCGCCGTCTGTCTTCGTCTGACTGGGTTTTGAGAAGCCATTACTAGCGAAGGTATTTTCCATATAACGTGTATGAAATGGGATCAGAGAGAGTGTCCTGCATATCAACTTTGAAATGAGGGAATGATCATTTGATGATTCAAGAATGTCCATGAATATGGAGGCAATGGGACCCTGACTATCATCAAGTTCTCTCATCTGACATTATAAACAGTATTACAAAGCCTTACAACTTGTCGGTCGGAGCCCATTCTTATTGCTTTGACCCCGTGCGGGGATATCGTGGACAACTTCTCCGCATCTGTTTCTTTGTGACAACATTCTCATTCATGCCTCTGGCGGGTTTATGTAATTGAGACACATGCGTTCTACACGTTATGACTACAACCTATATGATTTACAGCTTGGCCCTAACCGCATATGGATTTGTATCAATGTTCCAGGGCAGCTGAGCCGTAGCCCAAAAGGATGCGTCCTCTGGCCCAGATCGCACACTCAGCCAGTCTTCCTTGCTAATTGAGCGGGCCTCCTCAGCAGGATTATAGCCCAATCTGCTTCTTCCATCCGTCTCAGGCCTAGTGTCTTCAACCCGTGGCGACGTCCTGCCATCAGCGCGCTTATACAACGTCACGACAGTCGCTCCTCCTAACCCCATATTGTGCTGTAGACAATACCTGGTCCCCAGGACACCTCGTCTGCTTGTCCATCCGCGAAGGTGCCACACTAGAATCATGCGCACGTCATTATTAATAGTTTCATCAGTCTGCCCTCTTAATAACCAGGTAAGACTTACCTAGCTCTGCGCATTGCGCTAGACCCGTTGCTCCTAGAGGATGGCCTTTAGAGATGAGCCTTCCACTCGGGTTAACAATAAAACCCTGTCCATTTAAGCCTAGACCTCCATTGGGGCCATATGTGATCCCACCCCTGCGAACTAAATTCCAAGCTTGTCCTTCTTCAGCGAGACCAAGGCCTTCCAGCGCACGCATCTGATTTGTGGTAAAGCAGTCATGCAACTCGACGATACTGACGTCTTGAGGTTTTATAGACGCTTGTGAATATACTTGCGCGGCCGCTCGTCGGGTCATGTCGGATCCTATGAGCTCGATGGCACTTGCGCGCTCAAATAACTTTGGAGAGTCGGTGGCTAATGCTTGGCCGGCTATCTCAACGGCCGAGGACTTGAGATAAGGGTGCGAGGCTAAAAACGATTCTGATACTAACACCGCTGCCGCTGCGCCTGTCTTTATTCAGTTAGCTATGCTGGATATCCATTTCAGCGTGACCCTAACATACTGATGAAGGACAACACTGTAATCTGGTGATGTCGCCGGAGACGGCCGGGCTGGATAGCACATCATCTGCCGTTACGGCTTTTGAAAGCTGCGAATAAGGGTTCCTTGTGCCGTGCATACGGTTCACCGCGGTGATTTGCGCGAAGTCTTTTTTGTCGGCCCCAGAAGAGCCATATTTCTGCAAATATTCTGTTTGGGCGTTGCCGTACAACTGAGGTGTCCAGCCCGGCGAGGGCTTGTTTCTGTCGGCTTCTGGTATCTGAGTCGTAGAAAGATCAAGAATTCGGGATAGGGGATTCGTCCTATCTTTGAATATCTGGGGAAGGGGACCCGGATACATTTTGTCAAACCCAATAACTAGTACACATCCTGCATTACCGGAGGCGATGGCTTGATTAGCCAGCCATAGTCCGGTACTGCCAGAGCTACAATAGTTGTTCACATTGAAAATCGGAATGCCCGTCATCCCCAGCGCATAAAACACGCGCTGCGCACAAGTAGAGTCGCCGAAGACATAACAACCTATGCCTTGATTCACGTCGTCATATGTGATACCGGCATCAAGTAGCGCCTTTACGCCTGCTTCGACAGCTAGGTCGAGATAATCCGATTTTGGATTTCCAGCTAGACTCGCTGATTTCTTGGGCGAATTGAACGGTGTCATGCCCACACCAGCGACGAAGGTTTTGCCGGCCATGAAGACAGTGAACGTGCAACAAGCAGTTGGAGCTCATGCGCTTCTCTTTCTGGGTTGGATGATCGCAGTTTTCTACTGTTAGGATGAAAATGATAGAACAACGCTATTTTAAGGAATAGATTCACTCGAGTATTCTTACGCAACGATATGAGCCGCAAGTCACCAATATTGGCCATGTATGTAAATGGAGTACTGTAAATTCAGCGTAAGTACTTTAGACACCTAAGAAAGGCGACGTCTATGATACTAGGGACGACCGCACTACCAGCTCGTTGTGATTAGCTCTCCATCATGCGAGATGCGAGGACAACGGTTTACGAGATCCGATACGCGACCAACCAAAGCGACAGTAAAGCCGATGAGGCAATATGCGAACATATATGTATAACTAATTCAATTAGCTACATAGATTATGGTAAGTTAAAGAGATACATGCTAGTAGACAGTACTAACCAGTCTGAGTTCGTGGTGGTTGACCTAAACCGAGGGTACGATCTATTCGCTTGCGACTCTAAGGATAGCTTAACATATGCCAGGACTACTAGAGGTTTAATAAGTAAAACTAGAAGAGTAATCAGTAGAGTTACTATACAACTGCTCACTGGCGATTGCTTGTTTAATACGGTCGATGCCGCTCAACAAATTGTACATTTTGACGAGGGACATTGCCCAGCAGTGACACGTGAGATAACTATAAAGGTACATAGGTCGAATGACAAGCTTGTCGTACTTTGAAATAGTATTACTAGTATATCATCATATGTTTTCGCTATAGATCTGTAGTATAGGAACCCCATTATTCAGAGTCGGCTTGGCATTCTTGCAGCGCCGTCAAGTCGAAGTACTGTTCCATTCAACATGTGATTGTCAATGATATGTTGTACGAGCTTCGCAAATTCTTGCGCCTTGCCTGGTCTAGCGGGGAATTCCAATGTCTTGTTCAGACTCAATCTCGCCTTTTGCGGCATAGTAGCTGTCATGCCTGTCTCAAACAGCCCGGGCGCGATGCATACCACTCGAATGCCGTGCGCCGAGAGGTCTCGTGCCATTGGGAGAGTCATTGATGCTACGGCGCCTTTGGCTGCGCTGTAAGCGACTTGCCCTTCTTGACCGTCGAAGGCGGCTGCTGATGACACTGTGATGACAACCCCGCGAGAACCGTCCTGGTCAGGGGTCTGGGCGGCCATGGTGGGAAGCAGTCGTCTGACGACGTCCACGGTGCCGGTAAGACTCACATCAATAACTTTCTTGAACCTGTCGAGGAGGATTGGTTGCCCATTTTTACTCAAAATCTTGTATCATATCAGCGTCGTGCTAGAATTTGGTTGCTTCGATATCCTGTGTTACTCACCTTCCCTGGTCCCAGAAGTCCGGCGTAACAAACGACTGCGACAATAATACACCTCTGGCTCTGGCTCCAAGAAATGATAGCCTCGACTGCCTGTTCAACTGCCGTTGGATTTGTGATATTTGCTGTGAAGTACTTGACCCTTGGCAGTGCTGCGCTGTCCTTTTCTGTAGGTTTCCCAGTGTCGACAACTGCCACGTATGCTCCAGCTTCATGAAGAAGACCGACCGTCGCAGCGCCTAGTCCAGAGAGTCTGTAATATCTAATTAGATGGCGTCATAACATCCGATATTGAAGGGATGTCCGTTTACCCTCCCGTCACAACTACGATATTGCCCTGTATTTTCATTTTGTTTTTCGGTATGTGGCCAACTATACCTGCTACTTCCAACTGCGTAACATATGTTGATATCAGATGCCAAGTTAGCGGCGAACATGCATTGTGTAAAACCCTACGCTGGGGAAATTTAGTACACGCTCGCGAGTCGCGTATCGCGTCTCGGGTATATCACCCAAGGACGTCGGGTGGGAGTGGGTGGGCAATGGAACCGCAACTAGTCAACTGATACAATCTGAGAAGAGCGCGTCATAGCAAGTCGGAAATCGCATACCATCGCATACAAACTAATATCTATAATTTTTGTCAGTGATAATACCCAATTCAGAAATATCTGAATCATCCGACAACAGTTTAAATCTCGCCGCACACATCAACCACCGTGGATAAGCACTCATGGCTAACAAAGACACTAACAGGGCCGGCCGAGCTGCCATGGCCAGGTCTAGTGAGCTGGGTTTATCAATTGTGCATGGTCCAAGTGCACCACGTATGGTTGACAAGACGTTTGGTTGTCTACTTTACGAGCAGGCCAAAAAGCAGCCTTATTCTCTATTGGTTGTCTCAAATCATCAAAAGAAGTCTCTTACATACGCTCAAGCAAATGACAGTAGCGACCAGCTAGCTAAAGGCCTCGCTCTCCTAGGCGTGAAGAAGGGAGACCGTGTTGCCATCCTTATGGGCAACGATATCGAATACGTAGAGGTGTTTTTTGCCTGTGCGAAATTGGGAGCTCCAATCACTCTCGCCAACTATGCATATACGGAAAAGGAAGTGTGCTCTGTGTTGTCATCATGCGGCGTATCCGTTCTATTCATGGTCCCGTCATTTGACAGTAATGATTACACGGAATGGCTACCCCGTTTGAAATCGGGTATACCAAGTCTTCGTCACATCATATTGAATGGAGGATGCTTACAAGAACGTCATCACCTGGACTACGAGGCCGTGATGAAAAGCGGTCGGGAGTATGAGTTGGACTTAGCCACACTCGAAAAAAAGAACAACTCGAGGGACGTCATGAATCTCCAATTCACAAGTGGCTCGACAGGCAAGCCGAAGGCCTCTGCACTAACGCATCGTGGAATATTCAATACTGGACGCTTCATAGGCGATACGATGTATCTGAAGCCATCTGACAAAATTTGTCTCCCTGTTCCGTTATTTCATAGTTTCGGGCTCATCATCGGTCTAGCAACGGTTGCCGTTCACGGCGCGTCCATCATATTGCCGGACTACAAGTTCAACATGGAGGTCACATTGTCATGTATCCCAAAATACAAATGCACAGGTCTCTATGGAGTGACCACTATGTTCGTGGGTATGATGTCGCACTCGAACTTTAAGAAATACGACTACAGCTCTTTGCGCTTTGCTCTCTTAGCTGGATCAGCTGTGCCGGAGGCATTGGCACGGCAGGTGTGGGCAGCGTTCGGAATCACGCAGACATATACTAACTGGGGCCTCACCGAGTCCTCATCGATATGCACGATGACACGCGACACAGACAGTTTGTATCAAAGAACCGTCACATCTGGGTCTCTCTTTCCGGGTGTCTCGGCGCGCGTTGTAGACCCAGCGACAGGGTGGAGTGTGCCACGGGGCAAAACCGGTGAGATCGCTCTGCGAGGATTCGGGATCCAACAGGGATACTTTGGCAATCCTAAGAAGACAACCGAAGCACACCGGATCTCACCCGAGGATGGCCTCGAGTGGTTTTTCACGGGCGACGAAGGTTACGTGGACAACGATGGGTACTTCGTTATCACTGGACGGGCCAAGGACATGATCATCCGGGGAGGCGAGAACATCTCGCCCCTCGAAATCGAAGAACGCCTAATAGCCCATCCAGCTATCGCCCAGTCCGCTGTTATTGGTGTTCCTGATGAGAAGTATGGAGAGCAGATATTTGCGTTCATTGAGAGATCCCTGGCTGCGAGCGGTGCGATACCTAGCGACGATGATATCCGGATCTGGGTGCGCAAGACTCTCGCTCACTTCAAAGCCCCAAAATACGTTGTCTGGCTCGGGTCTCATCCGGAGTTCGAGGAGTGGCCGAAGACGGGTAGTGGCAAATTGAGGAAGCCGGATCTGAGGAAACTGGCACCTAGGATATTGATGCTATCCAAGGAGCGACCAAGACTATAGGTTAATGAAACACTATGTCTGAGACTCGATGTTTTGGCTTATGTAAGACTTGGTTGTGCATGTAGTGCAACGAAGCGACCAGTGTAATAAGAATCGTATATGAAGGAATCGCTCAAAGTTGACGCGACACACGTAGTTTCGGTGAAGCATTGTGGAATAGCGACGAAAGCAATGCACCTGGTGACTTAAACGAGTCTCGGCATCCAGCTTTACAGTAGCAAATTGGTGTTGAAGGATGCTGATCATTCGTATATTCTCACCAACCAGGATCTCAACCAGCCGCAGCTAGCGTGACGATCCGCCCACTTTACGGAAATGGTGTGCCGTGCTGACCTCCTAATCCGGATTTGGCTGGATCTAGCGCTGCGCTGTCTTAACGCCACTTTCTGTCAGGTCTGCGGGCAGTACTGAGCAGGCTCTGTAGAGTCGTATTCGATCGCTGGTTACGGGAAGAGCCTTTAAAGAGCCAACACGTCCATGTCGTCCGGGGAAGTGGATTTGTAGATCTCTTCTTCTCAGCTCACGTCAGCGCGATGATAGCTCAGCCTTATGGTGAATGACTTGAATAGAGAATGCCTAGAAGTGGCGACTTTATAAAAGATGTAAGCTCCCTTCGCGCATTTGCTGGCCTTGTCGCCCTTTGCCGGGTAACAATCGCGACTTGCAACCTCGATTCGATGTTGAGTATGAACTAATATGGCTTCAGACACCCGCGATTGGCAGGATCCGGACGCGGTCGCTGATATGGAGATGCAAGAAGCCACGCGTCAAGATAGCGCGGTAGAACGTCATGAAGCAGAGGGAGACCCGCGACACAGCGATGTGAGCACAACCACAGATCCGGACTTGGAAAAGTCAAATCGCAGTAGTGGCTCACATTGGGGGTCGGAACCGGGGTTTGAGCAAATCGATGGCGATATTGAAGGGCGCGGCTATAATGAGACTTCTGTTGATATCATCGCTGTGCCTTGTATCGGCGCTTCTCCCATCGACACCTGGGCACGAGATCCGCTCAGCGACGGCTATTTCACATTCCCACCATCGGCCGAGCTAGACAAGTTCTCGACCGTCAAGGAACTACCTGGCAGCAGTGTTCTGTCGCCGACTATTGATCGCGTCCTGCCAAAGGCTAGTCACATATGGATTCGTCAGGGTATAAGAAAGGAGGTCAACAATGCGCGAGTTATGCTTTATCGACACCGTGAGTTAGCGGACGGGATGACGATTGATATGGCTGCCGATGATCTGATTGAACAGATTACGAAGATGCGTGCTGGCCTTAATAAAGCTCGACCGATTTTCTTTATCTGTCATAGTATTGGTGGATTAGTCGTCAAGTCAGCCCTCGTCAAGGCAAGGAAGCGTGAAGACCTGCGGCCGATCGTATATGATTGCTACGGTATCACATTTTTCGGTCAGTGCTCCTCTGAACGCCCGAGATGAAGACTCTAACTTATTAGATAGCCACGCCTCATCGCGGCTCTAGTTACCTATCGATGCCGCATCTCAGAGAGAGTATCCAGCATCTACTCTTCTTGGAACGACCGCTACCGAGGTCAATTACGAATGAACTGCGAATAGGATACAAACCACTGCTGAAGCTCCATGATAAGTTTAAAGATATTGCTAGCGAACTTCGCGTCTGGACTTTTTATGAAACTGTTGACTCTCAACTTTCTGGTTTGGGGAGCTACGATTTCGATGAGGTCCATTTTAGCGCTCCGATCACTTCCATCAAATCAGGTCTCGTTGGGTCAAGAGCCGAGCAGGCATTATCTCTTGAAAGCGATCATGCCCACTGCGCGTCATTCGGTCCTCAAAATCTGCGGATTATGCACTCGTATCTCTATGACTTAGGGGCAGCAGTTCGCAAGGCAGAGCTCTTAAGTTCAGCTTTTGTACATACGCCCTTACGACTAGCCGAGAAAGTTAAAATTGAGCTCATCGCCTTCTATGATGATCCTGATAGCGAGACGGATCGAAGCATAAGGCTCTATGTTTCGAAACATTACCTTAGTCAATTTTTAGATAAGGGCCCTGAAGATTGCTTAAGGGAACGAATGAACACCATGGCACCCAGGACGCGACGAGCCATGCTTCCTCCGTCCCGACGACTCGCTGCAAGCCCGCCGAGACTTTCAGGCCCTGCAAGTGTCTGGAGTGGCGTGCGAGAATTAGGTCAAAGAATCCTAGGCTCATCTCATTCTAGCGATGGACCTCAGAGTCCAGAACCAGACATTCCGCATCAACCGTCTCCTGAGATTGTAGTCACAAGCCACACACCCAGGCGGCCATCTCTTGCAGGATCGTCAACTGAACCTCTGCCGGCTGTGGATGTTTCTCCGAGACGAAGTAGAGGTCTGACTGTGCCCGCTTTGGCGACTCCTGGATTTATTCAGCCATCTAGTCGAAGAAGCAACGAAAGCGTCAGATCCAACATCGATGGTGGAGTTAGAACTCTGTCTGAACCAATTACGGATGTTTCTCCCAAGACTATAGAGGGTCCTCAAAATCCCGACGAAGACAAGGCTACAAATGAACCGCAAGCTGAAGGGGGAAAACCTGATACGACACGTAGGAGTCGTAGGGATCATATCAGTCGTGCTGCGGCGTGGCAGGATCTCACAGCAGGATTTTCTAGACCGGATCCAGCGAAGAGGAAATTCATGTGGATTCATTTACCCTTCAATAACCCTTATTGGGTGAAGGTATGGACTGTCCCTAGACTTGCAAAAGACAGGAGGTGTGTGCTAACATTTCATAGCACATATTTGATAAGCTCTCAGAAAGTACAAATAAGAGTTACTCCAAGCTCCTGAGCAACGACTATTGGACGAGTAAACATGTGCAGGGCAGACGTGCGAACTGGCATGTTTCATATGTTAAACCAGGCTGCGCATTCGTTCCCGCAGAAAAGAGTTCGTTAATCAAAGCGACAGTGTGATCTTGTGGTAAGAGCTAACCCATGTCGTAGCCATTCCTCGTCCCCCTTCGCCGAACAGAAACGGAAGAAGCGTTAGCCCAAACGTATCTCCTGCACATTTCTATCTATTTATTCCGTATCTTCATTATGATACTTACGTCAACATAATTCAAAGACGCAATATCATCAGACGAAGAAAGAAGCACGGAAGAGCCAGACCAGTGCCGAAAGATATAGCCGAACTTGAGTCACTAGAATCACGCGTGATGTGGGAATTCATCGGGCATGATCCTCCTCTGAACGCTCGAAGAACACTGGATCAATACGGGTATCCCGCACTTCAAGATACCTGGGCACGAGACGATGATCAGATGTTGTATAAGCTCACTCGAGAGAGAACCGCTGATCCCTTGAAGCGAAAGCGAGATATGTATCATACTGGAGAAGATCTGCCGAGCGCAGTTACGCCGACTAGTCGACTAGCTTCCACCGTGGATAAGCTAACCAAAACTGACAATATGACTGCCGACGAGGAAGCCGAGTCAGATCCAGAAGCAGAGGTCGTCAACGGAAATGTGCTTATGATTGACCAACTGTGGCTTTGGGCGGTTGATAACAGTAAGTCTCGTTGCTGAGAATGTTGAGATACTACAAAGCGCCAACTCTCACTAATCAGATACCTTGTTGACATTCTTCCCGAAACGAGAATCCCATCCGATAGAAGGTCCTCTTTTTCAGCAAGCGGATCTGCGAAACAGTATCTACAATGAATTGAATGGCGACCTCACGGGGCGATGTGAGAATGCGTTGGATCTTGCGGCCTTCGTTACTCTTCACGCTGTGACGGTGTTACTAGATCGGTCCGGCCATCCCGACTTGGAGATATTCCGGATCTTCGACGAGGCAATTGGAATCTTGGTAATCTCACTATCAAAAATTAGAGATGCACCGTACTGACGATCAATAGACCGAGAGAATGACATCTTCACTGAAGCGATTCCGGATGGAATCATACAACAAGACACACGACGAATCAGGCACTGAGGATCCACAAGATAACAGAACGGAGGCCATCAAGAAACGACATAATCGAGAAGTAGAACGAGCTGAGCGCCAGAATCGCGAAAATACCTCTGCGGTTCTAGAGCTTCGCGACATGGAAGATGAGCTGCATACTCTGCTCAACCTGTTCACCGAGCAGCAGGACACGGTCAAGTCAATGAAGGCGAGCTATGAGAAATCGGAACTGCAGGCGGCTACAGAATATGGGCGACAGTATCTGGAGGAAGCACTGCGGCGATTGGAGGAGTACGAGAAGCAGGCGCATGATATGCTCACTCGCGTCGACGCCACACGGAAAGACGTGAGTTTTCATGCATTCATTTCACTAGGCATCAAAGTTTAATGAAGAGCAAATGCTGACCTGTTTTTATAGTTTGAAAAATTACAGGAGATGATCCAGCGTCAGGCCCAGGTCGACGAAGTACGTTGGTCGCGATTACAAGCCGAACTCGCGAGTTCACAGAATCTCTCCGTGATGATCTTCACCACTTTCACGGTCATCTTCCTCCCACTTAGTTTCTTCACCAGTCTTTTCGGGATGAATACGCAGGAATGGGGCGGACCGGATCCTAATAACTTTCTGAGCTTGAAGCTCATTGGGGCTATTTCGCGTGAGTGGGATTCATTTTATTCATTCATCTCCTTCACTCACATGTACACCGGACTAACACATCCCAGTCCCCGCCTCGGCATTCCTCATCGCCATCACGCTAGTGGCAGCCTTCAGCGGTCGGATCCAGGGCCTAATTAAGATGATCTACCGCTACTTCGAGGCATTCGAAGAACTCTGTTACCGACCCATCAACGCCTCAGCAGACCGTCTCAACCGGCTGCGAACGCAGTCTTCGAAGGAGTCAGCCGAGAAGCGTAAACGCATGAAAGAACTCGAGAAAAAGCGACTGCAGCGCGAGCGCGAGCGCGGATATGACTTTTGGGGGGCGGTGCGTGCGGAACGTAGGAGCGAGTATGAGATTCCTGAGATGAATCGGAAGAGAGCGCTTAGAAGTAGAGTTCCCGGGCGCGGGACTTGGGGTCGGCTTATAGCGGATGAGACTCGGTAAGGTGGGTGTGATATGGATTTCAATGAGATTACTTTCAGCGCATAATACCCTTTCTCATCATTGGATATTGATTGAATACTCATGTAATTTCTATAATCACATCTAATGATCGGTTGTTATTCATCTCACTTACACTGATTGTTGTGGTCACTCATGATGTGAGCTACCAAGACAAGATCCAATGAGTTTCCTAACAGCACTATTGGTAACGCAAAGCCTACGATAATGACAGTGGTTATGGAAAATTGAATACACTGACATAAATACTGGGCCGTTTAGGCTTCTCTGCTATGCGATACCTGATATTCCGTTGCGTCGGCACCCCCCAACCGAACTACACTCTAAACAGAGGCGGGGTCAATCATGTACGCCAATAGGGACTCCAAATAAAGCTCATGATGTCACTGACTCATCCGACAGTCCGACATTTACGTCTTCTACAATACCTACAAACATACTAGCATCACAATAATAACAAAAAATCAATCACATAGTCAACACACAAGACTAAAAAATGGCATCAGTAGACACATCCGAGCTCCCAACGCACCCAACAGGCGCAGCAGCAGACCTGGCAGCGTCGCACTCCACCCCGCACGACCTAAAGCTCTACGGCGGGTGGTTCTGCCCCTTCGTACAGCGGGCCTGGATCGTGCTGCACGAGAAGGGCATCGCGCATCAATACATCGAGATCAACCCCTACCACAAAGCCCCTGAATTCCTCGCACTGAACCCACGGGGTCTGGTGCCGACACTCGCGGTGCCAGCTCCGAAATCAAAATCAAAAGAGAATGGGAAAGGGGAAGGGAAGATGCAGAAACCGCTCTATGAAAGCACTATCATCTGCGAGTATCTCGACGAAGCATATGCGGGATCGCCGCTTCTACCACGCGGCGAAGATGACGTCTACGAGCGTGCGCGTAGTAGGCTTTGGATCGAGCATGTCGGGAGTAAGATCGTGCCAGGATTCTACCGGGTGCTACAACACACGCCGGAGAAAGAATACACCATCGGGGAGGCACGGGAGGGGTTCTTGGAACATATCAAGGTGTTTGTAAAAGAGATGGATGAAGGGGGACCGTGGTTCCTAGGGGATGAGTTCAGTCTTGTTGATGTTATGCTTGCGCCATGGGCTATGAGGTTGTTCCTTATTGATCATTATAAGCCTGGCGGAGTTGGTATACCTACTGAGGGCGAGGCGGGAAGTGAAGAGGATGAGAAGGTTTGGAGACGGTGGAGGGTTTGGTTTGATGCTATTACGCACAGGAAGAGTGTGCGCGATACGTGGAGTGATGACGCGATGTATGTGAAGGCGTATAAGAGGTATGCGGAGGATACTACCCAGTCTGAGGTTGCGAAGGCTACGAGGAAGGGTCAGAAATTGCCTTAGCTTAGCTTGTTCTCCCTTTCGTCTACCTATATTATTGTCTCTTATTTCTGTACTCGATTATTATATTTTTTATAGCGTGTCGCAGCTGTGCTACGTGAGGCTTTGTTCCTGCAGAAGGATGCCTCGCGTACCTGGAGGCGGCGGTGGCGCAGTCAGCGTCAGGCATCCTCGACGTCAGATCAGATCCTCTGATTGAATTTCAAGGTCCCTGAAACTTTACTCATATTATAATAAAATAATAACCAAAAAATGCTACGCCACCTTAATCCACTATATAGAACCACTAGTAACTATCTAGTATGTAAAGCAGATATTGCTCCTACAACAATAACACACAATTAACTAGCTCAGATCTGACACCTTCACATTTGTATACACTCAACCCCCTTAAGTTAGGAATGCCCACAAAGAAGCACTCGACAACTAGCAATAAGTATCATAGTTTGAGTTATATACATAAATCCCAAAGAACGTACAATATTTGATGCTCATGGTCATCCCCAGATCAGCCCTCGGTGATGTTATATAAGCCTTGGGCAGGTGGTTCCTTGATCCAGGTGACCTCTGGCCAGAGGTCTAGCCCCTGACCATCCAGCACTTCTCCACCATCTCCCTTCAAAAACCGGTCGAAAAAGGCTTTCGTGAAAGCCCGTTCGAAGCTTAGAATTGTTGTGCCATTGTCTGAGCCGATTTCTCCAATGATTTTATCACCGGGGAATTTATCCCCTAGAAGGTCTCGGAAGACAGGCCAATCCGTAAAACCAGGATGTTCAGTTCCATTCAGGGCAAAGATCCGTTTAAATCCTTGATGATGCTGCCACGCCTCGTGCCAGGACGTATCAAGGGTGTAGTTGTGGTCCCGCGCAGCCAAAAACAAAAATGGCGAATCCAATTCTTGAAACCTTGCAGGTCCGAATAGCTCCCCGTCGAAATTGACGCCGACTTTAAAGCGTTTATCTGTCGTCATTACCTCGTAAGCGGCCGCTCCGCCAAACGAGCCCCCGACCACGCCGACGCTGTCAGTCTGAAGTTGCTGCTTCGGTGAGCCATTGCCAAGACCGGGAATAAGGGATACAGTTGAGCTATTGGCAAGCGAGTCAAGTACGAATATAAGGTCGGCGACGCGGGGATATAGGAACGGTTCCAGAATGGTGTCGTTTAGAACTCCACCAGCTACAACGATAGCGCTGAGATTTGAGTTTACAACCCGCCCATCAGGGTACTCGACAAAAGGGGCGTCCCACGGATGATCGACCGTGACGATATTCCAGCCGTAGCTAGCCAGTTCCTCGGCGTAGTCCGAGTAGAAGAGACGCGGACCCCCGAAGCCAGGACTGAGCAGGAGTAGTGGGAGGTCCGGTTGAACTAGAGGAGCACCGAGGTATGCTCTCGTCGTGATGGTCTCTGCGACCTTGCCCGTTGCATTTGCCTGAATATCATAGTACGCTGCCGTCTTCGGCGGAAACTGAGGAGCTAGTTTAAAATGTTCACTTGCATTATCGGCTGTAGGGTAGAATAGAGACACAACAAGGTCGCGGGGTCCAGTAGGTGCAAATGGGTCTGGCCGTCCATAATCGACGAGCTCGAGGACTGTAGTCCCAACTTTATAAGGCCCTGTAAGTTCGGGAACCAAGTTTGGACTAAGTGTGCCTCTCGTCTGTGAACCGAAGACACAGATGGCTGCCAATAGTGCTCTTAGCAATCTATGAAACGCCATTGTACTCTACTGTACTTCATATGCGATATTAAACAGTGCCTAGCTGCCTTAAATGTAGGGTGCAATTGGAGAGACCCCGCAACTACATTTCTGACGTGATTGACCGGTTAATGTCAAGTCAACTAGGGTTTACGCAGGGCGTTAGCAAGCACATTAGAATTAACTTATCGATGGAGTATCGACTCCGTGATTACCTATCTAGCACGGATTTGGTCATTCGCATGACTATAAAGGGAAAGACAAGGCACTCCAGCACCGCTCGATTTGAAGCGAGGTTTTCAATTTTTAAAATCTCCATGAAACTTATATAATTATTTAACACGCCAATGGAAAAGAAATATGAGCCCGGCCGCTACAAAAAAAGGCCGAAACCGTTGCACTGGTATGGTAAGTCAGCAGATGCCTTCGGTGTAGCTTGGCCCGAATGCTGACAGCTATGACGGTGAAAGCGGCATAAAACCCAGCATATAATATTTACCTGCTAATACTACTTTGAGCCACTCGAGAGCCATTACTCGGTGGATGCTTGTGCGACACGTAAAAACAACTGCGACTATTACATCTTGCCATCATCGTTCAAGAATCCTTACCAGCCACACTCGTAAATCTCTAGACAGGAAGCTCAAGATGGCGGGATGAAAAGATATGATAACAGCTCGCAGCCACCTATGAAACGTTCAACTACATAATAGTATGCAGGATGTGAGAATCTGTACGGGTGATATCACCGAAGTCGGGTTTGATTGAATGTAGTGTAATTACCTCTGACCGAGCGCAACTAATACATCACATGGGAGTCTCTTCTCATATTCTCTTTATCTTAATGATGCGACTCGATAAATTCAACCACTATAATGTGTTAGTCATAAACGACTGATCTTATTGATTGATCCGTAGTCGATCCTGGGCATAACCCGGAAAGAATCCCAGCATTAGCGACCCGTTGTTAGCTCTCGCCCCCGCCGACCAGGATCAGCTCAAACAGTAGCAGTTTCATCTTGCCGTCGACTTCAATGCGATTGATCTATTTCTGACCCCATACCCTTTCACAGCCAACGTCTTATGTCCTTACTCTGCCGAGTCTGCCCTTACCTAGAAGGTAAGGCATTTCCAGTGGGCTCAGAGAGTCACGGTCGCAGGCCATTTCGGGCCTCATCGGGCTTAGCGTCTTGTCGCAGCTTGATGAAATCGTTGATTGCTCTCATCTCTTTCGTCCCTTCATCCCTTCAGGGCGCACGATGTTTGCATTGCAGTACATTGCCACATCGCTGGCGTAGACGCTCAGGGTAGGTGACGACCTACATGACGTGTGTTAGAACAGAACCTCAGAATTCCCTTGTCTTCTGAGTCGATAGCTCATGTTCTATCACGACACGAGTTCTTCAGCGTTTGTTTCGCCGAGGAACCGGCAAACCTTCTCGTTCTAGAAAGGAAGATCGTTTCAAATATGTATGTTTTATCAGAAGGTATTTATATCAACAACAGCCGAGAATACCCTGGCCCATACTCCTCGATCCCTCGCTTTCCCCGGATTAGTATACTAATGGATACTATCATGGTGTGTAGCACATCTCTTACTAACGGCGTGCTTCCCAGATCGGCAGGTACAGGGTAAGGTATCGTTGACAGGGCATCGCCTTCACATGCGACCCCCTCTCATTTACCATCATGAAGCTCGTGGGAATCCTTGTTGGTGGAGGCTGTTGTGGCTCAGCGGTGAGGTAACGTGTTACGATACATTAAATCGTCCCCTGGCCTCTGGTGATATATAGTCCCTATCGTCAGGGTCAGGCTTGAGCTTTCTTTCTCTGCCTTCAGGACCGATACATTCGTTTACCGGAATACACTCACTCACCCGTACACTGAGAGAAGAAGAATAAGCACCAAGATGAAGGTCACAACACTCCTCACCCTCGCCTCTACGGCCGCAGCCGAGCTGCAGCTATATTCATACCCAACACCTGTGAGACGAGACCTGGCAACTGTGACCTCCGTAGTCGCGCAGATCTCAGACGCGATAACACAGCTTGACACCTCGGTGAAAGCCTTCGACAAGGACGGGACACAAGTTCAATCCGACGCAGATAATCTCGTATCCACCATCAAAGACGGGGCGTCAGCCATTGCTGACTCAGGCTCCATCTCTCTCGACGACGCACTCGGTCTCCAGGGGGCTGCTACCTCTCTCCAATCAGCCGGCCAGTCTCTGCTCACCGATCTAGAAGCCAAGAAGACGGAATTCGAGGCCTCCGGGCTTTGCGACTCTGTGCAGTCTTCTATCAAGAATATTGGCTCTGAAGTCCAGAGTCTGGTGGATGCTGTTGTCAAGCAACTCCCTTCCGACGCGCAGGACGTCGCATCGCAGCTTACGAGCGGGATTTCGAGCGCGCTGTCTAGCGGTGCTGCGGAGTTTAAGTGCTCAAGTAGTGCGGATATTACTTCTGCCGTGGCGGATACATATCCCACCTCCATCCTCGAGTCTTCTTCTACTGCGGCAGATTCATACCCGACCTCGGCACTTGAGACATCTGCTGAGACATCCGCGGTGGCTACTAGCACCACGGTAGACTCGTACCCGACTTCGGCGCTGGAGACGTCTAGTGCTGTTATCGCTATCACTGTTACTGTGACCGCGCCGTGTGAGTGCTCGAGCAGCGCGAGCGTAAGCGCGACTTCGTCTGTTCCTGTTCTTACACCTAGTACGACGGCTTTGTATCCCACTGGTTCCAACTCGACAAGCATCGTGCCTACGGGGGGTGTCACTACTACATCTGCCACGACTATCCCTACCGCGGCCGCTGCGGCTAATGGAGTTGGGGCTATGGGGTTGATGGCTGGTCTTGCGGCTGCTTTGCTTGTGTAAGGGATCACTATGAGAGGTTTTTTATGTTGCTTCTTAGGATTCGGGGTTTAGATTGGGAATATGATGGGCTTGGGATGCGCGGGCTGGCATACCCGATTGACTTCTTTGTTTATAGTACTTCACTTCAATGATACCATGACTTTTACACTTCATACTCAAGATTCGCTTCGTGTCAATTATTCATTGGTGTGTAGTGTGCTGGTGGATGTCATCTATTTATCTTGTATCACATGATTGATGCCTCTCTGTTGAAAAATACAGCTCAAGAGCAAAAGTTGATACTTCAGCAAGCATGCCATTGATTTTTTGCAATTCAGCCCTCTTTACCTCGTCTAATCCGTAGTGATAGCCGCTTAAGAAGTCGTCGTAGGACAAGGTGGTGGAGTGTAAGTAGGGTGTTCGCACGCCGGATGGCATCTACTCGAAGTCAATGAATCCGCCCAACATGAAACTAGGAAAAGCGCTTACCCTCCATAAGTCAAAAACGCCGTGGGAGTAGGCGACCCGCACGTTTCAATGTGGTCTTCGCAAAGGGTGTATGTGTATGTGCAACTGCTGCTGCTGTCACTGGCACTGCTGCTACTGCTTTCAGTGGGCGTCGGACAGGGTGGCTCTGAGTATGTGAGAGTCACGCAAGCATCGTGACATCTAGGCCTCAATTAGCCTCTGTCACTCGCCTTCATCCCTTCGACAATTGTGAACAGAGATTCTTACGCTCCGTATGAAAGGGTAGTGGTTGCACATGTCTTGAATCTGTCGTCGCAAATCGTGCCTGTCGAGGTACAGCTGACCATTGAATCGCCGCCAGTAGGGCAGGGTGGTGGCGTGTATGTGGTCGTCTCAGTTATATCGTGGCATCTAAGTGTCGTTAGCTAAGATATTTCTATGCGCATGGGTTTCTAGTCGTCCACTTACCCTCCATACCACACGGTAGCGGTAGGCGGCGTACCGCAAGGCAGGGAATAATCAACGCAGAGTGTTGTCCTAGTCGGCGGGATTTCAGACGTTGGGATGCACGTCGTCGTCGCAGCTCCAAACCCGGCTAGGGCGAAAATGTAAAGAAATTGGAGTTGCATGATCGATG
The DNA here is from genome assembly GCA_022385695.1 of Xylaria arbuscula. Taxonomy (NCBI): domain Eukaryota; kingdom Fungi; phylum Ascomycota; class Sordariomycetes; order Xylariales; family Xylariaceae; genus Xylaria; species Xylaria arbuscula. The sequence continues at coordinate 493,451 of MU279366.1, read as the reverse complement.
ACTCTAATTCCAGTTAAGTACCTACTTTCCTCGACTTTTTGGTGTCGTTCATGACCGATTCTTGTAGCTGTTGAATGAGAATTATCTGCCAATTTATACTTCACTGGTGATGCTTCATCCTCGCTTAACTGACCCGAATTTGGCGTCTTGTCTCAATTTCAATATGACAAGAGTTGCGAACACGAGCTGACATTCTTGGCGTGCTGCAACTTCAACCTGGGGTAAGAAGCTACCCATGAGAATGCTACGGTCTGGGCGGGCCATGATGCTGACAGGCTGAAGCGGTCAACAGAAACGTAGAATGAGATGCCCGATAAACACTTCATGAAGGTCAGGTTGAGAAGGTCTAGGCTAGATTAATTAGCCTAAAGAGCGTACCAGTAATTGAGGCGAGTATCCGTTCGGTCTTTTTGAATCTCTACCAGCTGAACGCGATGCGATGCGACGAAACGTTGCATTGTCTCAGACGGTGAATAACATCTCGTGTTTCTCATAGGGCTTCGGTCAGATTTCCTGCAAGCTGAGCAGACCGACCGAATCTTGGCAGAAGACCTCATTGAATGTCTGGGTTGGAATTGTTGAATGCTAGACTTCTTTAGGCGACTGATGATGAATGTTCCCGCGGGGTAAGATGGAGAGACCTAATTGCCATTCTTTCATAGAGACACTCTTGGCTTTTGTCTTGGCTAATACGGCATGTTGCAGTTTTCTGCAATAATCGCGCCATCGATTCAAACTGTCCAAGTCTAACATACCGGTATTGCTACACCCGTCACCTCCGTGTCCTACCTTCGTGTAAGAAGTAAACTGTCGGCTAGTGGCCTAGCTAATTATGCCACCAAGCCTGACCTGCTTATATAGAGCATATAGTTAAGTCCGATAAATCCCGTAAGTGATCAGTAATTGTATCCTAGGTTTATCTCCCGCCCGGCTGCTTCCGCTACCTATTTTCCTCTTCCCTCTGCGTCCCGTGTTCTACCCGCGATTCTTAACGAATGGACTGATTCGTTAGACTCGTCACGCAACTAGACACGCGAGTGTTTGATGTTTGGGGTTTGTACTGACTGCTCCAGTGTACACCGTGACGCCTCGGAGTCCTCGTCAAACGTGGCACACGAAGCTATGATCACATGCCAAGATACTGTGACGCCCGCGATTCACCACATCACCTTGAGATTTCTTCATCGCGTAGGTCTACGATAAATATCGTACTGGTGCGCATTGTCTGCCAATAAGCAGACAATAAGAACCGCCGTTAGGCGTCGACACTGCTCAAGCTTATAGCTTCATGGCACTATGCGGCAAGTATGACGCCGTTTGTGCACGGTTCTCGACTTATCACAGTCAACACCACGAATCGTCTTTTACTTGCTCACGGCGGCATGCATCGTGAATGGCCATCCTACTCCATTCGGACATTGGGATTCATACATGTTGTTGGTAATAGTCAGCCCGGGATATCAAGTGGTGAGCTGGCATGCTGCCAACCTACAGACCATGGACGGGAAATCTGTCAGACGTATGCTCTATGAAGTCATGCGGGGGAATCAAAGCGGGTCATTTGGCTCGACCGTCTGATTCCAGACGAATTAGTCGGGGGTCACGGTGGAGATGGGCTTTTAAGTGTGTTTCCTCTCCGAGCCACCAAACAGCTTGAATAATACCTCTTACCGAGTTGTACATAGGTCTCCAATCGAGAGATTAGGACGGATGGACAAACAGAAAAAGAAGCCTATAATTCCCGGCTCTGACTCTGTTGACATCACACCACCTCTCTCTACCTACCAACTGACCATCTAGGCATCTCTACTACTATGACTGAAGAGTCAGCCATTCGCTGCACTGCCCGACACTAAACTTACTGTAGCAGCGCTACTGCTGGAGCCTTCTAGACGCCAACCCAGACGGGAGGCCCCCTTAAGATCGGCTCATCCGCTTCTGCACAAACTACGTCGAAGTGCAGCTACCCTGCATTGACGAGACCCTGTCTGCCATCATTGGTGCAGCAAGCAGCCCGCCAGTGCCGGGGATCCTTGTCATCTTTGCGTAGCTCTGTTTAAATATTCCTGACATCCTCTCATGACATTTTCATTTACATCTATTTGGCGTTTCTAACGTGCGCCTGTACTAAGGGTCACGATAATATTCCCGACTTTCCCCAAGAGCTGTCTGTTTGGACACTCAGAGCATTCACATATTTATTCAATTTTATACCATGGCGCCTCGATCAAGTAGGCATCATAGTCGTTATGATGACCCATACACCTTTGACGACCCCTACATTAATTCGCCACCCAACGCTCACAACGAGCCGGCTTATGAATACGTAGGCACGGATGAACCTCTCTCTCCCCGTCACGGCTCCCCTTCCCGCCATGCACGCTCGCCAGATCGTGAGCGTGCGCGACGATATCGCACAACTAGTCCTCCACGACGCTCCACGCGCGACAGGGGATCTACCCCACCACCACATACGTCACGTCATTCCTCATCACCCCGCCCTAAGGATAAAAAGCGAGGTCAATCCCACGATGTCGGGAAACGAGCAAAAGGGAGGCATATGTATCAAAACTTCGCTGAGCAGAATCCGAAATTACAACAATATGGCAAACAGGGGCTGAGCTTCTTGAGCGAAGCTGCCGCGGCCTATGCTGCTGCACAGGCTGGCAAGGAGGCGGGTGGTAAGAAGTCAGGCAGGTCAGTGGACCGTGACGATCGAGACGATCGATCTAGTCGGCACCGCAGACGGCATGCATCCAGCCCTTCACCATCTCCGTCTCCGCCCCGCAGACGACGCTCAACTCGCCATGGCGACCGAGACAGGGATCGAGACCGGGATCGCGACCGTGAGCACGACCGCCGGCGCCGATATAGCACATCCCCACCACCACCACCGTTGAGTCGAGACCCGGATTCCTACATTGCCTCTAGACGACGTTCCCCAGATCGTGAACTTGCTCGAGACCGAGACCGAGATCGAGAAGTTGCTCGAGATCGTGATCGGGATCGTGATCGTGACCGTGATCGTGGTCGCAGTCGGCGACATAGTCACCGCCGGCATTCACCTTCTCCATCCCCATCGCGCAGCTCCCGATATCGTAACAGCACAGCGCCGCCATCAAACCCGGCAGCTGATCGATGGCAGATGGCGGCGCGGGCGGCCTTGGAAGCCGGTGGATTGACAGCATTCAGGCTGCGTAAACAACCGGGGAGCTGGACGGGCGATAAAGCTGCCAAGGTAGCGACCGCCGCTATCGGTGCCGCTGCTATGGACGCCTTCATGGATAAAGATCCCCGGGGGGCTAGGGGCGGCATGAAAGGCATGGCGGAGAATGCTATCAGTGGCTTGATTGCGTCGCAGATCATGGGGAAGAATACGAAGCGTAAGGGACGCAGTCGTTTCTAGGACTTTTGTTCGATCGAATTTCTTGACTTTCGAAGTCTATCCCTGCCGCCCCAACCCATCGCTTGACGTCTCTCCTCCCTTTCGCCGTATTCTTCTCCCTTATTTCATTTCCTTTTAGATTTGCTGTATACTTTATTGTTCCTTCACAAGCTTCACGATACAGCCCTCTATTTCGCATGTATAAGGTTTAGCGTTTCTCTATGTTGGGGGTAATCATGAAAAGTCTGTGTTCCATACACTTGAGGCTGAAGACAGACAACAGGAGCTTTGGCATGGAAGCAACAACGACAGAAATTTCAACAATGAGATTAATGACAGATATTGGTGGGATACGACAGGATACTATGGAAATTAGGTTCCTAGTTTCTCAATATTTTTGTACCAATATGCGAGCATGCTTTTGATGAACGATGACTTTACGACTGTTCTCCTATTAGATAGATCCACTCTGTATTTTCGGCAAGGCGTTAGAATATGGGTGGCGTTGGGATAGATACTATATCTAGCTCAATATGAATTGACAGCTGAAGACTTTAATGCAAAATGACCGCGAGCCTTGTTTCGAGTGACTTTTCACCATTGTATATTCTAATTTAATGACGATACGTGACAAGACGCAAGCCATGGGTGTCCATGTTGCTGACATGTCCCTGCGCGATGAATACTAACTCTAATAAACCAAGTTCGCCGTCAAATCCTTTCCTGCGGACCCCCGGGAAAAAACACATAAAAATAAAACTGTGTCAACTTCATAAATTCAGGGACCTCATAATTTGGGGGTCGTAAAGGGAAGTGTTAATGCACAACGGCCTGGAAATCTTCGTGAACAAATATCTAGCTATATACAAATGTTTCTTTGTGCCTTATCATACTAAACACTTTCTCTCCCATTTCCATAAGCTTCTCTCCTTTCACCTCGTCTCCCTCTAGTTTCTCCGACGCTAGGAAATCAATGCTTCTGCCTTTTAATTGATATTGTCTTTGGAATCAGCGCGTTCTATGTGTTCTCTAACTAAGTTCGTCTCTTAGTTCAAAATAGAAGTTCCCCATCTTTTCGAGAAGCGTCTCATTTCGAATATCCTCTATGATCTCACTAACGGAAACAGTATTACGTAGGAGAGATGAGAGACCATCTAGTGTTGTAATGTCGGGGGCTTTATGGACATGTAGAAACCTAGACTGGATATAATAACGTATAACAATGGTTAGGTCCAAAAGCAAACAATAATACAATACTACTAAGGTAGTAGGGGGTCTATAGTAGGTAAGACACTGTCAGGTAGTTGAAATAACGTGTTCTATGACATGATCCAGTGGAGTCATCTAAACGATAAGCTTTGAAGCCTATCTCGGGCGTTACTCAAGAGAGAGCATCGTGATAATCAATCTACTGCCGCCTTGTTGAAAAGTCGCCTCGTCATCTCACTGTCACTGGTCTTGGTTTGCTGCGGTTAATAGCCGTATGCGAACATGGCCTTTCAAAACTTACTTGTAAGATGTGGGCTCAGAAGACGATGGTGTAGATTTCCGGTATAATAATGCACTTCCCGCTGACAGTGCATGTTCTCTTCCTTCCATGCAACCTTAACAATCTGACTGAGTTAATTCATCATCAACATATGTAAGGTGCTGGCAAAAACCCCCTTGCCGATTATGCCTTGATCGTTTTCATCGGTATATACTCGTGCGGATTAGATGCCTACTACGTAGGTTATACTCTCCCTTATTGAATATTATAAGAGGTTGTATCCAGTTAACAGTCATCATGTGGCCAGTGCTCTCAGCTGGGGTATCTATTACCGAACTCTCTTTGACTATTACGCCTCCGCCCCTACCTCCATTACCCCCTTTGAATGGTTCATTGGCCACTGAGTAAAATGAATGTTACAGTTCGCTTAAAATGCTTGCTAATAAACGGCAAATCAGTTGTTACGAGCGGTTTTTTTTTTAATAACATTTTCAGCTGCGCCCGGCGTGCATAACCCCTGGCGCCGAAGGCGACTTTGAATCCGTATATAAAAGTGCTGGGCGGCAATGTACCAGCCTAGGATTCATGTAGGAGGTCGTCCCTAGTGAAAATTTTGTAGCCTGCATGAGGTTACGATATTGATGGTCGTGATGCACCCGTATCGCTATTTACTACCTGCCTAATATTAGAGCTAGGAGTCCTAGATGCCCAATTACGAAGGTCTAATAAGAGCAACCCCCGGATTGATAGGTAGAACGAGGATTCTCATCTTTTTGTCGCTGAAAGGGACGATACTACTTCGTAGTTTGCGTTGTACTAGATTTCCTGCGTTCTCTTGCTGAAGCATTAGGTCATAGATTCTCACGATATTGGCTTTCTTTCCTTCTCTCAATCGCTTTAATTGGCCGGATTGATTCATTATCGCCGCTATGCGACTGATACCTTCTGAGCTACTAGCTCTGGTCCTGTTGACGCCCCCGTGCGTGGCAGACTCTGTGCAGGGCGACTGGGTGTTCCCCCAGACCCCGGACTATTCGAGCATTCTACAGCTGGGGAGAGAGTACAAAATTCAGTGGGTGCCGGGTCTAGCAAGCTGGTTTCAATACTATTGTGCGGACTGTGACACAACCGCGGTCGACCTCTGGGCCACAGGCTCCAGCAACTTCAACCATGAGCATAAAATCGCTTGTGAGCTTTCCACGACGCCGAACAAGTCACTAGACATAAGAATACTAACGGCTCGCTCAGCTAGTGTGAACGTGAATTCGACACTGTCGGTAAACTGGACAGCTACGTTCCCCGCAAGCGAGCTTTCTGACTCCCCAACCTGGGTCCTCCGATTTGTGTCAAAAGGAATGGACCCAGCCTCAACCACCGAGCAGATATCCTCATCCATCTTCGTCATCAACGACCCAGATTCGGCGTCGTCGTCATCATCATCGTCATCATCATCAAGTGCCCCGTTCTCTTCGTCTTCTACCAGTAGCACTCCACCGGCTTCGACCAGCCCTACCATGACAGCCAGTGCTGTCACCGGTACTGAAACAACGACACCGCCGCAGTCCAATTCAGAATTGTCGACTGGCGCGAAGGCAGGCATCGGCGTTGGCTCGGCCGTGGGAGCTATCGCACTGTTCACGCTCGGCTGGATTCTCGCGCGCCGCTACGGAAGTAAAGGGGATGCGCCTGCTTCAGGCGGGACTGGAGTCCATGCGAAAACGCCCCAGGAGATGCATGGAACAGCATTGTCGACCGACGTGCATGAGTTGGGGGATCCTAATCCAGGTATTGAGATGTCTGCACACTAAACGTAGCTGCTTCTATTGATAGCTATAGTCGCTAATAAATAACTTTATTTCAATTTCAAAGACCTTTCTTTACAAATTTTAGTATCGATAAAATTTCATCATAATATATAACTTAAATTCACAATTTTATACACTCAGAGATAAGGTAACAGTTGCGAGTATCACTTCAATTAATTATCTTGTCTAGATTTTGTGAGGTAAGAGTCACCCAACCATTTCTGGGCCGTGAGGCGTACGTGGTATCCAATTTCGAATGCTATAACCTCCAGTCCTGGAGGCCTATATGCCAACTCTTTAACATTGGCATATAATATTTTTATTTACCTTTAAAGTGTGAGGTTTTTAACATCAGGTTTTTAGTCTTTTATATTTCTTTTATATTAATATGTAAATCTTTCACTGATGTAATTGTCCCACCTTACTTTTGCTTCCTTTTCCACCCTTTTCTTCAGCTGTACAAAATGTTCAGGTCGGCAATAACTATATCTCTACACTTCCACCATTCGAAGTGGATGTGCAATAATGACCTCAACCTGTTGCTTTTATGCGCATTAGTGGCTGTAGGCATAGATAATTCTTTCGGAGCAAGGCAACCAGCTAGTTAGAAGTCAGGGCTTCGAACTGGTTTCAGGGCTAGGAACTAACTCTATTCAAAATACAATAATCTGTTATGGCTGCCCAACACCTTGACTATTCGAATCCACTTCCATTTGAGTGGCTTGGCCTCGAGGCTTTGTACAATTTTGGCTACTAAGGTAAACCGCCGACCTCGGCGTCTATGTCTCAGATAAGCGAGGGCTGAATAGCCTCAAGTCAGACATGAAGAATAACATCAGCAATTCTGAAACTTGCAGCCTTGTATTCGAGACGTGTAACAACAATAATTACCCATGGCTAACACTGTTCTTGAAGGTTTAATTAGATCGCTTCCGGCCCTGCAGATAGACTTGGCTCTAAATGTAACTTGCATTGGAGCTCACAACTACCGAGGTCGCTAATAGGGAGGTTTTAAGGTTTGGTATCAGCGCAAGACGCCACCAGTGCATGTCTGCTACAACACGTATCTAAGAATAAGCCTGGATATTGGATTTAGGTTTAGTTATAAATAGGAGAAGCTGGTGTTACAAGCACTCAACACTGTGTACGCAGTTTCGTAGGCGTAATTCCAGGCTACCCCGACCGTCTGCACCCCTATATGCGACATATGCAACTAAAGCTATGTATTAATGGCGTTTTTATTAAACGTGACGATTGGGGTGCTTTCAAGAGGCAAAGCTCCAAGTTGGCGTACCAAATGTATATTGATCTTAAGATGAGGAGAAAAGAGAAACTATTCTGGGCACAATTGGGTCACGTGTATAGGTAGCACAAGCCCCCTGGCCATTTAGCGGGACAAGCCACTCAGCCGTGACTTCTTTTCCATGAGCTTCTCTACTTCCTTCGACGTGAGAAATTAATCTTCCCGTCTTGTAATAAATACCATCTTTAGAATTCATGCATTCTATACGTTCACAATTAAGTTCATCTCCTAGCTCAACAGATATATTCTCTATCTTTTCGAGAACCTTCTCATTCTAGTCTCACTTACGGAGATAGTACTACGAAGAGACCATCCAATGCTATACTCCGTATTTTCAGAACCTATAGGTATAGAAGCCTACCTACCTAGCTAGAATACTGCGCTTCCCGTTGGCAGTGCATATTCTCTTCCTTCTATACAATCTTAACAATCCAACCAAGCCAATCATTGACCAACATATGTAGGGTCCTGGCAGAAGCCCCCCTTTGCCAAATCTGCCTTGATAGTTAGTCGTGCGGACTAGATGCCTAGTTGCGACCCCTCAAAAATTAGTTTGATAGGTGTATATCGCCTCTGACAGTTGAGGGCATTGGGACCCTCATACAACAACAGAAATCTTCCCTTGCCCTCATACTTGGTGCTTAATAGTCATTTTGTCATTTCTCGATCCCGGGCTAATTCTCATCGCCTAGAATACATGAGGTCTGATCGTGATGGCTGACCCCTTCTCGATTGTCGCGGGTGTGGTTTCTATGGTCTACCCACCCCGGAGCTTGCGTAGGTTGTGGCGTAGCCTTAGGTATATCTTACTGCATGCCATCGCTTATATTTGACAGCTCAGCCCGCTATCTTAACCTGCCGCCGTAACTAGGTCTCGCAGCTAAGTTGGGTCATAGATCCTGAAACCATGCTAGTAACTTCTTGACAGTGATACCGCACCTAGAGGTAATTAGGTAACTAAGGTAGTACATTCAGGGCCTGGGTGATTTGTTTGGTTGATATATTTAAGCTCTGCCTAGAATTCGCTTTGTCGTTACTTGTCAATTTACCTGCTCCAGTGCTGCCCCCTTTCAACGCCAGCGCGCCAACTAGCCAAGTACCTGAACCAACAGTTAAGACCAAAAGGCCAGCATCCCTTATTCTCCCTGGGCTCCTTCTCTCTGCGCAATAATACTCGCTGCTAGACTTAGCAGATTCTCCGCCTGCGTAATCGCACTAAGTGTCAACTCAACGTCAGTTTCCCTACGAATCCAGTTGCGCAATTCGACCGATACAAGAGAATCCAGGCCGTAAGACGCGAGAGGAACTTCGGCCCCGACATCATCCCGATCCATCATGATCATGGCCGAGATTTTCGTTATCAACGCCTCGGTAAGGCCAACAAGAGGGTCGTCAGCAGCAGTCCATAGAGTCGAATACATGTCAGACCCTATCCCCCCTCCACTGCCTTTTCCCCTCCTTTGAAGCTCGGCCTTGAGTCTCTCCTTGGTATGCACTGGGTGAAAGTACGTCCATGACCCCTCCTGTACGGGTTGACCATTGAGGTACATATTGAAAGCAGCACTCTTGTAATTGTGATGGAAGGGAGAAGACTGCCCCATGATGATACCCTTCACAATGGTTCGTATGTCAGCCATTGTAAGAGTGGCACCAAGCGACTCTTTTAAGATTTCGGTGAGATTATTTGCTGCCACGTAGCCGACGTCTAGTACCACTGGTAGGGCTACGGAAACGGTATACTGGCCACGAGCATTGCGATACTGCGCAAAAGCATCGTAGAAGACCTGAGTCGGAGAGTTAGCGAACCAAACGCATCCACAAAACGAGGACGATAAAGAACACGGCAGTGTTGTTCACGTACTGCTGTACTAGCGTATATGCTTTGCCCGATATTGCCGGTGTCTCCGAGAAACGAGCCAAGGAGAATGAAAAAGTCGAGGTCATTGGGCAGCAGCTCATGGAGGTTCCATGCACCCCGGACCCGAGGTCCCGTGATAACTCCCCAGTCATCGTACACCGCATTATCGAAAATTTTATCCTATGGCACATAGCATCAGCCTCGCAAAAGAATTCATCGCGATGTCAAGATGGTAACTTACGTTGAGTTGGAGAGCGCCATGTACCACGCCACGAACTGGGGGAAGGTCTTTGATGTTTTCAAGAACGCTAGCAAACGCTGCACGGGAGCCGACATCACAAGCGATCGCCCTCAGGCAAATATCTGTATCCCTGTACTGCTTCATCAAATTTTGGACCTCAGAACCGGACGACCCACTACGCCCAAGTAAGACGATATTATGGGCTCCATTCTCGATCATCCACGATGCCAGATTCAGACCGATGCCTCGAGTACCGCCGGTGATGAGGTAGGTTGCCTCGGGGTTCATCGTGACTCGCGTTGGCCGCAACGAGGTCTCAGCAAGCACGTTCTCATTTGCACCCAAGGTGACGACAATCTTACCAATGTTGTCTCCAGATTTGAGCTTGCGCAGGGCCCTTGAGAACTCTGAAATGGGTAACACGGTCACGGGCTTGATTGGCACGGCAACACCGCACTGTATTAACCCAACGACCTGGGAAAACACATCTTCCAACTCTCTTGGGCGGTGTTTAAAAAGCCCAGCAAGGTCGATGCTAGTAAAAGTTGTGTTACTCTCAAATGGTCCCATCGGCAAATAGTAATTCTCTAATGCATCCTTCTTGCCGATTTCGATGAATCGACCGAATTTGGCGCACAGGGTCCACGTTTGTACCATCTGTTCACCACTAAGGGAGTTGACAACGACATCAACACCTTTACCGCCAGTTTTTGTCATGATTTTGTCTCGAAATTCAAGTCCATGGCTAGAGAATATCTGGCTTTCAGGAATTCCGAAGGTCTCATGAAGGAATTCTCTCTTCGCCTGCGTACCAGCACTAGCAAAGATTCGAGCTCCGATGTGCTGTGCAAGCACAACGCATGCCTGGCCAACCGCCCCCGCTGCTGCGTGAATGAGGACTGTGTCGTTCTTCGTGAGGTGTCCACTGCGCAAGAGCGCGAGAACTGCAATGGAATATGCTAGGGGAATGCTCGCCGCGTCTGTGACAGTGATGCCCTCCGGAACTTGGGCCGCCTGCCAGAATGGCATCTTTATATATGTTGAGAAGGCACCTCCCTCGGATGCTAGGAAGAGCACGACATCTCCCTCTTTGGTGCCGGTGACTCGCGAGCCCCTCTTGACGACCTTGCCTACCCCATCATATCCGGGGGGAGCCCACGGGATGGAACCTAAGACAAGATCAAGATCACGATAGCTTACACCTGCTGCCTCCACCTCCACGACTATTTCATCTTCGCCTACTGGTTGCTGATTGGCATCGGTCCTGCGATAGTAGATGGAGTCGGCGCTACCAGCGGCATCAACAGTCATCTCTAGCGCGCGGTCGCCTGTCCAGATATTTTGAACCTTTCGGAAGGACAATCCCTTTTCTACAGCGAACTTTTCCTTCACTTCCTTCAGAAGGCGCATGCGTGGCACATGGATCCAGTCTTTATGCCAGATAAAGTCTTGGTCTTGAGTACGCGTGACCTCGGGGTCTTGCAACATTTTCGCGAGTTTAACGATGGCAGAAATGCCCTGGGGTGTGCAGGGCACCTCATCGAACGTGAGCAAATGTTTTGGTTTGTTTTCGAGACGGAGCGTGCGGATCATTCCCTTGATGGACTTGGACTCGGGGGGGCCACCCTCCGGGATGACCCATAGCAGGGCCGTATTACGCAGAAGTAGTTTCTTTAATCCTTCGAAGATATCAAATGAAACATCTTGTAGTAGACAGTGCCGCGGCGAGTCGATAAAAATGTAGAATGGGTCATCAGTCGAATCAGTTTCCGCGAAGGGTGTGATTTCAGTTGGGCAACCAATGGATTGATGTATGGAATCTGCTACCATCTGGGCAAATTCTACCTCCTTATCATCCATGAAGGGTCCACATATAGTGATGGGTTGGCTGCGTTCCCGGTTACCGACTCTAGTGGAACAAATGACACTAGACGTCGCTACTTCAGCTTTGGGATTATCATGGATAGCGACGTCAGCCCCTGAGAAGCCGGCGTCTAAGAGCAGACGATTCCACACAGGTACCGGCATCATAGGTCCTTCTTCGGGATCGCGGTATTCGTCTTCAGCGTACCACCAGCCGGGTAGGAGAAAAAATGGCAACAAGAGAGGTGGATGACGGCCAGCTTCCAGCAATAACAGTTGGCCGCCGGGAGTTAGGAGTTTCCGCACGTGAGACATAGTTACATTCATGTCTTTAGTTGCATGTAAGACGTTAGCAGCGATAATAACGTCAAAGCTTTCAACGTCAAACCCCTGTTCTACAGGGTCTTGACTAATATCGAGCTTCTGGAACACGATTCGCTGTGGCCACCGAGCCAGCTTGGTGCGAGCATTTTCGAAAAAGCCGCTCGAGATGTCGGTGAAGGTAAAGTTTAGGAATGTGGGATCTTTTCCATCGCGCGATAGTGCCTCGAGCACGGGCACGGTTGTGCCCGCCGTGCCGCCGCCAATCTCGAGTATACGTAAATTGGGATCAAGGTCGGCCAGGTTTGCTATCAAAGCCCCCATTACCCCACTGAGATGAGCATTCGCGGCATCTTGTTCATAATAACGCGTAAGGCGACCATCAGCTAACATGACTTCGAGTGGCTCTACTTCTTGTCGTAGAATTGGAACGAGCTGTTCGCCAATAATGCAAAGCATTTCACCCTGGGCATTTAAACTTCGCACCTCCTCGAGCAGCACACTTGGAGCGTTATCAAAATGCATGTCATACGTGAGTAGATTTTTGTTTGCCCAGTTAATGAAGCGGCCCAAGTGGAATGGTAGCTTGGAACGGTCGTCCCGCGCCGTCTCTGTCAGAGCGCGATCGATGTAATAGCAAGCAGCCTTGTTCATCGCTGCCGCGCCTATAACGTTAACTTCGATTGAGTCCCAAGCTGGGACCGTCTTGGCCAACTCGTCCGACGGGAGAAAGTCGAATCGGCTCAGTTTTTCCCAGGCCCAGTTGTCTGGGAGGTGCGAAGCTGGGTCAAGGTCGTCTTCGGTCGAGCCGATAGAACGAAATGCCACAGACTCCCATTCAGCCACGGGGATCAAGGAGCCATCGTGGCCTCGAGCAAACGCAGCTACACCGATACTCATGCGACCGCCCTTGGTATTATAATCTAGCAGACGAGTAACGATATCGAAACGTTGTTTGGGCAACGTCGGAATGCTGTTTGAGATTCTGAACCGGTTGATGTAATTGGGCATTTGAGCTGGCCTCTTGCCATCTTCGGTCACCTGTAGAGGGCCGCCGCCTTGCAGGAATCCATCTAACGTTGGTGGGTCGACAGTAGCGGCCGAGCCATAAGGACCCGACACCTTCAGTGGCTCCCCCAGATCACGTAGCCTATGTTCGAGGACCGTATACCCGTTTCCTTCAAAGAATCGAACCGTGTTTCTAAAGGTCGGTCCGTAGCGTGTAGCTCGAACTCCAGCAAATTCGTATGCGTATGCGACATCTCTCTCGATCAAGTTCGTCGTATCAGCGAGGGGGAGAGATGCACTTAATGTTGGACTATCCGTCGTCATCTCAGTCATCTCGGCGCTAACATGGCCATAAGCATGAATTAGCCACCCTTCGGCTTCTGTCCATGTTGAAATTTCAAATGCCCATGCCGTGGACGAGACCGATCCGGTTCCAGTCGTAGCTGGCTTCATTTTGGTTGTCATGTCAACCACTTGTTCTTCCTGAATTTCCAGACGCCGGACGGCATGAAAATCGCTCACGAGAAACGCAGCTGCCGGGGTAGAGAGAGTTCTTCTCGCCGCCTCAATGGCACAAGACATGTAACCAGTCATGGGGAAGATCACCACGCCGGCCACATTGTGGTCTCGAATCCACGGCATCTCATCGAGGGTAAAAACCTGTCTATAAGCGCGTTCTTTGCCTCCGTTGGAGTGGACCCTCCTACCGAGGAGCGAGTTGTAGGATTCGCCAGGATATAACCTCTCGTGAGTAACTCTTGGTCTGATCTCGTAGCTCGTAGACTTGTCCCATGCATATGCTGGAAGACCTGTCACCACATGAGCATTGTGCATGTCTGTTCCGTTAATAGAACCCAACTCAACCGGCGCTCCCGCGGTGAAAAGCGTGCCGGCAAGACCGAGAAGGTTTTCACATCCGTCGATTTCACGTGTCAGTGATGGAAGATAAGCGAAATACGGCGATTTCGGTTGGACACTCCGTTGATGCTCCAAGATCTGTTTGATCGGGGTTTTCAGCGCAGAGTGTGGCCCGATTTCTATGACGAAATTGTGTAGCCCCTTGCCGGCTTTGGCATTTCCTTCGTTCTGTGACGCAATAGCGCTTTGCATGGCATCGAGAAACCGGACAGGCTGAACAAGGTTCTTGACCCAATATGATTCGTCGACAGGCACCGGATCTGCTACGCCTCCAGTAACAGACGACACGAATACCGAACGTGCGAAATCTCGTTTCTTGATAGAGAAAACGTCTTCATCGCAGAATGGCTTGATACTAGTGAGATAGAAGTCTGCCACCTCATTCATGTATCGGGAATGATAGGGCAACTGGACCTTGAGCCTCCGAGAAAACAACCCCTTTTCCTCCGCAGCTTTCTGAATACTCTCAATGGCCGACTCATCTCCTGATACTGTTACGCTGCCTTGGCTGTTGATGGCGGCTACAGTTGCATAGCCCTGGGCGTATTTCTCGATGAGTCTCGTCGCCCCTTCAACATCTTCGCCAAGAGCTAACATTGCCCCCTTCCGGCTCTGCTGGCGGATTAATAGGGCAGCCGCTTGGCCACGAAAATATGCAATCGCCAGAGCGGTTCGAAATGACACCAGGCCAGCAGCAAAGGCGGCAGCGATCTCGCCACTCGAATGTCCCAAAACTGTGGCTGGTATGATGCCCCAACTTCTCAGTAGCATCACTAGAGCCACCTGAACCGCGGTGCACGCAGGTTGGCTGATCTCAGCATCGTCTACGCGGGAATCAGGTGCCGATTTAGCAAGTTCCTCGGTCAGGCTCCAAGCCGCACCCATTGTCCGAAGATGTGCTTCGGCTTCGTCAATGGCGGTGGCGAAAGCGCTGTAGTCACGTAATCTCGAGCCCATTTGTGCATATCTTTTCGTGTGCAAATCAGCTTGATAGCTCGGCTCGCAGGAACAAGATCCAAAAGGATCAAGGGGTGGAAGACATGGTGGCTTACTGGGCGCCTTGGCCGGTAAAGGCCATGGTAATAACATGCTCCTTGACCTTAGTTGGCTTGGCCGTCGAAAGCTGTTCCTGCAGGCTAGTGACGGAGTCTGCCACAACGGAGACGCGATACCCATAGTGCGTGCGACGCTGCCCGAGCGTGTACGAGAGGCTTTTGATGAAGTCCTCGGACTCGGGAGCCTCGTCAAGATATTCTCCGAAGGAAGGCAGATAGTTCGTCAGACTTCTTTCTACCTTCGCGGAGAAGACAAAGAGGCGCTGCTCTTGCCGTTTGCCTATGCCTCCATTTACTCCATTCACTCCATTCACTCCAGTATTCCCATTCACGTCATTCTTGGCCGCTCTTGATGGAGCTTCTAGAATGAGAGCGGAATTGCTTCCGCCAAATCCTATGCACCCTTTGTTAGCGCTTTCATAGTGACCGGCTGCCTCGGGATAGTATATTACCAAAGTTCGTCACGACAACACGCCTAGCCTCGCCCCTGGGCCAAGGGATCGGAGTTGTAGCTACTCTTATTTTCTCCTTGCCCTGGATCGTTGGGTTGATCGTATCAAATCCCGCTGTGGGCAGAACAATCCCGTTCTCAAGCATCAGAATCGCCTTAATCATTCCGAGAATGCCACTCGCACCCTCAAGGTGTCTGCTCATACGGGTCAGTGAGCCAATAGTCCAGTTGAAGACGCGTAGCTTACCCGAAATTAGACTTGACAGAGCTAATATAGATAGGATTTTCGGCAGTCCGATCTTTAGCGAGCACCGCTGTGAAAGCGCTTGCTTCAATGGGATCACTGGTCATGTCAGCTCTAGTCCCAATCAGACTATGATAATGAATTCACTTACCCAGCTGCTGTGCCAGTACCGTGACCCTTGCATAAGTTTAACATCTAATCTTGAGACGGGGACAAAGTGCGAAAGTAAAAGATCATACCTCGACAACGGCAGTTTGAGAAGGATCCAATCCCGCTGCCTTGTGTACTGCCAGAAGCAGCTTTTGATGTGCTATGCCGTTGGGCATAGTGATCCCTTCTGACCGACCTCCGTGATTACAGGCAGCACTGCGGATGATGGAGCGGATGGGATCGCCATCGCGGATTGCATCATCCATGCGTTTGAGTAGAAGACATGCAGCGCCTTCACCACGACCAAATCCCGACGCCTTTTCGTCATAGGAAAAGCTCCTGCCTTGGACAGATAGTGCCCTGTCATGTGGTAAGCTGTAGGCCTCTCTTTGGAAGAAGATCCGACTAGACGGAGTGGCTACCTTACCCAGTTTTTTCAAGCGCAATCCAGCCACCTGGGCCCAAGGTCAATGATGCGGCTCCCAAAAACACGCCGTCACATTCGTCATTACGGAGGGCCGATATGCCCTGGTGTGCAGCGTATAGACTGCTCGCACACGCGGCATCGAGGACAATACTCGGCCCGTCAATATCGAAGAAGTAGGAGAGACGATTAGCGGCCATGCACGGCGCGACCCCCGTAGCGGAGAAGGTCTTGGCTGCGTGGGGGTCATCAGCCAGACGCTGCGAGTACTCGATCTGTCCACCGCCTATGAAAACGCCGATCTTCTTGCCGGCGAGATCGAGAAGGCTATGGCCAGCATCCTCGGCCGCTTCCAGCGCGCACTCAAGCAACATCCGATGTTGCGGATCCGAGTTGCGAGCCTCCTCCGCTCGCATATTGAAGAATGCGGCATCAAAGGCATATATGTCATCGGGCAAGAAATGTGCCCCTTCAGCCTTAAAGACGCCGGACTTGTCTTCGCCCGGTTTCCAGTATGCCGATTGGTCGAATCGAGCATCCGGAATACTGGTCCAGGCTGACCTGGCCTGCGTTAAGTAGTCCCACAGACCCTTCCTGCCGACACCTGGCGCGCGGTAAGCAAGGCCTATCACAGCAATGGGAATGTCTCCAGACATGGTTAATCCTAACGAAAACAAAATTAAGAGTGAAATGATATAGACGAGGGCGTATGTTCAGTGTATAGATTTTGATATCTTGTATATTTCTTTTTTCATAGATTATGGGCTTTGACTTTGTTCGTTTCGCTTCTTCCCTTCTCTTTTTATGCCCTCACCAAGCTCCAACGTTATGGTATAATACACAGCCGAAGTGATTGTTCTCACAAGGTTAGCTACTATCTGGTGGTCTGGATTGCAATGTGGCTTGCATCCAGCATCCGTTTGCACTTGTATATCTTCTAAACGGGCTGCAGCGTTCCACTCTCAATGCCTGCCTCTTCTCCCCTCCCACTTGCTCAGTATCATTAATACATTTCAATAGTCTAACCGCGGCAATGGGTTCGGTTGCGATTCGTCTCCTTCGAAAATGTAACAGGTATTCCCTGCCTGCGAGGTTCTTTGTTAACCGCACTCTTCGGTGGTATGGCGGTGGTTGGCCGCCTGGCCTGCACCTCTTATCTCTATTCTATCAAGGAAGGCTATGTAGATATGGCTAGCGGTGGTAAAGGAGAGACATATCTTGATATTGCTGCATCTATTTGCACTCATCCTTCCATAGCAGCCAATGATTGATCCTGGTGGTTGATATCTAGAAAGGACTGCAAGACTTCCCGATCGCCTCTCCACGATCGTCTGACAATCGTTTGCCCCGGTCGGGAGTATGCTGTTGCAACATCCTGCAGCCGAGATGTGCAATTGTGCGGTATAGGCAGGTAGAGTCGGGCTTTTATCTCAAAGGCACGGCGACGCAAACCAGGTCATTGCGCCATTTTGTTCTTGTTATATTTGTCGACGTTGTAGTCGCTGACGCTTCGCTTATTATCGTGGCACCCTTCTGAAGAGCATGTGCAGCACGCTAAGCTCGCTCGAACGCATCCATGATACCTCTCTCACGAGCCTTATGCTTATTAACCGGTTAGCAAGTTCTACCTTGGGAGTGTACCAGAGCACAGGGGGTAAGAGCTGACCCTGTCGAGTACCCAGCTTAGAAAGGGGTGTTAAGAAACTACATATAGGGGTTTTTTTGGGTACGATCTAGGGACGAGATGCCGTTGGGAAGGAGCCCGGCTATCCACGACGCCAAAAGATACTTGGTGTGTGTGAGAAAGTCCACGGTGTTCGCCAGAGCCCTTCTATCTAGAAAGGTTTAGCTGCATTCCATTTCTTGATACAATTGGTGCTAGTATTACGATGCGTAGCTGCAGTAGTACTTGCACCAGTTTTTGAGGAACCAGGGATCTCTAACCGAGCTCCTTGCATTTTGACACAAGTATTTTTATATTATAATCTGGTTTATTCATTTTTTATCCTTTTCAATGTAGCAACAAGTTATGTCACCTGCAATCACATAATTCATCACATAGCCACCCCACCCACCACAGACAAAGCAATTATCCTATAGCCTATTATACAGCCTACCCCGAGGGCCATGTTGTAGGCATACAAAGTAACGTTTCGCATTAGCTACCAAAGTAACTGAACTCGATATTATGAAATATTCAGGAATTTGACAGCACAACTTGCTTAGAATGGTCAATATGGGTCAATATGGAGTTAGGGAGCAATCTTGATTTCTTATGAACCAACCATAATCACATCTCAATAACTAATTTACCAAACTGTTTCGCCGCTTTCATATCGTCGAATAAGCCGTCGATAGCATCTACGCAGTCCAAGCCTTTTACAGTCCTACTAATGATTGGCCTAATCTCTTTTGTCTTCACAAAATTGATCATATCTCGGAACTCCGACCTGGAGCCCAGAGTGCTTCCCCTTAACTCTATGTTCTTTAGCACGGCTGGCATAGACCAGTCCATCGATGGCCCCGTGGTCATACCATAGCATGAGATAATACCCCCAGGTTTCAATAGTGCTATCGTCTTCGTAATTATACTACCTCCCGCTCCGTCGATCACCGCGTCTAAAAAGGGTCGTTCGGTTGGCAACATTTTCTGCAGGGTCGCAGGCCAGTTTTCGTTCTTGTATATAACGCCTCCTTTCGCACCCAATTGCCGCGCCTTCTCGATCTTCTCCTGTGCACTCGAGGTCACGTACATATTACAACCCAAGGCGAGCCCGAACTGTAAAGTCTGCAGGGATACACCGCCGCCGATGCCTGTGACCAAGATATTGCGACCGGGCTCCGCGTTGCCCGACTTGGTGACGAGGGCGCGCCACGCGGTCAATCCACAGGATGGCAACGCGGCGCCTTCGGCTGGCCTCAAGTGTCGAGGACAAGGCTCAACCTCGAACTGATCAACGATAATATAGTTTTGGGCTGCACCTAGATGATGGTTCGGCTCTGTACCGCCGATGACGCTGAAATGACTGTAGTCTTCAGGTCCGTTTGGGTCTGATTTCCATCCTCGGCAGGGCGTGAGCAACACCGCCTGGTGCAAGAGGTGATCGGACGACGCGCAGCCGGGGCCTACCTCGACAACGACGCCGTAGCCGTCGCTGAGGAGGGGCGTCTTGAATGATATGTCAGGATACAGGTGCTGGCGAAGGAAGAGGTCGCGGTGGTTGAGAGCCGCGGCCTCGAGCTTAACCAGCAGCTCGCCGGGGCCGGGCGTGGGCTTGGGCACGAGGTGTAGATGCAGCGGGTAGTAAATATCACCCGCCTTGCCTTTCTTCTGCCGGATAGTCAGGGCGTGTGGCATTGTGATTGATAAGTTTCCACTAAAACTATGGCGAATTTGAAGAACGAGAAGGAAGGCAAGAAGACCTTATCTCGAGGAAACGGTAAATAGCAGATTGGTCTGAGCCATTAATAGAGGTATGCGAGTGTCTGTCGAGCCTGATTATTATGTAGACCTATCTGATTGGGACTCAATAGAAGGGAAGTAGCACTGTGTTTAGAGCAGAGGTTCGAGATTCCAACTGGCGGCTCTACGGAGCTCTGTTGCCTTGTCGTCGCTTACTCCAAGGCATAGATATGCATCCATGAATAAGTCAATAGGGCGGTTTATTGGACATACACATACATTGCATGGCAACGATCCGACCTATCAGTGCTACGTATAATATTATCCATGGATTCATAACCGATGAAAATTTTCTGTAGTACGGGGTTAAAGGAAGCATTTGTCCTGCATATCTATTGAACAAGGATAGGGGCAATTGTTTTCTTACCGCATACACATGTCTTGGCCATCGTATTCCCCCTTTCTGGCAATATATAGGAAGAGGAGGGGTATATCATCGCCTTTACATGCATGAGTGCAAGATAATATCTCATTGGTCGTTATTATTACCTCCTCGTACATGTGAATATGACGGCATGCTTGACTGAACGGATCTCTAAGACGACCCTGAAGTGGCGTGAGGGGCTGTGGTATCAGGGCGGGGTCGTTGGGCGTGAAAGCCATCAGACCAACGGGCCGGGTTCCTTCCCTTATCTATTGACTCAACAAGCTTTACACACCAGTAGATTGATTGAACGCATATATTCATAGAACATAAGCGATTACGTGAAGCCGAACGTGTGCTTTCGTTGTAACTGACCACTAAGGGCGCCCGTAAGGCTGGCCACTACTCCGTATACCCGGCATATAGCCGCCTCATTAACAATAAAAACAAATAAATGATTGCCTAAAACGTTTTTTTTTTTAGTTTTTTGGGGGGGTTTTTATCCTGCTTATTTAATAAAGTTCTAAAACTACATAAAAATTTAAAAAAATTTAATGTATTTAAAACTACTCTTTTTATAGGAAGTAGAAAAAGCAAGGAAGGAAAGAAACATCCTCCGCACATCTTGCGTTTGCAAGTAACCCCTTATAGTAAGGGCTTGTGCGGGTGCTAGACCTGTTAGGGAACAGAACGACTTAATGTCACATTATCAGCGCCAGCGTGTGTAGGTATTAGTAGACAGCTCATGACGCTCTCCAGGCCTTCACTATAATGAATCCAAGTACTTGATGTTTTCAGTCATGTCCAACTCTGATTGCCAGCAAACACGCTTCTTGCTGCTTTCCAAGACTCGGCCTGAAAGAGCGGATTGCTACAGCCATGCCCTACGTTATTCTAGTTAGTAGTACTTTGCTACTATTATTCGTTTCTCGAATGGTATACAATTTACTTCGGAACATTATGAATGCTTGGGCAATTGGGGTACCAATGTTTATTGTGCCGATAGACCAAAATCAACTGCTTTGGTTGATTCTATCTACCACCAATCGGCATCGCCTGCAGCAACTCCTCCCTACGTGGTTGTGGAAACGGATCTCTCTTACCATCCTGGGATGGGAATTTCATGAGCAATTAAGGCCATTCATACAGCTGAAGGCTCATGATGAAGATGAACTATGCAAAGCCTTCCTACTCGTTGGATTCGGCACGCTTGACTTTTGGACAGCCGATCCTAAGACAGCCCAGGAGATCTGCTCACGAGTCCATGACTTTGAGGTACCACGGACATTAGAACTGGCTCTCGGTCAGTATGGACCCAATGTGATGACCACGAATGGGAAAACGTGGGCCAGACACCGGAGAATCGTCACCAGTGTGATCGATGATCACATATTGAAGACGGTTTTTGATGAGTCTATCCGCCAGACTCACGGCCTACTAAACCAGGCTTTTTCCCCATCTTCAAGCAATGCCGATTCGGCAGAAACGCGACTGATATTCGACATGATCAAGAAAGTCACAATACATGTCCTCTTCAATGCCAGCATGGGCAGGGAGGCCCACTGGAAGGAGGAATACGAGAAACCAGAACCAGGTTATAGGACGACAGAAATCGAGTCTCTCACGGCTGTTGTATCCAACTTAGTTGGTGCAGCAATCATCCCAGCAAGCATTCTCACCAGTTGGCCCTCGTGGCTGCCTGGGTACTCGAGGATGGAGGCACTTGGACATGCCAAGATCGAGGTTCACAAGCGCACAAAGTCAAAGCTAGATTGGGAACGAGCATCCATTTCGACGAGCAACAGGCGGGAATCGAAGATGAATAATATAATGAACAAGCTGATTCACGAGTCTGAAGGCCACCACACTCCCCATAAGGGCCTTTCGGAAGATGAGATGATCAGTACCCTGTTTGTCCTGACAGCCGCGGGCTTCGAAACAACTGCAACTACGCTGGCGTATGCCATCGTACTCCTGGCTAGACATTCTCAGTGGCAAGACTGGCTTCTCGAGGAAGTGGATTCTCTTACTCCCACCGACCATGCGCAGCCAATCGAGTACATGCCCGTTTTCTCACGAGCCACTCGTATCATGGCCTTTATGCTGGAAACCTTGAGACTTTACAGCCCAGCGCCGCACGTGCACAGGGAGGTCAGCTCCTCACAGAAATTGCACACATCTATCGGCACAATCCGATTACCGCCTGGAACCAGAGTTTATGTGAATTCTCTGGCGATACACCTGCTGCCGTCATGGCGAGACATAAATCGTCAGTCGGATCCAGACTTTGTCAAATCCGACCCCGACGTCATGGATGAATACATATTCCGCCCCTCGAGATGGCTCAACACCGCAGGCTCGGCACATGCTATCTACCACCCCCCTAAGGGCATGTTCCTTCCCTGGGCAATGGGGCCAAGAGTCTGCCCAGGGCAGAAAATGGCACAAGTGGAATTTACGGGCGTTCTACTGGCGATCCTGCGAAGGCACCGCATATCCGCCACCCTCCTAGAGGGAGAAGGGCAAGCGGATTTAGAGAAGAGACTTGACACACGGTTACGTGACAGTCGATGGGTCACAGTCTTACAGATGAATGGCGTGTTTGACGTTAAACAGGAAGAAGGTGAAGGTCTATCTATAACGATATTAAAACGGAGGTAATCAGAGGCTTCTCGACAAGATGAGAGTTATTACATGAAAATAGTAAGGTTGGCGGGGATATGTGTAATGCCCACTCCACTAAGCCGATCTCCTGTAAGTTATGTCTCGGTGGCTCAGTGGCTACAGCGCACACTCTTTTTGTTTCCTTTCTTTTTTCTCTCTATATTTTAGTACAATATAGCACTTATTGCAGGAGCATTGTCTTCTGATTCTGTGTTAGGTGCAACACTGTGAAATGAATGCAGAATAACCAAGGTGGAAGCTTGGCACTCTAAGTGGGCTTGTATAGCTATACAAGGTAAGTTTCATAGCCAACCCTATAACTAACTACAAAATGCGTCAGCCAGCCGGATTGATTGTGGTTATTGTTATACCTACTACATTTGCATACTGGCGAGGCGGTGAGGCAAAAACTTGTCACTACCCCCCCCCCCCCACCTAAACCTACCTACACCACCTACACTACCAGAATTACCACCTATTCAACAGCTGTTTTCGAAGCTTATCAGACCTCTAATGGCCAGTATATTGGCCGTTAGCATTAATTACATCTAGCAGCCGTTCAGGCACCCCTTCAGCCCACTGGTTAATTGTTTGTTGAGATAGCTTTGCCCAGCCTTTTTTAGCAGTTGTACGAAGGGCTTGTTTAGCGTCTCGAAACCGTATAATAGCTTGAAGTTCAGCTTCTTTAGGTGTATCTATTTGCTTCAACGGAGGCTGTTGCGTAGGCGTTGTAGGGCGGGTTGTTTCGTCTGGATAGCTTCGGAAACAGCTGTTGGATAGGTGGTAATTCTGGTAGTGGAAGTGGTGTAGGTAGGTTTAGGGGGGGGGTAGTGACAAGTTTTTGCCTCACCGCCTCGACTGGCTTCGCTATAGGTGCCCACCCTTGACCAATCCTTCGGGTAATGCCGCGGAAATTATTTAACCAATAGCCTGCATGAAGGGCCAGTCTCACCACTTCCGCCAAAACTTGTGAGATAAGATTTGAGATTACCAGCATTTAACTATACTATAGTTACAACAAAACAAAGGATTAAATTAATTATAATTATAGTAATTATTTCTTATAATATATATAATAAAAGCTGTTGCAAAAGCTATTGTAAGGGTTTGAAGGTATAAACACTTAAGGGAAGATGGGTAAGTGTAGACTTGACCTAACTACACCTAGCCGCTTTGGCTACCTACATTTAGCCTAAATAACTTTACCAAGCAGACCTAACCTAATACCCATTACCTCTTTTGGCTATTTGTAACAAAGCTATTGCAAAAGCAGCTTTGCAAATAGCTTTGCGTACAAAAAATCGTATAAAATATTTAACTAAAATGCTTTTATATTTATAGCAAGCTTAGTAGCTTAATTTTCTGTAATTATAGTAGACCGGGCTATAAGTGCTATCTCACAAAGTTTATCTCACAAGTTTTTAGTTTTGGCGGAAGTCGTGAGACTGGCCCACCGTCAGCCTGGCCACCTCGCCATAGCTTTAGCTTGGCCAAGCAATTTGAGCCTCACATACGCGATAAGGAATGCAGTGTGTCAATAGTTCGCATAGCTTGCAGGGTAGTTGTATTGGTCGGCCTACACATTGTGTCACCAACGATCGATGCACCTGCACGGCAATTTATTTATGGTTTGCCGATAGTGGTCGGTCACATTTCAGTCCTGTCTGACCTGCATGCGTTTTGGATGCACGTCTACCGTGGGGTTCAGCAGGACATCCATGTCTCAATCACCGGGTTTCAACTCCCCGAATCCTGAGCAGGTTTGTTCACGCATACTGAAAGTACACACTATCTATTACTCTTTTAGGAATGCTGCGTCCTTCCATGATTGTTGGTAAGCGGGATTCACTCTGCATTTTCTCCAAGTTGAGCCTACCGTCTTGGGTTCGTTTCTACGCCGTTGATGTCGGCTGCTCTGGCCGGTTGGGGGGGGGGAGGGGGGGCGCTCGAATGTTTTCTATAGGCGACATTAGATTGCGAAATTTCAACGGTCGAGAGGTTACAATTCTACTTTGTCACGACTCTGCGTCAAGTTATCTCGAGTGCGTTGCTCCGGCAACACTGTAATTGTTTATATCACAATGACCCCACGCAGAATGCTGTCGCTATCCGATGTTGATGAATCAACACTCTCAAACATCGCAAAGGCATGCGGTATTCCGCAGGGCCTCATCGTGGATGTATACGACTGCACGCCGATTCAACTGAGCATGATCGCCGAGACAAGAGCTGAAGTATTCCATTTTATACTGTCTTTTGGCCCGGCCGCTGACATTGACCGGTTTTGTCAGGCGATCCGACAAGTAGTGTCGGCAAATACTGTCTTGCGCACTCGGATCGTCGAGTGCAGTCTTGGGATAGTGCAGGCCGTCACGAGCGAGGCGCACGTTACCGAGCACCTATCCGGCGACCTGGATCAATACCTCGACAATGACCAAACTCAGCGTGTCGGTTATGGGACAAATCTCTTCCGCACTGCATTTATCGGTAGGGTGCTCGTCGCAACAATACACCATGCCGTCATGGATCACATCTCTGTCGCTGCACTGCTGGGGGAAGACCTGCCCGCCGCCTATTACGGCTTGGCACCAAAGCCTCGCGCTTCATTCAAACAATTCGTGACGCAGTATGCGAATATCGATGAACCCACCGCGAGGTCATTCTGGGCAACCCGGTTCAAAGGCGCCCCTGCCATCTTCCCTAGAGTCAAGCCAGGCGCTATACTGGCTCCTATACAGAGAGCTGGAAAGACGATACGTCCAAGTCGAATCGGCACTGGCATAACCCCTACCCATATACCATACTACATCGAGGCAGCGTGGGCTTTGACCGCCGCTACGTATGCTGCCAGCGACAGTGTTGCATATGGTTATGTGTTGTCTGGCCGGTCACCGATGTTGCACGGCGTGAATTTGACTCTGGGACCGACAATTGCCGAGGTGCCAGTACAGGTCAACTTACAACGTAACATGACAGTGGAATGGCTTATAAAGGACAGGTCTACGGCACTGCGGCAACTTCAAATGCACCCTGCCTCGCAATACGGCGTTGCTGCCATTGGGGCAATCAACAAGTCAGCCAGAATTGCTTCAGGTTTCCAGACGTTATTGAACATCGTCCCCGTATTACCAATGAGCAGTGAAGGAGCCGGCGTAAAGTATGACGGCGTGATATGGCGGGGAGGGTCCTTCGCCCTGCAATTGGTATGCCGAATTCGGGATAACGAGATATCAGTCGAACCAAGGGCTGATCCAGTCCTGGTATGTGACGATCAGCTGCACCGAATTTTGAATCAGTTCGAACACATATTACAACTACTCATCGAGGTTCCCCCTCATACAAGGCTACACGAGTTGCCGCTGTTGAATGACCGTGACCATTCCGAGATTCTTGCGTGGAACAAGACCATTCCTCAGGCGACTGAAAATTGTTTGCACGAGCTATTCCGAGCAAGAGCTCGGGCGCAACCGGAGGCTGTGGCAGTAGAAGCAGGAGACGGACACGCAAGCTATTCTAGACTAGACCAAATGTCAGACCGCCTCGCAGATGAACTTCAGAACAGAGGCGTGTCCCCTGGACAACCAGTGGCCCTGATTTTTGAGAAGTCCCTCTGGGCCATCGTTGCGACCCTCGGTATCATGAAGGTAGGCGGACTATGCGTTCCGATAGACAAGGACGACCGATATGATCGCAAGGCCGCCATTCTCTCCCTCTCCAAGGCGAGCATGATCCTGATTTCCTCCACGGAATATTCCAACTCGGCCAGCCTCGCACCTGACGTCTTGCCAATCGGTCCCGATTTTGCTATCGGATGGCCTGAGCATCGCGTGCCTGAAAACCCGGGATCGACGAGCCCCTCCGGTTCCTCATTCTTCTCCGCAGAGAGCCTCGCCTACATAATCTTTACCGGTACCAGCACCGGAGCTCTGCAAGGTGTCTTGCTTGAGCACCGCTCTTTGGCTTCGTCGTTGACGTGGAATGCCCAGCGCCTTGACTGGGGACCCGAGTCTCGTGTTTTTCAATTCGCCTCGTACGCTTCAAGTATGAGCGTAATCGAGATTTTCGGCACCCTCCTCTTCGGTGGGTGTCTGTGTATTCCCGACGGAGAGGCTTGCGGCCGTTTGGAACCGAAGTCGAAACAGAAACTGCGCGACTCCGTCGTGTCCGTGAAGGCAAACTGGGCCATGCTACCTCCGAGTGTGCTGCGTACTATGTCGCCCAGCCAAGTGCCTGGACTACGATGGCTAGCCTCCGTAGGCGAGCCGATCGATGCGGAAGCCGCAGAGCGTTGGGGCGCTGGTCTTCGGTTCTTCAACTGCTGGGGCGCATGCGGGGCTTCGATTCTAAGCACTGTCGCCGAGCTTGGGCCACTTTGTCCGTATTCTGAGAGCAATATCGGCAGGCCGGTCGGTTGTGCTGTTTGGGTTGTAAATCCCCGACACCCGAACAAGCTTTGCCCTATCGGGGCTGTCGGCGAGCTTTGGATCGAGGGCCCAGGTGTGGCTCGGGGTCACTTGAGAGACGAAGAAACTACAGCGACAAGGGGTTCTTTCACCTCTCCACCACCTGCATGGGGAGATACATTCAGAGAGGAAAAGGGGGCGCGACTCTACCGCACCGGAGACTTGGGCAGATATAACCCCGATGGAAGTATCTCCTTCGTCGGCCGATTCGCCAATCAAGCCAAGAGCGCTGGTCAGACGCTCCAGGTAGAAGAGATCGAGGGGGCGCTTATCAGCTGTAGGGAGATTGAGAATGTTGCCGTCTTGGCAAAAATCTCCGCTGGACGGACGCAGTTAGTCGCCGTGGTTTGCTTGGTTGACAGCGACCACGGCGAAGCCATAATGACAATCCCGCACGAATTGGGTGAAGTCTGCTCTGAGGCCGTAGAGAAACGTCTCGATGCCATCCGCGACTACGCAAGATCCAGGTTGCTGTCGCACATGGTTCCCACTACGTGGTTCGCTGTTGAACAACTCCCTCGATCAACATCAGGAAAGTTGGATAGAGCCTCGATCTCTGCATGGTTGAGAACACGGCAGAAGTAATTTTAAGTAGAGTTACAGCGCACCGCATAGCCTCTTGGCAACAACCCCTCCCAGACTGCCTTCATTCCGTTTATGTTGCGAGGTGTCCCAACAGCGTGAGCGCGATCGCATGGTTTTCGTGCACTTAAGTTACAAGAACAGAAAGAGCAATAGAATCGCAAAACCTACGTGTGACAAGGAAATCTAGACGACTGTTTGTTGCCGTGACAGCAACGCAAAGGGCTTGACTTAGTTAAGATGTGGCTTCACCATCCCCAACACTACCCAGCCTAACACTACCGAGCCTAGCCTGTAACATAGGTCACGGATGCAAAGACGGTGGCTCGCTACCTAAGTCCTTTGACAGTATTCTCTAGTAAGTTATGGTGTACAGTTTATTAGCATTACTCTTGTATAGGAGTTATGTAAAATAAGAAAAACCACTCCTCCTCAATACGAAGTGCTAGCTACCATTAAGACTTCCAAATTCGTGACATCCTTGTGGAAAGGAGGTTACTTTCCCCCCCTTTTTTTTCTAATTCCAGACACCCCCTATACTTCATACCAGACCAGGTCCCTCTAGTTGTATGGCCTTGAAAGTAGCATGTGCATCTCATAGTCAGGCTGTGGGTAGGGAGAATACAGACAATGCAGTATCAATCAAGGACGGCGGCATGATTCAGCTGAGTCCTGGCGATCAGCTACTGATAGATTATTGAGCTCCCCGGCCAACTGATACGACCGCTTTCTTCCAAAGAGAATACCAAAGGTAAATATGTGTGCTGCTTTGGCCAGAAAAGGCCGATCATCAGCGTCCTCTTCCTCTACCACGGTTATGCCATCCCGAGACCGGTGAACGTGGTGGTTTATTGGCAGATACCGTCCCGGGTTCCATATGTTCCAGAGAGCCGAGTTAAGGAACATAAGCGTGGAATCGAAAACATAAAAGAACCATTCATAACGCAACAGCGGGCTAAGGCTTTTTAACGATTCGGGATGGTCGAGGTCCACGCTGGTATTGTCGGTATGTTCAACCAAGCGGTAGATAGATCGAATAGCAATGAAGACCATGCTTACGTAAAGAGTAAGTAAAGGAGTCGAAACCGTTTTTGTATATACTTGGGCTTTTACACAGCGGTAGTGAAAAGTACCGGCAATACCGACAAAAATAACGATAACGCCGAGCTGGATTCCAATGGCGGCTAGCGTTAAACGGCTGCCTAGTTGTTGTTGACTTGGGGCCGACGACGGGTTCGCGGCCAGGGCTACCCCTATGGCGTTTAATGCTTCAACAGTTGCTAGTAGGCCGCCAAACGTGGACAAGACTCTGCCAGGAGGAAGAGGTGCGAGGTATGGTA
This sequence comes from Xylaria arbuscula, assembly GCA_022385695.1. NCBI lineage: Eukaryota > Fungi > Ascomycota > Sordariomycetes > Xylariales > Xylariaceae > Xylaria > Xylaria arbuscula. Next base: position 464,060 of record MU279366.1, on the reverse strand, counting down.
TGTAGTAAAGTATTCGGCCAAGGACGTGGTAGTTGGCGAGTTCAAGAAGCGGTCTGTAAGTATGAAAGAAGCAAACAAAAGATTAGCTTACGTATTTAGTTAGGGGCGCAAGACTTGATTCGGGTTGGATTTATGCTGCTACTTACGGGCATACATATATAAATACCTGGCTCAGGATATAGGGAATCAAAACGTTATTGCCGGTATAGATATAGTTGTACGCTCCGTATTCCCGCAACGCGTACCCAGCAGTAAACAAAACGGCGCAGAAAGGATGCAGTCCAAGTAGCTTCCAGCTTTTATAGCAACTGATAATCAGTGTATTAGCAAGTCGTCACGTATCTTAGAGAATCGCAATAACGAAGATGAGAACACACTTACTAGCACTGCCAAATGTGACCAATAGCCGAGAGACCATAAGCAACGGCGAAAACGATGGGCGCCGCCTTGTTAGGAGCATAAACGTAGAGGCTCCCAGGGACTATTAAGAGCAGAACACAGTTAGTGGCAATATCAAGCAAAGGGTATGCCAAACTCTGACTCCGTAACAATCGCTGCTTACTAGGGTCTCCGTTTTCCATCTCGAGACGAGACGGGAATCAAAGATTCTCGGTCGATGTGATGGACGGGTATTGTACTCTGCGATTGAGAAGTGGAATAGTTATACTTGGATCGGGATGGAAGGGTTATGGGATTGAAAGATTAATGGATTTGGCGAAGGTTTTTTTTTTTTTCCCTTTATTTTTGTAATTTGTTGCGCATTGCATTCAATAGCGACCGCTGACAGCGTGTTAGTGACACAACATGACGCTTGATCCAAATAGGATAATAGAGTTGCCAAGACGCGGCATAAGCCCCGGAATGCTCCGCTGGCCTGAGATGGAAATAGAATAATAGCATAATATGTCCCGGCCCCCTCGGGCTCCGGTCTCCTATTAAGTGTGATTTGTACGTTTACGCCACGTTTGATGTATCAGTATATACGTAAGCCAAAGGAATATTGTCTTGGTACCTACTGCCCCTTAGGATAAGGCAACGCACGACTGCGCGTGGGGCGCCACCTAATACCAAACAAAGGGGGGTGGTAGTCTAATCCAACGTAGCCTGGTAACCAAGTGATCAGGTAAGGCCAGTACATGTCATACAGTTGCAGCTGAGCCACCTGGCACGTCTGGCAACAGGACCATTTCTGGAGCTACTGTAGATTCCTACCCTGCTTTTCCTTCCCCAACTGTCCCTAGATTTCAGTTAGGTAGAAGTAAGTACCTATAGCACTTATTGTTGGAGCTATGCTTTTACCCCTGTAACTAGTGCAACACAAATTAAATTATCTTTATTTGTGTTGTATTCAAACTTTTTAAAAGAAATAGGAGCAGTAATAAAAAGACAGAAAAGAAAGAGAAGAGAGAATCTGTCTACCTTTTATTCAGGGGAAATGTTGGATGAACTAGCAATACACCGAATCACAGTGGTACGCAGTCTGCTGTGGCCATTCTTCTCAAAACTGGGTTGGTGGGGTAGCTCGGCGCCGACTCATATAGATAGTACAGTCAAGTACCTACTCACATTATATATAAATCAAGCAGCCAAGCGGTTCAACATTAACCCCGAGGAAAAGGAAACAAACAGCGGGACAGAGTTGGCATATATAACTGGCACCACGAAAAGGAAAGTCTAGGGTCGAGATTTATGTCAGCACTAAAATAATAAATGCGACTCGCTTCATACTGGGTAGGTATATAAAGTCATCAACATGCGCATACTGGAATACAGCAGGACTACTTACTCTTTCATCTGAAAAGCGAGGTGGCTCGTGCACCCCGTCTTGGTTTTTCTTACCCGACAGCCTCAATGGAAGTGCACTCTTTCACTAGATATCTACAATGTCTATATCGAATATTGCCTCAACCCCGGAGGTTAACGAACTATTCTCGATCGCCTGCTACACTACGTCTACAATTCGGACAAGCTTACATCGCCTAAAGAAACGACGATAATGGATGATGGTCAACGATACCATTGCTGGGAATGTTCCCGGCGCCGTCTGGTTTGCGACTCCACGCGTCCTGTATGCAGGCGATGTATAATGACTCGGATTACATGCACCGGATATGGCGGCGTGGAGCCTTCGAGGCTGAAATGGCTTGCGCCCGGAAGAGTCATCTCTCGGTCGAGGAGGCTAAAGCGACCGCCATCGAACACAACAGCCCATGGTGAAGCGCTACCTCAGCCTATGAAAGAGTCATCCTACGGGATTGGCGATCTAGCCATTCATCTATTTGACTCTAGAAAAGAAGGCTACGCCTTAATTCAAGCTGTAGAATACTGCACGAGAAGTCCACCCAATCTGCTGGCACGAAAGATATGCTGACTGACTCGCACGATTAGTTAACTCGTGCATATACCAAGACCTGGTCCATATACGTGAGCTTGGGCCAAATCCTCACATATATCCCATCTCACCTACACACCTTCAGAGCGTAATCCCGGATTATTTACGACTTGGTTTTGTTTGCATGACGCTTAGTCACCGGATCAATCGGGCCAGGCATAGCCCACAATCTAGCGACTTGGTCGAATCATTTTACCATTACCGTGGCATGGCCATCCGCTCCCTCAGCGAGGATATCGACGTCGAAGGTAGGCGGACGGGTGATGTTGTCCTTGCCGGAATTGTGACGCTGCTGCTCCTAGATGTGAGTTGTTTCTCCGAGTCTCTACTAAAGAACAGCAGTCGTAGGCCATATTGATTCACGCTTCGTCTTTTTACAGGTTCAACAAGGCACCTCGCCGAGCTGGAGATGTCATCTTGAGGGTGTTCATAGATTGATCACTCTGCGCGGCGGCATCTGTGCTCTGGTCCCGTCAAAAAGTTTGGATTCTTTGCTGCTTTGTTTCGTCTTGTACGTCATCGTGTATTCCAATCGCTATATCCGAATCCAGCTGAGAGCTTACCTTGCGCAGTGTTGCGGTTATTGGAAACACGACATCTTCTGCCTCGAGCCTCGCCATGACGAGCTTCAGTCCCCAGCAACTTGAAGTCATCATGAAAGAATATGGCGCCGAGCCCTGTCCCTTCGAAATGTGCCCACCAGCCCTATTCGCCGAGATTGTAAAGATCAATCATATTCGCATGCAAGCAGCACAGCATAAGCCAAATATGATCAAGAACTTGTCTCGAGAGGCGTACGAGATCTTGAATTGCATTTGTGCTTTCTCACCACAGCAATGGACAGAGTCCAAGTCCTCGTCGAAATTAGACTGGGTACTTCTAGGAAATGCTTATCAGGCTGCCGTGACCTTGTATTGCATTTCGTCGCTGCAGAGTGTATCGATTTTGCCCCTAGAATCTTCACTGAGAGCCCGTTGTGCTGCACAGAGCGGGCTTCTCCAGGGGCTCCTCACTCGGACGCTATCGTCTCCAAGGACTAGAAGGTTCATGCTTTGGCCACTAGTGTTGCTCGGTGTAGAAGCCGTCCATTGTAGTGATACCATGCGTTCTTTCGTTGAAGAGCAGCTGTTGCAGCTGAGTAGTGATATAGGCTCGAGTGCCCCGTTGGTAGCGAAAGGTATCCTCGCTAGATTCTGGGCCTCAGGCGAGACACGGTGGGACGCTTGTTTCGACAAGCCATATGTGTTTAGTTCCCAGCTAGCAGTGGATGTCAGCCAGATCCTCCTATGAAGGACCGCTCTGAAAGCCTTCACGGGAAATACATCAGCTTGCTTCTATTCATGCAACAGGCTAGTCCGGCGCGTATCCTGAGCAAGGGCCCCTTATATAGCGCGGTCGTTATAAGGAGCCCATCGCCCCGGAGCTGTCGCGAGGGATTTTTCTCGTCACCTCACTTTTCTACCTTCCACGAAAGGGTGGTTTTTTGTGTCCGGGCCCTTGTTTCAGTAGGCAGCTACTGTTGAAAATGGGGTGACTGGTAAAGCGGTGGCTGGGTACTCCACCCCACACACCTGTCTACATAATATATTACTAGGTACCACTCCACTGTGTGGTCTATAGGACTGTTCCTTATGCTTAACAATACATCTGTTATCCTACCTTTTACTCATAATCTCAACACCTACGACTGCATACGGCAACAACCGCGCAACGGAACTAAGTTGTTAGAGCATATAAAGGCCTATAGGGCGGTCAGGTTAGAAAGGATAGTTATTTGGGTATTAGTTTAACGTATCCCAGAAGTGAATACTGCATCCAAATTAATTCAACACTGTTTAATATCTTGAGCCTTCTCATTGCAGTAGGCCTGTGACGCTGCCAACTTAGTGCCAGATACCTCCTGTTGTACGGAAGTGTTACACGTTCTGAGTACGAGGCTGTAGGTCTCGGTGATGTCTACGGACGTAACATGCGCTGAAAATAGTATTGACAATTGTCTCAGTGAGGCTATTCAGCCCTCGCTAATCTGAGACATTGGGTCGGAGGTCGGAGGTTAGCAATACCGACGATGTATATAAATAGCCTCGATATTCTAAGGGAGGGTCAGGAAGTCTTCCGAATGGTCAAGGACCTAGTACCCCCCTAGTAGATTATGGTCTAATTGAGTCTATCTCCAAGCCTCTTATACGTCCCTTGTGATACCTACCTCCTTTCTACGGTTATGAAAGCTGACATGATCTATGTTCTCTTTGACGGGAAATTTTCGAAATGGGCAATCATAAAGGGTTGATCTTATGATAGAAACTGAAGTTAAACCTACAAGCCCTCAGAGCAATTATTTCTTACGGTCTCCTTTCACAAGGGAATACTACTTAAAGTTAACCGTAAATCCCTCCTTGGCATTCTAAAAGGCCAAAGCCTGATTATCTCAACATATCTGAAGCAATTCCGCTACTAATTTAACATAACGCAAAGCTACGTGGAAGGTATAGCCATTCGACGTTCTAGGCCAACGGCCCTGAACACCGGCCCTAGACACTAACAGTAGGCTCCGAAGCGTTTTTGTACATAAGTTGTAAAGTAATACACCTTAGGTCTCCTAGGGTATCCGCATCTTCACTTCCTTCCGATCCACATTGTTAGTATTCATAGATCACTTACAAAGCATTAATCAATAAAATTTGCTATAAAGCAATAAGAACAGACAACAGACTGGTCTTAACAGCGCAACTTAAATTTAGCACAACGTAGCTAAAGTCAAACGCGCTATACAAACGCTCACCTATAATATACACCAGCCCATCCAGCACCTGATAATGTTGACATACACTCGGAGTGACTGCAGAATCATAGCTGGAGCTTACTTGTCCCAAGATCACACCAAGCTGATTCTCGTTGGGATATGCCGGACTAGCCACCAGGCCGCCGAGAGTGGTGAACGTTTCCTCAAACTCAATATAAAGTGTATCGTCTGTGGAGAAAGCCTCGAAAGCTATGATAATGTTGTTATGTTGGAGCGGTCGGCACCAATAAAGCGTCTCCTCCATTTTCTTAACCAGGAACTTTTTAATAACAACAGGGGCGAATGGCGGCCTTTTTTGCACAGCTAAGGTGACGAGTCCCGTTAGCCTCACCTGGTATTTCATTATGTACCTCTCCTGCGGTGGTCTCCACTGTATTCTAAGAGCCGTGTTAAATTTCTCAGTCTTAGGTAGCTTTCTATATTTGCTGTTGCCCTCATCAAGGAGAGATCTCTTTACTAGTTTCTTTAAGGGCGGACTATCGGCACGTTTAAAATTTCCATTCAAGTTAATAAGATTGATCTGAGTATGTCGGTAAAGCCTTGAGATGCTATCCATACTAAAATACTGTTGATCGAAGCATAAATGTTACTATAATTTATAGGCCTTCGAGAAAGTTCCCGCTTGTATTTAAATAAATACACAGGGAATAAGCAACGCCAGAAATGGCGTTATGTTTTTTTTTTCCTATAGTAACCTTTTAACGTCCAATTATTCGTGACTCGCTGCGGCATTAACAACATGCGGCGAGGAAGCAGCGCCGGAATTAGCTTCAAAAAACGAATTATTGTCGATCTATTTTAGTCGTGTCTTTTTACAGGAAGAGCAGTAGGCTCTTTTGCTAGAAGGCTTATTACCGTCGCTGAGTATCGAAGCAGTAGACCTGAAATACACTCACAAAGCTTTCCTCGGCATAATACCAATCCCTCTCTCTCTGGTGCTGAAAAAACCTGTCGTCCGATGCGTGCAGTGCGTGCCGGAGGGATCCGGATGCCAGTTATGCTCCAAGAGCGGATTGCATTGCCCCGGCCTTAAACCGAGAGAGCGCTTTCGTCGAGTGCCTGACGACACACATGAGGATCAGCCTACCCCCGTGGCTCGTACACATGCTGCCCAGGAACCCTGTAAATGCACACCACTCAAGACCTTTCGCCTCCGCGAGAATAATGAATAGTCTGTTTAATCCCAGCACACACTAGGGCTAGTCTTTTAATGCACTTAATAGTTGTCGCGATATTCGCCTAAATTGTTACGAGCCAGCAGATTTAAAGGATTTCTGCTAGAAATGCAATAGCTAAAGAAAGTTAACGATCGTTTTCAAAGTTTCAGTGAACGCTGTTAAATTAAAAATCTCTTTTAAAAGTTTTAAGCTATACTTGGATTTAATAAATTTACTGCGATAAAAACTTAAAGCGGTTAACATAAAGGAAAAAGTGTTTTATGGTAAAATATTTTTAAGAAATTATGCTATTTTTAAAAAGCACCTCGATAATTTGCGGGTTTTAAAATTTATTATAAAAGCATTTTATAATTATATCGAAAAATAAAAACTGCTTTTAAAAAGGTTTTTTATTAATTATTTATAATAAATCTTAAATTTAAATAATATAATATATTTAAGGCTTTTATATAAATTATATAAAGTAATATATTATAATAATTAACGTATTTTATTATTAAGTAATAAAAGTTTTAAATTTTTTTACTTTTTATTATTTAGACTTTATTTTTTTATTTATAATAATAAATTATATATTAAAAAAAGCTAGGTTATTAATTATTATTAACGCTTTTAAACATAACCTTTATATTTTTATTTATAAGCTTGCAAAAATATATAGCATTTTTAATAAGATTTTTTATTATAAAATTGCCGGTATTACGTTTTAACGCAACAATAAAAATATAAAGTTAAAATTAATTAATTTTAAAAAGCAAGTAATAATATAACGTGTTTTATTATCAAGTGATAAATATCATCAAATGACAAAAGTCTTAAGCACTATTAAAATTGCAACGTAAAAAAAACAACCATAATGCAATTAAATTACTTTAAATTAATCGAAATCTTTTTTATTAGATGTATTTACATCTACTGTACAAGTGCGCGCATTATGACCGGTGTTGCCGCATATGCCACAATGGCGCGCGCGCGCAGATGCCCTCACCCGACGACCACTTCCTTTATTATTTTTTTGATCTACTTGACCACCACCCTCTTTAGAGACCTGGAGATCTGTTTCCTCAGATCGAGTAAGTACTCCTCCAGTCTGTAATCGTTTATTTTTTGTTCTCCAACGTTTACTAAAAATATGGTTGGCCTTTTAAAGCTTAGCTACTTTATTTAGTATTAACGTCTGCCCATGCAGTAAATAATATGTAGCTTTTAATAATAAGTTTACAGCGTTAATAATTTTGCTGGGTAAGCTACTTTAATGCCTAGCAATTTGGGTTTTTAAGTAAATAGTCTGCAAAACAGCTTTTTTAATAGTAGTAAAGGTTTTTAAAACCTAAACAGTAAAAAGTAACTCAAGCTTTAGCAATAGTATAAAAAAAATTAGCGCAACATTAAGCCCCAAAATAACAACTTTTAGGTTAAATGGGACAAGGCCAATAGCTTTAAACCTAAATGTAATGTTTATAAATATTATTGCTTAAGTATAAGCTTTAAAAAACGCAGGTAAAAAGTCTTTCTTTAAAACATATATTATACCTGTTTGCATAATATTGCTGATTTTAATATTATATGCTTTTTTTAACAGGTTAAAATATGCCACGTTTAAAGGCTGAAGTTTATAAAAAGAATATGTAAGCATTGTTTTGGTAAAAATACCATTTTTCTGGCAATAATTCTCAAATTTTTCCAAATAGTAGCTTTTGTAATTATTAAAGATAAAAAAATGTTTTGTGCTTATTAAACACGGTTAAGTATATTTATTAAAGTATTTAATTTATTTTAAACCAAGATTATTATTAATTTAGCCGTTATATAAAACTGCAATTTGTTATTTAGGTGGTAAAAGGCTATTGCAATATTAAAAGGCAAAGTAGGTTTTTTTCTTTAAAATAATAAAAGGCGGCACTAATTAACCTTATAAATTAATTAAACAAACAGCTGTAAACCAATTTTAATTGCCTTGCTAAGCTTGCCTAAGCCTATTCCGCTTTTTAACACTTGTTATAATTATATTAATTGTAATCATACCTATTATAAACCTTATTTTATTAAAATTGTATATATTTTTTTTTGCAATGCTTTAACGTTTAATAGTTTTTTTTACGCGTTTGTAATACATGTTATATTTAGTAGGATCTTTGCAGAGAACTCGGCTATAGTTAATTCAATGGTTTAAATGCGTTTAAAGAGCTGGTGTACAGTTTATAAAGCGCATTGTTTAGCACTTTCCGACAGGTTGGCTACCCCGCTTAGCCAATAGTCGGTCGGCCATATCTTGAACATAACACACCCGGGGAGAAAACGCTTTCAAATCTAGGTAAATTATAAACTGTATAATCGCCTGCTCTTCAGAGTTGGTTAATTTCAACTTTATATCTTTGCTGCCGCGCCGGGGCGCAACACCGGCGATTTTGCGGCAGAAAGTCTTGTTAAAAACGCTATACATTTTCGCAAGCTTATAAATAAAAATATAAAAGTTGCGTTTAAAAGCGCTAGCAGCAATTAATAACCTAGCTTTTTTTAACGCATGGTCTATTGTTGTAGGTAAAAAAAATAAAGTTTAAATAATAAAAGGTGAAAAAACTTAAAACTTTTGTCACTTGATAATATTTGTCACTTAATAATAAAACATGTTAGTTTATAATTTACTTAAATTTAAAAGCGTTTTTTTTTTAGGTATATTATATATAAAATATAGCTAATTAATTATTAATTAAGCAAAATAGCTAATTTATTAAAAAATGCTAAACAATATAATTTATAAATTATATATTAGCTTTTTAAATATATTTAAATTATTAAATTAATTATAATTAAATTTTTTGCAAAGATTTTATTAAATATAATATATATTATAAATATATAAAAAAAATTATTAAATGTTAAAATATTATAAAAAAATATATATATAATTTTAATAAAATAAAGTTTATAATAAATATAATTATAATTAATATAGTTATAATAAATAACGTGGTTTATTAGTGGGCCGGATATATCACCTAACCGGACATTTTTCTTATCTTTTTTTATAATATAACTTTAACGCGTAATAATTCTACAACTACAATGCTAAATTAATTTTAAAAAAGTTAAATTGCTTTAGCAATCCAAGCGACGCGAGGCGGACCAAACAAAATTAGCTAAAAAGCTGCTGCAAAACTTTACAATATCCTACTATTTACTTTTAGCAACTAAATTAACGGCGCCCAACTTTAACGCAATATTTAGCCTTTACATTACAAATTAAACCTAATTAAAGAGGAGATACTTCGCAAATATATAATTAACTTGGATACCCAAGGGATGCCTTTTAAAATTGCTAGTATAGAAAATATAGCCAATTTTTTGTTGCAGTTGCGCGGCGGCAAACCCGTCGGCAAGCACTAGGTCAGGCGATTTATCAACCATAACCTAGACCTAAAAACAAAAATAAATCGGAAATACAATTACCAAAAAGCCTTTTATAAAGACCCAGATGTTATTTTTAGGTGGTTTGGCCTAGTTGCAAATATAAAGGCCAAATACAGCATTTAAAATAAAGATATCTATAATTTTAATAAAACCGGCTTTATAATAGGAGTTATTGGCTTAACACTTGTTGTTACACGCGCCGATAGGCGTGAAAAGGCGAAGTTAGTCCAGCCTGGCAATCGGGAATGGGCAACGGCTATTAAATGCATTAATTCGAAAGGTTGGTGCATTCTGCCTTTTTTAATTGTTTTGGGCCAATATTACCTTGCGAACTAATCGCACAAAAGCGGCTTGCCATTTAACTAAGTAATCAAACCAACTCTTAACGGCTAAACAGATAACAAAACAGGCCTAAACTAGGTTAAACACTTTAATAAACATATTAAAACGCGTATAAAAAGTTTATACCGCTTTTTAATTTTCAATAGCTATAAAAGCCATATTTTAGCTAAATTTAAGGTATACTGCAAAAATAATAATATTATCACACTTAATATGCCTTTTTACTTATTTCACCTTTTTTAACTTTTAAATATAGCACTTTATTTGCCTTTAAAACGTGTTTATTTTAAAAAAATCAAATAATTTATTAAGGCATTAATAAACCATATAACTAAGCTTAAATTTTTTATAGTATTTAAAGCCGTATATTTTACTATTTTTAAAAAAAAAAATATTAAATTCAGATTTAAAGCAGTTGGTTTAATATCTCATAACCTAAACGAAATAATTAAAAAGCTTAACGTACGTTTATAAACGCCTACCCCAGGCCCATCGCGGCCGGGGACGGCCAGTACCTACAACCTTTAAACACCCTCGAACTCTCAACAAACAGTCCAGCACTCTACTTTTATTAAAAGTAAAATCTCTACCCACTAAAAAAGCTCTCTAACACCAATTTTAAAAGCTATAAACCAAATGGCGAAAGGTATGCAGGTTATAACGCATTAAATAACCCTTATGTAAAAAAAGCTTTATACTTTTCAAAAAGCTAATCAAGCGTTGGCAAAACGTTAAAAAGCTAAAAAGTCCCGAGTATAGCTTAAAGGTGCCTTTACTATTAAGAAATCCCAGGCGCTACAAAACAAAAAAAATAAGGGTAAACGTTTAGCAACCAACAAAAGAAAAAATAAAGGTTTATTAAAACAGAAAGCAATAGGCGATAAATATTGTAAAAATTGCAGTAAAGCAGGTTATAATTTAAAAACTTGCAAAGTTATTATAAAATTAAACAGCAAGTTAAATAGCGATTAATTTGAATTAATTAAAAGTAGCATAGTTAAGTTATTTTATTTTAAAGCAGTAAAAAGTGGTAAAAATGTCCGGTTAAGTAATATGTCCGGCCCACTAATAAACCACGTTATTAAAAAGCAAAATAAATTTAAATAAGCTTAGCAAAGCAATTAAAATTAATTTATAATTATTTTTTTAATTAATTTATAAAGTTAATTAATATTGCTTTTTATTATTTTAAAAAAAAAATTTACTTTATTTTTTAATATTATAATAGCTTTTTATTATTTAAATAATAAATTATAGTTTTATATAATAGCTAAATTAATAATAATTTTAATTTAAAATAAATTAAATATTTTAATAAATATAAAATATTTTTTTATTTTTAATAATTATAAAAGCTATTATTTAAAAAAATTTGAAAATTATTAATTAAAAAATAATATTTTTATTAAAATAATATTTATGCATTTTTTTTATAAATTTTACCTTTTAAACGTAATATATTTTAATTTATTAAAAAAGCATATAATATTAAAATTAGCAATATTATATAAACAAATATAATTTATATTTTAAAAAAAAAAAATTTATTTGCGTTTTTTAAAACTTATATTTAAGCAATAATATTTATAAATATTATATTTAAATTTAAAGTTATTAGCTTTATTTTATTTAATTTAAAAGTTATTATTTTTAAGTTTAATATTATATTAATTTTTTTTATATTATTGTTAAAACTTAAGTTATTAATTTTATAAATTTATTATTAAAAATTATATATTATTTATTATATAAATAAATATTAATATTAAATAAAATAACTAAGCTTTAAAAAGCTAATTATATTTTTAATAAATATTAAAAAATAAAAAATAAATAAATATAAATTAAAAAAATATTTATTTAATTTAAAAAAAAATAATAATTAAATAAATTAAAAAATGATAAAAAAAATAGTTATTAAATAAAAGCATTTACATACGCGTGTTATTATAACATATATAATAATACCGGTTATATTATATTCATTTATATAATAAATATAAATATATTTAATAAAAAGATTTTTAATTAATTTAAAATAATGCTTAAAACTTTTATTATTTAATAATATTTATTATTTAATAATAAAACACGTTATATATATTAATTATAAATTATTAAATAATTAATATTACTTTTATATAATTATTTTAAAAAGTTATTATAATGTTATTTATAAATTATTAATATATATAAATTATTAACGCTTTTTTTTCTTTTTATGTTAATTTAAATAATTTAATTAAATTAACGCATCTCCTACTTAAGCTGGACACCTAATTAAGCTGGCCATTTACGTGACATGTATAACACCGGTAATTTTATATAGGGTGCTACTTACCCCTTTTTTTAATAACTTAACGAAAAATAAGCCTACAAACTAATAATTAATATATTTGAAATCTTTATTTAAACACGAATTTAATGGTATTTCTTATTATTTTCTATAAAAACCACGCTAAAATTTTAGCGTGGTTTTAAATATACCTATAAATATAATAGTAGCAAATTTATAAAAAATACTATTAAATTTCTTTTTAAATAAAGATTTTAAAAATATTAATTATTAGTTTTTAGGCTTACTTTTTGTTAAAATGCACGGACTTTTTTAGTATATTTTTATATGGGAAATTAAGTGGCCGGTTTAATTAAGTGTTCGGTTTAAGTGTGAAATGCATTATATTTTTAAAGAAAATTTTTTATTTATGTTTTTTAAAGCTTATATTTAAATAATAATATTTTTAAATAATATATTTAAATTTAAAGCTATTAGCTTTGTTTTATTTAATTTAAAAGTTATTATTTTAAAGTTTAATATTATGTTAATTTTTTTTATATTATTATTAAAGCTTAAATTATTTTTTATTGTTTAAATTTTCAAAATTTTTATTATTATTAAAAAAGTTATTTTATAAATTATTTATTTAAAAACTTAAATTATTAAATATTAAAATAATTTATTTAATAAAATTATTAATATTATAAATTTATTATTAAAAGTTATATATTATTTATTATATAAACAAATATTAATATTAAATAAAATAACTAAATTTTAAAAAGCTAATTATATTTTTTATAAACGTTAAAAAATAAAAAATAAATAATTATAAATTAAAAAAATATTTATTTAATTTAAAAAAATAAATTTTTAAGTTTTTAAAAAAAAAAATAATTAAATAAATTAAAAACACAAAAAAAAAAATAATTATTAAATAAAAGCATTTAACGCATTTTATATTTAAATTAAATATTTAATTAAACCGGCTATTTAATTTTTTATATAAAAATATATTAAAGAAATCTATGCATTTTAATAAAAAGTAGGCCTAAAAACTAATAATTGGTATTTTTAAAATTTTTATTTAAAAAAAAATCCAATAAAATTTTTTATAAATTTACTATTATTTTATTTAAGGCTATATTAAAAACTATGCTAAAAATTTAGCGTGGTTTTAAGTATATTTATAAATAAAATAATAGCAAATTTAAAAAAAATATTATTAGATTTTTTTTTAAATATAGATTTTAAAAATATTAATTATTAGTTTTTAGGCCTACTTTTTGTCGAGATGCATGGATTTCTTTGGTATATTTTTATATAAAAAATTAAGTAGCCGGTTTAATTAAATTTCCGGTTTAAGTGTGAAATGCGTTATATATATATGCTATTATAATATATATAATAATATTAATTATAATGCATATATTTATATAATAAATATAAATATGTTTAATAAAAGAATTTTTAATTAATTTAAAATAATTTAATTATATTATAATTTAAATAATGCTTAAAACTTTTATTATTTAATAATAATTATTATGTAATAATAAAACATATTATTATTTAAATATAAACTTTAAAAAATGTAAATAAAATCTTTTTTTTAAAATATATATTATATTTATTTGCATAATATTATTAATTTTAATATTATATATTTTTTTTAATAAATTAAAATATGTTATATTTAAAAGCTAAAATTTATAAAAAAAATATATAAATATTATTTTTTTAACAATAGTTTTTAAATTTTTTTAAATAATAACTTTTATAATTATTAAAAATAAAAAAATATTTTATGTTTATTAAACATAGTTAAATACATTTATTAAAATATTTAATTTATTTTATTATTAAATAATAAATATTATTTAAATTATAAAATAAAAAAAACAATTATAATATAATTAAATTATTTTAAATTAATTAAAAAATTTTTTATTAAATATATTTAATTTTAATATATAAATATACACATTATAATTAATATTATTGCATATATTATAATAGCACGCGAATGCAAATGTTTTTATTTAATAATTATTCTTTTTACTATTTTTTTAATTTACTTAATTATTACTTTATTTAAAAATTTAAAAAAGAAAATTTTAAATTAAGTAAATTTTTTTTTAATTTATAATTGCTTATTTTTTATTTTTTAATGTTTATTAAAAATATAATCAACTTTTTAAAGCTTAATTATTTTATTTAATATTAACGTTTGCTTATATAATAAATAATATATAACTTTTAATAATAAATTTATAATATTAATAATTTTATTAAATAAGCTATTTTAATGTTTAACAATTTAAATTTTTAAATAAATAATTTATAAAATAGCTTTTTTAATAATAATAAAAGTTTTTAAAACTTAAATAATAAAAAATAACTTAAGCTTTAATAATAATATAAAAAAGATTAGCGCAATATTAAGCTTTAAAATAATAACTTTTAAATTAAATAAAATAAAGCTAATAATTTTAAATTTAAATATAATATTTATAAATATTATTATTTAAATATAAGCTTTAAAAAATGCAAATAAAAAGTTTTTTTTTAAAATATATATTATATTTATTTGTATAATATTGCTAATTTTAATATTATATGCTTTTTTTAATAAATTAAAATATATTATATTTAAAAGCTAAAATTTATAAAAAAAAATACGCAGGTATTATTTTAATAAAAATATTATTTTCTTAGCAATAATTTTTAAATTTTTTTAAACAATAGCTTTTATAACTAACGCATCTCTCACTTGAGCTGGACACCTAATTGAGCTGGCTACCTACGTGATATATACACCACTGGCAATTTTATATGGGTACTACTTACCCCCCTTTTTAATAACTTGACGAAAGGTGGGCCTATAAACTAATAATTGGTATATTTGGAATCCTGATTTAAGGACGAATCTAATGGTATTTCTTATTATTTTCTAGCTATTTTATTTAAGCGTGCACTTATAAACGTTTATTTTACAGGGATTATTTTAGTGTATTTTTTATACAGCCTTAAATAAAATAGCTAGAAAATAATAAAAAATACCATTGGATTCGTCTTTAAATAAAGATTCCAAATATACTAATTACTAGTTTATAAACCCACTTTTCGTCAAATTATTAAAAAGAGGGGTAAGTAGTACCTTATATAAAATTACCGGTGCTGTACATGTTACGGGGTAGCCGGTTTAATTAGGTGTCCGGTTAAAATAAAGGATGCGTTAATTATAATTAATAATAAAAGTTAAATTAATAATATTATAATAATAATATAAGTTTTAAAATAATTAATATTAAAATTTTGCTTAAAACTTTTAATAATATACTTAGTTTTATATTTATTAATATTGTTTAAAATATTAATTTTACGTTTTAACATTTATTAATTATTAATGAAATGTTTATTTAAGTTTATAGCTTTTATAAATTATAATGCTTTAAATTATAATTATTTATAATTATTTATTATTTTTAAAAAATTTTAACGGTTTAAATAATATTATTATTATATATATAAAAAATTTAATAAAAAAATTAATTTATATAAAACTTAAATTTTTTCTATATTTATTTTTTATTATATTAAATTTTTTTTTTAATAATAATTATAAATAATAATTTTATTATTATAAAAAAAATAACTATTAAAATATTTAAAAATTTAACGCTTATTTTTTTAAATTTTTTATATTAATAATAATAATATTTTTTAAACTTAAGTTTTTTAAAAATATATAATATTAAAACAAATTATTTAAAAGCAAATTTTTATTTTATAAATTTTTTAAAAAGTTTAATATATTAGCAATAATAAATTTATTAAAAAATAATAGTTATAAAGCTAATATAAATGCTTTTAATAGCTTTATAATAATTATTTATTAAATTATATGTTTAATTAATATATATATTATATAAGTTTTATTATTTATAATTATTATAATTTAATTAATTTTAATTTATTATTTATAAAAAATAATAATAAAATATTTAAAGTTTATAAAAAATTAAATTTAATTTTAGTTTATTTTATAAAAATTAATAAAAAGTTAAATTTTTATTAATAATTATAATATAATTTATTAAATTTATTATAAATGTTAAAATATAATATTATAAATATAATAATAAATTAAAAGCTTAAAAAATAATTTATAATTAATTTAACATTATTTTTATAAAACATTTTATTAAGTTATTTTATTTATAAATATAAAAGTTAAATATATTAAAATTAATATTTTTAACGTTTAATTATTTTTTTATAAAGTTATTATTAACTTTAATATTAAAGTTAAAATAAAAATACATTAAATAACGCTTATAATAATAATTAAACCTTTTAAAATAGCTTTTTATTATAATATATATAATAAATGTTAATTTATTTTTTAGCAATTTAATTTATTTATAATAAAATTTGCAATTTATTAAAATAAAAAAATAAAATATTTAAAAATAAAATTTAAGCTTAATAATAAATAAATTTTTTATTATAATAATTAATATAATTATTAAATTAATTATTAAAATAAAAATAAACTGTTTAATAGCTTTATTTATAATATATTTAGCATAAAAAATTGTTTTTTATTAATAATATTAAAATATAATATTTTAATAATAACATGTTTTATTATTAAATAATAAATATTATTAAATAATAAAAGTTTTAAGTATTATTTAAGTTATAACGTAAAAAAAACAATTATTATAACAGGGCTAATGGTTATAAGTGCTAGGCACCTGGTATAGCCGTTGTTTCGGCTATTCGGAAGGCTTACGGCTGCGCGCAGCCGAGATCGGGCCGACGATAGCCTAAATTGCTAGCTATATTAAAGGGTTGGCCGTCGGCCAACCTACTTACCTACTTTTGTTAGATTTAACGATATGCACACTAAACAAACTCTTATAGGTGTCGGATATAACGATTACCTCTATAGTCACGCTATCACAACGTACCATGGTGGTACGATGAGACCTACCACCTACGGGTTAAAAGAGGGAGCCAGAAGACAGAGGTTCTCGACAGACAGAAAAAAATACACAGAAAATCATGACCTCAACGGGTTATTAGCTTAAATCTAACAACTTTAGCCACTAGTTACCACTAATTAATTAACTAAGTTATAAGCTACCACTTATAACAATGGCTATGCTATTGCCTATATAATTTACATATATTTTTTCATATTAATTATTGTTGTTGTTTTGTTGTTATTTTTTTTGTTGTTATTTTTTAAGCCCCGTTTCACTATAATGCAATTAAATTATTTTAAATTAATTAAAAAAATTTTTATTAAATATATTTATATTTATTATATAAATATACGTATTATAATTAATATTGTTATATGTATTATAATAGCACGCATATATAAATGCTTTATTTAATAATTATTTTTTTTATTATTTTTTTAATTTATTTAACTATTTTTTTTTTTTAAAAAACTTAGAAATTTGTTTTTTTAAATTAAATAAATATTTTTTTAATTTATAATTGCTTATATTTTATTTTTTAACGTTTATTAAAAATATAATTAGCTTTTTAAAATTTAATTATTTTATTTAATATTAATGTTTGCTTATATAATAAATAATATATAGCTTTTAATAATAAGTTTATAGCATTAAAAATTTTGCTAAGTAAGCTATTTTAATGTTTAATAATTTAGGTTTTTAAATAAATAGTTTGCAAAATAGCTTTTTTAATAATAGTAAAAGTTTTTAAAACTTAAATAGTAAAAAATAACTTAAGCTTTAGCAACGGTGTAAAAAAAATTAGCGTAATATTAAGCTTTAAAATAATAATTTTTAAATTAAATAAAATAAAACTAATAATTTTAAACTTAAACATAATATTTATAAATATTATTGCTTAAATATAAGCTTTAAAAAATATAAATAAAAAGTTTTTTTTTAAAATATATATTATATTTATTTGTATAATATTGCTAATTTTAATATTATACGCTTTTTTTAATAAGCTAAAATATATTATATTTAAAAGCTAAAGTTTATAAAAAAATATACAGGTATTATTTTAATAAAAATATTATTTTTTTAGCAATAATTTTTAAGTTTTTTTAAATAATAGCTTTTATAATTATTAAAAATAAAAAAACATTTTATATTTATTAAATATAATTAAATATATTTATTAAAATATTTAATTTATTTTAAATTAAAATTATTATTAATTTAATTATTATATAAAACCGCAATTTATTATTTAAGTAATAAAAAGCTATTATAATATTAAAAAATAAAGTAGGTTTTTATTTTTAAAATAATAAAAAGCAGCATTAATTAATTTTAAAAATTAATTAAATAAATAGCTATAAATTAATTTTAATTACTTTGTTAAACTTATTTAAGTTTATTTTATTTTTTAACATTTGTTATAATTATATTAATTATAATTATGCTTATTATAAACTTTATTTTATTAAAATTATATATATATTTTTTTTGCAATATTTTAACGCTTAATAGTTTTTTTTATACGTTTATAATATATATTATATTTAGTAAAATTTTTATAAAAAACTTAGCTATAATTAATTTAATAGTTTAAACGTGTTTAAAAAGCTAATATATAGTTTATAAAGCATATTTATAACAAACTATTAGTTTATAAAAGCGTTAATACTTAAAGCTCCACGTATTAAATTGTGCTTAGGGTGCAAACGTTGTACAATCGGGTTATAACTAAATAATTGTTAAAAGATTACTTTTACACTGCTATTTTAAAAAGTCGCTATGTGCTTAAATTAAATTATAAAGTAAAAACTATACTAATTATAAAGAAAACATCTTGTCATTATATAGGCTGTTTTTTTCTTTACTATTTCCTTATGCTTTGCCTGCTTTATAAATCACATAAAGCGCCTGCTTTATTTGCTTTACAGATCTCTTAAAGCATTTGCTCTACCTGCTCTACAGATCTCCTAGAGCATCTGCTTTACCTGCTCCACAGAGCTGCGTGTCACGTGACCTCTCCTGGGCTGTGGCTTGTCTCCTGGTCTAGCCCAGTACCCCTCATTGGGTCGTTTGGTCACTTTGGTCTCCTAACAGGTCGTCTTTTCTGTTGGTTCGTAATATTATTCCTTTTTTCCCAGGTTTATTGTCCGCAATAAATACCAGCGTGTTTCTTCCGTCTTGGTGAGTTCTGTAGGTTTTTTTCTTTTTTCTGTTCTTTATGGTCTTTTTTTACTATGGCAGGTCGTATTGCAAAGTCCGCTCCGCTTTTTTCCACAGAGCGTTGTTGCGCCACCTTTGCTGCCATCGAGACCTTTGGTTACGAAGTCATGCCTTGTTCTCGCTGTTTTAATAAGGGACTTTCTTGTAAAATGTTAGATAGTGTTAATTGTTGCAGGAACTGTAATGATGCCAACCTTCCCTTTTGCGATAAAAACCACGTTCCCATTGATTCTCTTTATTTTGACGTGAATCCAGTATTTCTTCGACCTTATATAAATCTTCGTCTGGTTTAACTTTTAGTTGTGTTTGGAGTTCGGCGTTTTTTGGTGCTGGTTTAAGAAAAGAAATATGGAATTCTGGCCATATCCTTGCCCCTTTAAGTAGCTTAAGTTAATAATTGGTTTTTGAAATGACTTTTTTAATTTTAAATGGTTTGATCAATTTAAAGTTTAGCTTATTGCTTGGTTGTTTTGTTTTAATGTTGCGCCTTAAGAGATATACTTTATTTCCCCTCTTTAAGATTAGCTTTAACAACCTATGCTTATTGCTGTAAGCTTTCATATGGTTTTGTAAAAATACTAGTTTATTTTGTAGTTTTTGTTGTAAACCTATGATTTTTTTTGCCCATATTTTTGCTTTAGGCGCCATAACGCCATAGATCGCTATTCGATTTACTTTTAGGTTAAATCCATAATTTGCCTTAAATGGTGACATTCCCATTAACTTATTGTCAAAACTATTGTAAGCATACTCCGCTATAAGCAAAAGCTTAACCTAATTGTTTTATTGTTTGTTAAGGTAGCAGCGTAAATACTGCTTTAAAGTTTAATTAAATCTTTTTATTTGTTTATCCATTTATAGGTAATAAG
The DNA here is from genome assembly GCA_022385695.1 of Xylaria arbuscula. Taxonomy (NCBI): domain Eukaryota; kingdom Fungi; phylum Ascomycota; class Sordariomycetes; order Xylariales; family Xylariaceae; genus Xylaria; species Xylaria arbuscula. The sequence continues at coordinate 443,567 of MU279366.1, read as the reverse complement.
CCATAAATAATCGGTGCTTAACGCCTAATGCTTTTATTAACAATTAATAAAACTTAAAAGCTATAATTGTTTTTTTATTTATAACTGCTTTTTTTAAAATTCCATGTTTGCTAAAAACATGTTTAATTATTATGTAGGCCAAATCTTTTGCTGTATTTGATTTCAGGTAAGGTATAAAATATCTATACTTTGTAAGTCTTTTTACAATGACCAATATTAAGTCGTAAAATACTCCTATTATTGGTTTTTTTAACTTAAGTAGCTTAACAATAAAGTTAAACACAATAAACTTTTAAGCTCTGTCTGGTATTTGCTTGGGTTGTAGCAATCCATATGGTTTGTGTTGTGGTGCCTTGCTTTTTCTACATAGGACACATTTTTGAACTACCTTTTTTACTATGCTTTTAAGTCCTTTGCATTTGTAGTTTTTTCGTATTTGTGACAGTGTTTTATACACTCCTTAATGTTCTGCTAATGAATGTTTGTGCATTGCCTTTACTAGTTTTTTAATTGTAAATTGTTATTTAAGATTTAAATATACCCTTTTATTTTTATTTTTGCTTTGCTTAAAGGTTAATAATATATTAGTTGGTAATAGTAGTGCCTATAAAACTATTCTATGGTTTTTTTATAATTGTTTAATTTATTTATTGTGATTAAATAAAGTTATAGCAGCAAGTGTAATTCCTTGTTGGGTTTCTTTTAACAATACTTGGCTTTTGGTTTCTGATTTTTTATGGTTGCTTTGTTAATTTAAAATATCTGCTGTCACATTCTCTTTTCCTTTAATGTGAAAAATAATAAAGTTAAACTGGAATAAAAACTCTGCTTATTTGATTTGTTGTTTATTTAATACTTTTGTTGTCATGAACGTAGTTAAGTTCTTGTGGTTTATGTACACCTTAACTGGTTTTTTAAGTCCATAAAGGTAATGTTTTCATTTTTTGAATGCTTGGACAATAGCCATAAGCTTTTTGTTTGGTAGCATGTATTGCTTTGCCGGTCCTGAGAATCTTTTCGAGAAATAAGCCACTAGGTGCAATTTTCCATTCTCATCTTGTTAACCTAGCCGTCCGCCTATTGCTTTTTCACTAGCGTTAACTATTACTTTAAATTCTTTATTTAAATTAGGAAGCTTTTAAACAGGCTTTTTTAATATAAGCGCCTTAACTTTTTCAAAAGATTTACGTTTTTCCTTTTTTTATTTAAAAGGATTGTTTTTTCTTATTAGGTTTAAAAAAGGTTTAGCGTGTTTACTAAACCATTTAATAAAGCTTTGGATATAGTTTGTAAATCTTATAAACGCTTTTATATTATTTACCGATTTAAGCACCAGCTAATTTTTTACTGCTAAAATCTTAGATTTTTAAATTCTTATTTTCCCTAGAGTTATTGTAAAACTAAGAAAATTAACCTTTTATGTATGAAATTTGCTTTTCTTAGGGTTTACCTTTAACTTGGCAATTTATAGCGCGTTTAGTACTTTTTTAACGTGTTTTTAATATTTTTTAAGGTTTTTTAAATATATTAAAATGTTGTTTAAATATATTATTACAAATATGTTAATAAATTTGCATAAAGCGTGCGTTATTTGCGCTTAAAATGTTGCTAAAGCATTGGTAAGTTTAAAAGGCATTACTAAAGATTTGTATAATTTATATTGTATGCAAAATGCCATTTTCCACTTATTACCTAATGCTATTCTCGTTTAATTATATGTGTTTGGTAGGTTAAATGTCATAAACCATTTTGCGTGCACTAATCTATTCTGTAAGTTGTTAATTTTAAATATTGGTCCTATAAATTTAATAGTTTTAAAGTTCACATTTTAGTAGTTTATTACTAATTTCCAACGTTGTTTTCTGTTTTTACTGGTTTTACGTGGTATTTAAAGTACTGGTAATCCTGCTAATGATTTTAAAGGTTAAATAAATCCCTTTTTTAAATTCTTTTTAAAAAATTTTCGTAATTTTTCCAATTGTTCTTTATTTATATGATATAATAAAAATAATTATAATTTGGCTTTTTTTTTAAGCAGTATTTTATGGTTTCATAAACCATGCTTTGGTAACTTATCGTATGTTTTACTAAATATATTGCTATAATTTTAATATTTTATTAATATTTTATTGTTAAATATAGGCTTGGACTCTTTGATTATTATATAAATTTGCAATAATAGTTTAATAAAATTGCTTAATACCTATGTTTTAGGTTTCTCATTAGCTAATTTTCTTTTTAATATATTTTATTAAAGTTGGCCTGTTTTTTAGTTCACTTTGGGATTGCTTTCCTATAACCAAGGTATTTTTAAAATAATATTATGTTTAAATGTTTTTGTAATGTTAAGCATAAGTTGTTTTTTGTGTCCAAGAATATTAAAAAAAAGTTTTGCAGTTTCTCTTAAAACTACTTTATTTTTATATGCAATGGGACTTTTATTAATGGTTAAAAGTAGGTAAAAATTGTCTTTAAGCCTTGTTAATATGTTTAATTGCTTAATAACTTATAAAAAAATAAAGCTTGCTTAAGCTTTTATATTTATAAGCGCTTATAGCTTATGTTTTTAATATGCTAAATTAATTTTAATATGTTTGCTTTTTTTAACTATTGTGGTATAAAGCCTTTTAAGTTTTCTTAAAAATAGTTGTTAATTTATTATAACTACTTATAGTTGTTTTTTAGCTGTTTTTAACTAGTTGTTGCCCATATTAGCATATTATCAAATTGTTTGGTTGTGTTTATTATTACCTAAAACTCTTTAAATCGTACTACTATATCTCCGTTTAAATAATATTTTATTTTTTTATTTCCTGCATTTTAAATAGTATTAGGTTTTTCACTTTTATAAAAATTTGTTATATTTTCCAAAGATTTTTTTATAAAATTTGTTTGCTTTATTGCTACTAAGGTTAATTTATTTATTATCTCTTTAGGCTTTTTTTCTTTAAACATTAATTAATTTTAGCTAATTTATTGTGTTTATTTTATTGTTTTGCGCAACTTTGTTGCCTTTTACTGCACATAGATCTTGCATTTATTGTTGGTGCAATCTTTTGGTCGTAGGATCTATTGCATGCATTTCATAGGCCACTGTAGGTTTTTTGTAAATACTGCAAATCCTCAAGGGTTTTGGTACACTGGTGTTACCTTCCCTTTATCTGCCTTGTATAAAGGCTGTGTTATGGGTTTTCTGTTTAATTGTTTTAGAAATTACATATGTTATAGCTTTTTTTGCAAATAGATAATACATTAATATATTACATAGCATATTTATAGGATTTATTTGTGTTTTTTGTTTTTAGGTATTAATTTTATTAGTTTTTAACTTATTATAACCTTGCTATAATAATGTTTTTTAATAATAAGCTTAATAGCTAGGCTGGGTTGATTGCTAGTATTTGTTTTGGCTTTTATTATGAGTGCTAGGTTGTACTGCTATACATTATCCAAAAATGGCCATATTCTCATGTTGTTTTTGGCCTTTAGCGTATAAACTGTTGCTATTTTAGCTTTTTTTATTTGAAATTTTTGTACATTTAATGTTTTGCTAAAGCATTCTCCTTATTAAATAGATTTTGCTACTAAGTTTTTTAATTATTTTCATTTAAATTAGTGGTTGCATTTTATATAGCTGCACGCATGTCTTTTTGGGCAAGATTTCCCTTTAAGCCATTTTTTGTATTTATAAGTTAAGTTTTTAACTTTATTTTATATAAAATCCCTAATTTTTTTTGGTTTAATATCCTTTTAATTATTTTTATTGTTATTAGTTTAAATAGGATTTTCCCAAATAGTTATATTTTTTTTGGTTTTGTTATTAATAATGGTTATATTGTGTTTTATGCAATGAATAAAATTACAAGTATATTTATTTTGTTTTACTTGTTTTAATCATTTTGTAAAAGGGTGTTTTAAACACATTTGTTTTTCTTTTTTACACATGTTGTAATATGGCATTTTTTCTATGTGTTATTACTATAGTTAACTTTACTGGTTGCTAATCCTTAGCATAGCGATTGTTATAGATAAAGCTTGTTTTGCTTCTTTAAATTATCGCTTTTTCTTGGGCTTATTGCAAGCCTAGGCGTAGTGTTTTTTTTGATTGCAATTGTAACACTTAACCTTGCTTAGGTCTTGCCTTTTCTTTGTTGCATTAAGTTCCATAGGTTTTGCATGGGTACTTAATGCCGTTGACTTTATGGTTTTTTTCTTTTTTAAGTTGGGTATTTATTAAGTTTGTTGTTGTTTTTGTAAACATTGCTTGTACAACTAATTGTTAATTTTTATTGCGTTAGCAATATAAGTTTTAAAATTGTTTAATTGTTTGTCTTTATATAACTTATCTTTTACTTTGTCTTTTAACCCTTGATAAAAGGCCGTTATTAAGGCGTTACTATTAATCCACGTCGTTTTAGCTGCTATTTTTTGGAATTCCACTACATACTTGTATGCAGCTCCTATTTAAAACATCAAAAGCAGCTTTTTTTCTGCTTGTTTTTCTTTCTCTGGATTTTCATATATATTGGTTAACGCTGTTTTAAACCCATTATAAAATTTAAACGCTACTTTGGTTTTTTTTTTAATATTGTTAATATTGTTGTTTTTTATATAATTGTTTATTATAAGTTAAAACCATTTCAATATATTGCTAGTAAGAAATCCTATAGTTATTATTACCTTGTTTCCGTTTAATGAAAAACTATTATTATAATATCATAAGTAAGCTTTTGCTTAGGTTAAAAATCTCTTTAGTTATTTCTGGTTGCTATTAAACTTAGTTGGCTTAACTAGCTTAAAAGGCTTAAGTTTAAGTGCATTTATAACCTGCGCTTTTAGCTATTAATTTTGCTGTTTTAACTGTTTGATTTTGTTTTGTAGGCTTGTTAAAAAACTTTGCACTATTGCAGGTATTAGTTTAAGCTGCTGCGAAAACATTGTAACTATACGCAATTATTTCCTAAACACTAAATAAATTTAACAATTTAAAATGTAACAAACTATTAGTTTGTAAAAGCATTAATATTTAAAGCTCCACGTATTAAATCATGCCTAAGGTGCAAACATTATACGGTTAAATTATAATTAAATAATTGTTAAAAAATTACTTTCACACTATTATTTTAAAAAGTTGCTATGTGCTTAAATTGAATTATAAAGTAAAAACTATACTAATTACAAAAAAAACGTCTTGTTATTATATAAGCTGTTTTTTCCTTTACTATTTCCTTATGCTTTGCCTGCTTTATAAATCACATAAAGCGCCTGCTTTATTTGCTTTATAAATCTTTTAAAGCATTTGTTTTACCTGCTTTACAGATCTCCTAGAGCATCTGCTTTACCAGCTCCACAGAGCTGCGTGTCACGTGACCTCTCCTGGGCTGTGGCTTGTCTCCTGGTCCAGCCCAGTACCCCTTATTGGGTCGTTTGGTCACCTTGGTCTCCCAATAGGTCGTCCTTTCTGTTGGTTCATAACAATATTATTTAATATTTTTCGACAAGTTAGCTATTTTGCTTAATTAATAATTAATTAGCTATATTTTAAATATAACGCATTTAAAGAAAAAACGCTTTTAAATTTAAATAAATTATAAATTATATAATTGCTTGCTTTTTAAAGTTAATTAATTTTAATTTTATATTTTTGCTGCTGCGTTAAAGCGTAACACTAGTAATTTTACAGCAAAAGGTTTTATTAACAACGCTATACATTTTTACAAGCTTATAAATAAAAATATAAAAGTTGCGTTTAAAAGCGCTAACAATAGTTAATAACCTAGCTTTTTTTAACGCATGGTTTATTATTATAAATAAAGAAAATAAAGTTTAAATAATAAAAAATAAAAAAACTTAAAACTTTTATTATTTAATAATATTTATTATTTAATAATAAAATATATTAACTTTAATAGTTTTTTTTAATAAAAATAAATTAATATAATTAAATTTATAATGTTATACATTATTAAATTTAAAAGCTTAAATTATTAAGTTTTAAAAATTAATTTATTAGCAAATTTACTTAAATAAACATTATTTTAACTATTATTAATTTAGCTTTTAATTAAAGTTATAATATTTTATAACGCATATAATAATAATTAAACACCTTTTATAATATAACCATTAAAACTTTAATAATTAAAATATTAAAGCTTATTTTTTTAAAATAAAAAAAAGCTTAATTATATAAAATATAAATTTATTAAAAAGTTGTTAAAATAATATTTATATTAAATTTAAAAATATATAACATTTTTTTTAAAATAAAAATATTATATTTTTAATTTAAATAACATGTTTTATTATTAAGTGATAAATATTATTAAATAACAAAAGTCTTAGGTTTTTTTACCTTTTATTATTTAAACTTTATTTTCTCTACTTATAATAATAAACCATGCATTAAAAAAAACTAGGTTATTAACTGCTGCTAGCGCTTTTAAACGCAACTTTTACATTTTTATTTACAAGCTTGCGAAAATGTATAGCGTTTTTAACAAAACCCTCCGCCGCAAAATCGCCGGTGTTGCGCCCCGGCGCAGCAGCAAAAATATAAAGTCAAAATTAACCAACTTTAAAAAGCAGGCAATTATACAGTTTATAATTTACCTAGATTTAAAAGCGTTTTTTCCTCGGGTGTGTTATGTTTAAAATATAGCCAACTAATTATTAGCTAAGCGGGGTAGCCAACCTATTGGAAAGTGCTGGACGACGCGCTTTATAAACCGTACACCAGCTTTTCAAACGCATTTAAACCGTTAAATTAACTATAGCCAAGTCCTCTGCGAAAATCCTACTAAATATAACGTATATTATAAACGCATAAAAAAGATTATTAAGCGTTAAAACATTGCAAAAAAAAATATATATAATTTTAATAAAATAAGGTTTATAATAAGCATAATTACAATTAATATAATTATAACAAGTGTTAAAAAGCGGAATAAGCCTAGGCAAGCCTAGCAAAGTAATTAAAATTGGTTTATAGCTATTTGTTTAATTAATTTATAAGGTTGGTTAATGCCGCTTTTTATTATTTTAAAGAAAAAAACCTACTTTGCTTTTTAATATTGCAATAGCTTTTTACCACCCAAATGGCAAATTACGGTTTTATATAACGTGTTACGAATCAACAGAGGAACGGCCTGTTGGTAGACCAAGGTGACCGAACGACCCAATGAGGGGTACGTGGCTGGACCAGGAGACATGCTACAGCCAGGAAAGGAAAGGTCACGTGACCCTGGTCTCTGTTAAAGAACAGAGACAATGTCTTGGTCTCTGGCGTCTCTGAGAGACAACAGAGACGGGTCTCTGATGTCTCTAAGAGACAATAGAGACAACAGGAATTAGTGAAGGAAAAACTGTCTATATAATAGACCAACGTTTCCTATGTATTTAGTTATAGTTCTTACTTCACAATTCAATTTAAGCATACAGCGACTTCTTGGAATAGCTGTGTGAGAGTAATCTCTTGACGACCACTTAGTTACGACCCGACCGTACGACGTTGACACCCCTAGCACGATCCGATACGCGGAGCTTCGAGTACTAACGCCCCTACAAACTAACGGTTTGTTACATAACGGCTAAATTAATAATAATCTTAGTTTAAAATAAATTAAATATTTTAATAAATATACTTAACTATATTTAATAAGCATAAAATGTTTTTTTATTTTTAATAGTTACAAAAGCTATTATTTAAAAAAATTTAAAAATTATTGCTAAAAAAATAATATTTTTACCGAAATAATGCCTATATATTTTTTTTATAAACTTTAGCTTTTAAACGTAGCATATTTTAGCCCGTTAAAAAAAACATATAGTATTAAAATCAGCAATATTATATAAACAAATATAACGCATATTTTAAAGGAAAACTTTTTACCTGCGTTTTTTAAGGCTTATATTTAAGCAATAATACTTATAAATATTATGTTTAGGTTTAAAGCCATTGGCTTTATTTTATTTAACTTAAAAGTTGTTATTTTAAGGCTTAATGTTGCGCTAATTCTTTTTACACTATTGCTAAAGCCTGAGTTATTTTCTACTGTTTAGGTTTTGAAAACTTTTACTACTATTAAAAAAGCCATTTTGCAAACTATTTACTTAAAAACTTAAATTGCTAGGCATTAAAGTAGCTTACTTAGCAAAATTATTAATGCTATAAACTTGTTATTAAAAGCTATATATTATTTATTGCATGGGCAAATGTTAATATTAAATAAAATAGCTAAGCTTTAAAAAGCTAACCACATTTTTAATAAATGTTAAAAAACAAAAAATAAACGATTATAGATTAGAAAAGTATTTATTTAATTTGAGAAAACAGATCTTTAGGTTTTTAAAGAGGGTAGTGGTTAAGTAAATCAAAAAAATAGTAAAAGAAATGGTTGTTAGGTGAGAGCATTTGCGCACGCGCGCCATTGTGGCATATGCGGCAACACCGGTTATAATGCGCGCACTTATACAGTAAATGTAAATACATTTAATAAAAAAGATTCCAATTAATTTAAAGTAATTTAATTGCGTTATAATTGTTTTTTTTACGTTGCAATTTTAATAGTGCTTAAAACTTTTATTACTTGATAATATTTATCACTTAATAATAAAACACGTTATATAAACTAAATTATTAAAAGGTAAAAATTTTGCTAAATAATAAATATTAAACATTATAATTTTTATTTTTAAAAAGCAGCTTTAAAGTAAATGTTTTAAAAATAAACGTTTATTAAAACTAAATAAAACATATAATTAAATATAAAATTTTAACATAAAAAATTTTTTTAAAGTTTTTAATAATATAAAATTTAATTATATTATATAAAACTTTATTTTAAAAAAATTTAAATAATAAAATTATTAAAATAATAACATTAATGCAATTAATAAATTGCTTAATTATTATAATATATATTAAAATATAAAATAATAAATTAAATATTTTTATATTTTAATATTATTTATAAACGTAGCAAGTTTTAGCTTAATTAAAAAAATTTAATTAATTATATTTATTAGCAAACTTTTTTAATATTTATAGCTATTGCTTTAACTTAAATAAAAACTATAAAATAAAAGCTTAATATAACTTTTCGTATATTTTTATTTAAAATAGCAACGTTTTAACATTAAACTTATAACCTATTGCAAAGATTTAGTTAGCAATTATAGCTATGCTATTTAACGCCCCGCTTATTATATTATTAAGTTAATTACATTATAACCAACGTTTAATTAATTTATTATACCTTAAAAATTGCCTTTTAAATTTAGCAATATATTTTTAATAATTAATATAATTTAATAATATAAAACAATTAATGAAATAATTAATTAATTAATAATTTAATAATATATTAAAATTATTTATTTATTTATTATAATAGCTAAATATAAATAATTTATTAAAAATTTTTATAAGCTATTAATAATTTAATATAATAAAAGCTTAAAAATTATAAACGTTAAAAAACTTTAATTTAAATAATTTAATAAATTAAATAATAATTTAAATAATAAAAAACTTTTAAATTTATTAAATTAAAATTAACATAATAATATTTATTAATTAATTTTAAATATTATAACTATTATTTTAATTATCGGTTATAAAAAAAGTAAAAAATTTAAAACAACTAAGGTAAATATTTTTAACTTTAATTATTATAACTTTAAAAATATTAATATAATAGCTAAAAAAAAAAACTAATTTTTATTAATATATATTGCTTTATTAATTATATTAATTTTTTTATAAAAAATAATAAAATAATAAAAATAATAAAAAAGTAAATTTTAATATTATTTTTAACTTTTTTAACTAAAAATATAATTATATAATAAAATAATAAATTTATTATTAAATATTACAAATATATAAAGTTTAAAAGCTTAAAAATAATGTTAATTAAATTAATAAAATAATTTTCCATATAATTTACATTAATTATTAAAAAATTAATTAATAAAAAATAAAACTTTAAGCTTAATAATATAAATTAAAACAATGTAATTATAATTATTTTTAACGTGTTTTATTATTAAATGACAAATATTATTAAGTAACAAAAGTCTTAGGTTTTTCTACTTTTTATTATTTAAACTTTATTTTTTTTACTTACAACAATAAACCACGCGTTAAAAAAAGCTAGGTTATTAACTACTGCTAGCGCTTTCAAACGCAACCTTTACATTTTTATTTACAAGCTTGCGAAAATGTATAGCGTTTCCGACAAGACCTTCCGCCGCAGAATTGCTGGTGTTGCGCCCCGGCGCGGCAGCAAAAATATAAAGTCGAAATTAACCGACTCCGAAGAGCAGGCGATTATACAGTTTATAATTTACCTAGATTTGAAAGCGTTTTCTCTTTAGGTGTGTTATGTTTAAGATATGGCCGACCGACTATTGGCTGAGCGGGGTAGCCAACCTGTCGGAAAGTGCTGGACGACGCGCTTTATAAACCGTATACCAGCTCTCCGAACGCGTTTAGACCGTCGAATCAACTATAGCCAAGTCCTCTGTGAAGCTCCTACCAAATATAACGCGTATTATAAACGCGTAAAAAAGACTATTAAGCGTTAAGGCATTGCAAAAAAGGATATATACAATTTTAATAAAATAGGGTTTATAATAAGCATGATTATAATTAATATAGTTGTAACAAGTGTTAAAAGGTGGAATAAGCTTAGGCAAGCTTAGCAAGGCAATTAAAATTAGTTTATAGCTGTTTGTTCGATTAATTTATAGGGTTGGTTAGTGCTGCCTTTTATTATTTTGGAGAAAAAAACCTACTTTGTTTTTTAGTATTGCAATAGCTTTTTATTACCCAAATGGCAAATTGCGGTTTTATATAACAGTTAAATTAATAATAATTTTAGTTTAAAATAAATTAAACACTTTAATAAGTATACTTAACTACGTTTAACGGGCATAAAACGTTTTTTTATTTTTAATAGTTATAAAAGCTATTATTTAAAAACTATTGCTAGGAAAATAGTATTTTTACCGAAATAATACCTGTATATTTTTTTTATAAACTTTAGCCTTTAAACGTGGCATGTTTTAGCCCATTAAAAAAAGCGTATAGTATTAAAATCAGCAATATTATGCAAACAAATATAACGCATGTTTTAAAGAAGAACTTTTTACCTGCGTTTTTTAAGGCTTATATTTAAGCAATAACATTTATAAACATTATGTCTAGGTTTAAAGCCATTAGCCTTGTTTTATTTAACTTAAAAATTATTATTTTAAGGCTTAATATTATGCCAATTCTTTTTATACCATTGCTAAAGCTTAAGTTACCTCTTACTGTTTAAGTTTTAAAAACTTTTACTACTATTAAAAAAGCTGTTTTGCAAACTATTTACTTAAAAACCTAAATTGCTAGGCATTAAAATAGCTTACCTAGCAAAATTATTAACGCTGTAAACTTGTTATTAAAAGCTACGTACTATTTACTGCATAAGCAAACGTTAATACTAAATAAAGTAGCTAAGCTTTGAAAAGCTAACTATATCTTTAGTAAACATTAGAAAACAAAAAATAAGCGATTATAAACTGGAGAAGTACTTACTCGATCTGAGAGAACAGATCTCCAGGTTTTTAAAAAGGGTGGTAGTTAAGTAGATTAAAAAAATAGTAAAAAAAGTGGTTGTTAGGTAAGGGCATCTACGCGCGCGCGCCATTGTGGCATATGCGGCAACACCGGTTATAATGCGCGCATTTGTACAGTAGATGTAAATACATTTAATAAAAAGGATTCTGATTAATTTAAAGTAATTTAATTGCGTTATAGTTGTTTTTTTTACGTTGCAATTTTAATAATGCTTAAGACTTTTGTCACTTGATGATATTTGTCACTTGATAATAAAACACGTTATATAAAAAAAGCTTTAATATATTAAAATTATAAAAATCTTAAATTAAAATAATAATAATTAACATAATATTAACGCATTTTACATTTAAACCGGACATTTAATTAAACCAGCCACCCGATTTCCCATATAAAAATATACCAAAGAAATCCGTGCATTTTAACAAAAAATAAGCTTAAAAACTAATAATTAATATTTTTAAAATCTTTATTTAAAAAGGAATTTAATAGTATTTTTTTTTAAATAAAGATTTTAAAAATATTAATTATTAGTTTTTAAGCTTATTTTTTGTTAAAATGCACGGACTTTTTTAGTATATTTTTATATAGGAAATTAAGTGGCCGGTTTAAATGTGAAATGCGTTATAATATAAATTAAAAACATAATAAATTTTAACATTAAATAATATTTATATATATTTAAAATATATTAAAAATTAATTAATTATATAACGCAAATAGCAAAGCTAAGCTTTTATTGCTAATTATAATATATTAAAAATAAACGTTTTAAATATAATAAATATAATAAAAAGAAAATTGTAATAAATTTAATAAAAATAAATTTTATTAAAAATTTAAAAAAAAAAACGTAAAAAAAGTAAAAAATAACATAATAATAAATATAAAAAATATTAACGCAATTTTAATTATAAATAAAACAACGCAAATATTATAAAAAAATAAATAATATATTTAGCTTTAGCAAATTTATATATAAAACAGCTTATAAATTAAATTTTAACTTTAATAAAAAATATATAATAATTAATTTTAGCATAATTTATTAATTTTATAATAAAACGTTTAACTTAAAAAAAAAATTTATTATATACATTATTATTAATTTTAACTTTTAAAATAAATTGGCAATATTTTACTAATTAATAAATTATAATATATTTGCAAATATTATATTATAATATTTAACTTTAAAAATTAACTATTTAAATATTTATTAAATTATTAATTAAACATTTATAATTTTTTTATAATAATAAAAAAAAGCTTTAATAATATACGTATATTTGTATAAAAATTAATAAATAAACATGCATTAATTTATAAAAAAGCATAAGCTTTTTAACTTTTTTATTAATTAAATTTATAATATAAATAATATATAATTAATTGACTTTTTATTATTTTTTTATTTATATTAGTTTTTTTTGTTTATATAAAAAAACGCATATTTTATTTTTTAACGTATAAAATCTTTTTTTTTTAAAAGCATTTAATAAAAATTACGTTTTGCTTAAAAAAAATATTGCTTTTATTTTTAAAGTTTATTTATATTGCTAAAAATAAAAAATAGCTTATTAATTTTAAGCTAAATTTATTAAAAAATATAAAAAAAAGTTTTTAAATATAATTTATAAATATTATATAATTAATAAAATAATTAATAAATAATCGGTTAAAAAAAATTAAAAAAAAGTTAAATTATTAGCCGGCTATTATTTTCGATTAATTTATTTTTATTTTAATATTAATTGCGGTAATTATTTTTAACGTTTATAGCTATATATAAAATATTAAAAAAAAAATTAAAAAAAGCTAATTAATATTTAATTTTAAAGCTATTAATAAGCTATTAAATTTGCAATTAAAATAATATATTAAAAAATTAGCTTGCATTTTAACTATTTATTATTAAAAAATAAATATTTTTATATTATTATATTTTAAAGTTAATAGCATTAATAATAACGTTTGTAAAAAACTTTCCGATATATTTTTTAAGCTGTTTTATTAAAATAGCAAAAACTTTTAAATAATAAACTAGCTTGTTAAATTTTAAATAAAACTTTTTTAATGCTATAAAATATATTATTAGCTATATATTTAAAATAATTTTATTAAAAAAAAACATTATGCTTTTATAAAGCTAATTTTATGCCCGGGTATTAATTCCCATTTATATATATAATTAAAAAAACGTTATTATATTTTAATAAATTTAATAAAGCAATAAATTAATAATTAAATAATTAACATTTATTTTTTTAAATTATTATATATAAAAATTTTAATAACATTGATATTAAAATTTATTATAATATTAAATATAAATAAAGCTTTATTATTGTTAATTTTTTAAAATATATTAAATATATTATTAAATATTATAAAAGCAAAATAAAAAATATTAGCAAAAAACGCATTTAATATATAAAATATATTATAATAAAATTATATTATTTAAGCTTTAATAAATATTAAAATTTTATTTTAATAAAAATAATAACGGTATATTATTATTTTTAAAATTTAATTTTTTTACCTTTTATAAACCTATTATTAATTTTAAAAGCTATTAAATTATTTTTGCTAATATAAAGAAATTTTAATAACAATTTAACGTTTATTTTTATATAAATTTATATATTTATAAAATAATATTATAATTGTTTGTATATGGATATTAGCTGTAATAATATAGCTAATTAACGGCTAGCTAGGTGACCTATTTTTTGTACGTAGCTTAATTAGCTAAATGGCTATATATATAATTAAAGTGGTTAAAATAATTAAAGTTAACTAAAAGCTAGCTAAAAAATTAGCTAAAAAGTGGATAAATAGGCTAGCTAAAGGCTAACTATAAATAAATAAGCTTTTTTTCTTTATATAAAACCTGATTTTTTTTTTTAAAAAGTGTAGCATATTATAAATAAATATAATATAACCGATTATTTTATTATTTGTTTTCCTTTATATATATATAAAATATTATTTAAATATTAATTAATATTTGCATAGTAAACATAAATAATTAAAAATAATAATAAAGTTATATTTATAAATAGTTTAAGTTTTTATATATTTTTTTATATACGAGGCGATTATATAAAAAATATAGCAAAGGTAATTTGCGTAAAAAGAAACCAATTAATTAATAGCGTGCAATTATATTAAACAATTTATTATATATAATTAGTTAAACTTTTGTTAACTGCGTAGCTTAGTTATTTTTAATTATTTTTGCTATTATGCGTAGCTAAAAAACTTTACTACGTATAGTTATATAACAACTATTTTATACGGCATTTTATTAATGTTATATAACTATTTAACTATTTTTATTATTGCGCATAGTTAAAAAACTTCGCTATATGCAGCTTATTAACAATTATTTTATATGGCATTTTATTAACGCTTTTAGCTATTTTTAACTTTTTTTGCCGTATATAACTAGCTAAACCTTTATTAATTGCATAGCTTAGCTATTTTTTTTTAACTTTTTTTTTTGCTATATAAAGCTTTTAATATATAGCTTTGTATAATATTTTTTTATTGCTTTAATAAAAGCTTTTAATTAATTTATTTTAATAATAAAGCTAAAGCTATTACGGCTATTATAGCTTATTTTAGCTTTGGTTTATAATTTATTTATATAAATATATTATTAAATAAAAAAACTTGGGATAAATGCAAATATATTTATTTACGGCTAATAAATTATATTTTTATATAAGCTTTTAATTTGTTTATTATATATTAAGCAATAACGTATATAATTTAAAAGCTAAACGAAATTATATTTAATATATTTTTTAAATATTAAAATAAATTGGCTTTTTTTGTATAAATTGGCTATTTTGCCGGGCATTTTTTTATACGTTAATTAATAAAGAAATTTATTTTGCTAAGCAAGCTATATATATAAAAGCTTTTATATAGCTAGCTTGCGGCAAGTTTATTATAAAACTGCTAATTTTGCTACTTTTTTTTCTGCTAACTTAAAAGCTTACTTTATACGATTAACATTATAGCTAAAAATAAAATAATTAATGTTTATATATAAATATTAGCTATAATAATGTAGTTAATTAACGGCTAGCTAAATAACCTACCGTTTATACGTAGCTTAGCTAGCTAAATAGCTATATATATAGCTAAGGTAGCTAAAATAGCTAGAGCTAGCTAAAGGTTAACTAAAAGGCTAGCTAAAAAGTGGATAAATAAGCTAGCTAAAAGCTAGCTATAAATATATAAGCTTTTTTTTTTATAAAGGACTTTGTTTTTTTTTTTTTAAAAAAATATAGCATATAATAAATAAACATAATACGATTTATTATTTTATTACTTGTTTTCCTTTATATATATATAAAATACTATTTAAAAAATAATATAATATTATGTTTAAACTTAATAAAATTATAATAGCGTTTTATATTTATAAGCTATTATTATTTAATTATAATTTTAACTTTAAATTTAATTAAAAAAATAACATTATTATTATTATTAAATTTATAATATTTTATTAAATAATAATATTTAATTTATTATTAAACGTAAAAATTATATTTAAAAATATATAAATTAACGTGTTTTATTATTAAGTGACAAATATTATTAAGTGACAAAAGTCTTAGGTTTTCCTACCTTTTATTATTTAAACTTTATTTTTTTTACTTACAACAATAAACCATGCGTTAAAAAAAGCTAGGTTATTAACTGCTGCTAGCGCTTTTAAACGCGACTTTTACATTTTTATTTACAAGCTTGCAAAAATGTATAGCATTTCCGACAAGACTCTCCGCCGCAAAATCGCCGGTGTTGCGCCCCGGCGCGGCAGCAAAGATATAAAGTCGAAATTAACCGACTTTGAAAAGCAGGCGATTATATAGTTTATAATTTACTTAAATTTGAAAGTGTTTCTTCTTTAGGTGTGTTATATTTAAGATATGGCCGACCGACTATTAGCTAAGCGGGGTAGCCAACTTGTTGGAAAGTGCTAAACGATGCGCTTTATAAACTATATACTAGCTTTTTAAACGCGTTTAAACTGTTGAATTAACTATAGCCGAGTTCTCTGCGAAGCTTTTACTAAATATAACGCGTATTATAAACGTATAAAAAAAACTATTAAGCGTTAAAGCATTGCAAAAAAAAATATATACAATTTTAATAAAATAAAGTTTATAATAAGCATGATTATAATTAATATAGTTATAACAAATGTTAAAAAGTAAAATAGGCTTAAGCAAGCCTAGCAAAGCAATTGAAATTAATTTATAGCCGTTTGTTCGATTAATTTATAGGGTTAATTAGTGCTGCCTTTTATTATTTTAAAGGGAAAAACCTACTTTGCTTTTTGGTATTGCAATAGCTTTTTACCACTTAAATGGTAAATTGCAGTTTTATATAACAGCTAAATTAATAATAATTTTGGTTTAAAATAAATTAAACACTTTGATAAGTATACTTAACTGCGTTTAACAAGCATAAAACGTTTTTTTATTCTTAATGGTTACAAAAGCTACTATTTAGAGAAATTTAAAAACTATTGCTAAAAAAATGGTATTTTTACCGAAATAATGCCTGTACATTTTTTTTATAAACTTTAGCCTTTAAATGTGGCATGTTTTAGCCCGTTAAAAAAAGCGTATGGTATTAAAATTAGCAATATTATGCAAATAAGTATAACGCATATTTTAAAGGAGGATTTTTTACCTGCGTTTTTTAAGGCTTATATTTAAGCAATAATATTTGTAAACATTACGTTTAAGTTTAAGGCTATTGGCCTTGTTTTATTTAACCCGGAAGTTGTTATTTTAAAGCTTAATATTGCGCTAATTTTTTTTATACTATTGCCGGAGCTTAAGTTACTTTCTACTGTTTGGGTTTTAAAAACCTTTATTATTATTAAAAAAACCATTTTGCAAACTATTTACTTAAAAACTTAAATTGCTAAGCATTAAAGTAGCTTACCTAGCAAAATTATTAACGCTGTAAACTTGTTATTAAAAGCTACATATTATTTACTGCATGGGCAAACGTTAATACTAAATAAGGTAGCTAAGCTTTAAAAGGCCAACTATATTTTTAGTAAACGTTGGAAAACAAAAAATAAGCGATTATAAACTGGAGGAGTACTTACTTAATCTAAGGGAACAAATCTCCAAGTTTTTAAAAAGGGTGGTAGTTAAATAAATCAAGAAAATAGTGAAGGAAGTGGTCGTTAGGTAAGGGCATCTGCGCGCGTGCGCTATTGTGGCATATGCGGCAACACCGGTTATAATGCGCACACTTGTATAGTAGATATAAATATATTTAATAAAAAAAATTTCGATTAATTTAAAGTAATTTAATTGCGTTATAGTTGTTTTTTTTATGTTGCAATTTCAATAGTGCTTAAGACTTTTGTTACTTAATGATATTTGTCACTTAATAATAAAACACGTTAATAAAATTTAAAAATAAAAAAACAATAAATATATTAAAGTTACGTTATAAAAATTATATTTAAAAATAATAATAATTATTATAAACAACGGTTAAGCTTACTTATTAATAAATATAAAAAATATTATATTAATTATAAAATAATAAAAAATAAATTTAACACTTAGGTTTATAAAGCATTTTAATTATTATATATAATTAAATGATAATTTATTAATTAATAAAATAGCTAATAAAATTATCGATTAAATAGCTTATATAATAATTATAAATTAAAGCTAAAAGTTAAAGTTAATTATAATAACTATAAACTTTTATTATTTTTTAAAGTTTTTAATTTATTAAAAACAAGTGTTAATTATAACGTATATAGGTATAACATTATAATTAATTAATAATTGTTAAAAAATAGCTTTAAAAAAAGGTAAAAAACAAGTAAAATGTTAAAAGTAAAAAATATAATAAGCAATAGTTATTATATTAAATAAAATAATTAAAAAACTAATTAAATTGTTTAATTATTTAAATAATTAAAATATATAAAAATTTTAAAGCTTATATATTTTAAATTATAATAAATTTAATATTAATAATATAAAATATATAATATATTATTTATTTAAATAAAAAAAAATTAATTAATATAATTATATTAAATAAAATTTATAATTATTTAAATTAACGTTATTAATAATATTATTTAGTAAAAAATGTAAATTAACCGGCTTATTTTATATTAAATGCTATAACTTATAATTAACCTTAAAATAAATACTTTATAATAAATATTTTATATTTTATTTATATTTATTAAAAAATAGTTATTTTATAACGTTATATTTATAGCTTAATAATTTTATAAATAATATTTATAAATAATTTATAAGCTTAAGTTTAATGTTTATATAACTTTATATTTATTATATTAAAGTTTTATATATATTTTATATTTTAGCTTAATATTAATAAAGCTTTATAATTAATTTATATAAGCTTTATTTATATTTAAAGCTAATATAAATTAATTTATAAAGGTTTTTAAAATAGTTATTTATTAAAATATCGCTAATTAATAGCTATTGCAAAAGCACTTAAAATAGCTTATAATAAAGTATAATATAATTATTTGAAAAATATATGCTATAGCTAATTTAAAAGCTATTATAATTTATTTAGCATAATATATATAATATAAACTTTGATTAATTTTATAACATTTATATTTATTTATTAATTTTAATATAATTATATATAAAATGCTAGGTAAATAAAACTTTTAAAATATTAAAGGTTATTTTTTATTATAAAATATAATATATTTTTTTTAAATTAATAATTAACAAGCGTTAATTAAATGGTTAATTTTATTATAACGTTTATAATTATTGCGTTTTTTATATTTAAAACATTATTACTTAATAAAATTAATAGCTATATATTTTTAAGCGTTTATATAAATAAAATTATAAGCTTTAATAAAATAAACGGCTTAAAAGTTAATTTAAATACGTTTAAATTTTTAACTTTAATAAAGCTAAGGTTTATAAGTTTAATACCGTTATTTATATAGGTATTTATATAAAATAATTTATATTTACTTTTTAATTTAAAAAATAGCTTAATAAAATTATTATAAATGTTTAAAATTATTTTGCGTTTATTTAATTTAATTTATAGCTTAATTAATAAAGCTAAATATAAGTTTTAAATATATAACAAATTAAATTTTTTTATAATACCGGCGTTTTAATAGGTTTTTTTTTAAATAATAAAGAAATTATATATTAAATTAATATTTTTAAGCGTAAAATTTTTAAATTTATGCAACGCATATATAATTATTAAAATTAATAAATAAATATAAATGTTATAAAGCTAATCGAAGTTTATATTATATATATTATGCTAAACAAGCTATAATAGCTTTTAAGTTAATTATAATATACATTTTTTAAGTAGTTACGCTATATTTTATAATAAACTATTTTAAATGCCTTTATAATAACTGTTAATTAATTATATTTTAATAAATAATTAGTTTAAAAATCTTTATAAATTAATTTATATTAGCTTTAAATGTAAATAAAGCTTATATAAATTAATTATAAAGCTTTATTAATATTAAGCTAAAATATAAAATGTATATAAAACCTTAGCATAATAAATATAAAGCTATATAAACATTAAGCCTAAGTTTATAAAGCCGTTAAACCATAGGTATAATGTTATAAAATAATTATTTTTTAATAAATTTAAATGAAATATAAAATATTTATTATAAAATTACTATATATAATATATTTATTATAAAGTATTTATTTTAAAGTTAATTATAAACTATAACATTTAATGTAAAATAAATTAATTAACTTATTTTTTTTATTAAATAACGCTATTAATAACGCTAGTTTAAATAATTATGAATTTTATTTAATATAATTATATTAGCTAATTTTTTCTTTATTTAAATAAATAACACATTATATATTTTATTTTATTAATATTAAATTTATTATAATTTAAAGTATATAATTTTTAAAATTTTTTTATATTTTAATTATTTAAATAATTAAACAATTTAATTTTTTTTTAGCTGTTTTATTTAATATAATAATTATTACTTATTATATTTTTTATTTTTAACGTTTTATTTATTTTTTAAACTTTTTTAATGTTATTTTTTAATAATTATTTATTAATTATAATATTATATTTATATATATTATAATTAGCACTTATTTTTAATAAATTATAAGCTTAGTATATTTATTGCTAAAAAATTTATATTATGTTATTTTTTTAGTTAAAATATTTATTATTTTTAATAATATATTAATTTTTTTAATTATTATAAATAAAGCGTTTATTTTTATTTATAATATTTTTTTTTATTACTTTAATGTTCATTTATTAATATGCTAACGTATTTTTTACTTTAACCGGATATTTAATTAAACCGGCTATTTAATTTCCCATATAAATATATATTAAAAAAGCCCGTGCATTTCAACGGATATTAAAGCTATAACTTTATAATTAATATATTTAAAATCTTTATTTATAGAGAAATTTAACGGTATTTTTTATAAATTTGCTATTATTTTATTTATAGGTGTAGTTAAAACCACGCTAAAGTTTTAGCGTGGTTTTTAAAATAGCACTAAATAAAATAATAATAAATTTATAAAAAAACACCATTGGATTTTTTTTTAAACAAGGATTTCAAATATATTATTTATTAGTTTATAGCCTTAATATTCGTTAAAATGCACGGGCTTTTTCGATATATATTTATATAAAAAATCGGGTAGCCGGTTTAATTAAATGTCCGGTTAAAATAAAAAATGCGTTATAGCTATTAATAACTTTAAAAATTTTTAGCTTTTATTTATAATTGCTTAATTAATTTAGCGTGCAAAAATTATAATTGCTATTTATAATATTATTTTATAACATTTTAATATTTAAATTATTATTATAAAAACTATTATTTAAACGTTTTAAAATATTATTAAAAAACTTTAAAATATAATTAAAAATATTTACGCTTTTATATATATTATTTTTATTGCTATAATAAATTTATTAACCCGTTTTTTAACTTTTTAAGTTATTAATAATGTAAATATATTTATTTTTGCTATTATATTTATTTTTAAACTTATAGTTAACTTTACGGCTTTTATTATAATTTAAATATAAATTAGCTATAAAATAGCTAAATATATTAATAGTTTTTTTAAAAAATAAAAATTATAAAAGCAATTAATTATAATTTTTAACTTTAAAATATTATAATTATTTTTAAAATTATTAAGCTATTTAATTTTATTATTAAATTTATTATTTTAAAAGTTTATAGCAATTTAAATTAAATTATAATATTATTATTATTTTAAAATAATTATAATTTAATATTATAAGTTAATATTAATTATTAAAATAATTTTATAATAATATTTTAAATTTTTTAAACTTTTTATAAATTAAATAATAATTATAAAAAAAGCCGCTTAATGTAAAAATTTATAATTTAAAGTTTATTATAAAAAATAATTTTAATATATTTAATGTTAAGTTTAATATTATAATAGCTAAATTAATAAAAGAAAATGCAATATTATAAAAGGTTAACTTTTATAATAATTATTTTAAAGCTTTAAAAATTAATTGTTTTGCTTAAATAAGCTAAATATAATAATTATTTTAAATTTTTTAAATTAATTTTAATGTTAATATTATTTTAAAAAAAAATTATTAAAAACTTTAATAAAAACCTTTATAATAAATGCTTTGTAAAACTTTTATAACTTTTTAAAAAAATATTATAAAGCTTAAAAAATTTTACTTTAATTATTAATAATGTTATATTTTAACTGTTTAAAATGCTTAATAAATAATAAAACAATAAAAAAAAATTAACTTTAAATTAATTAACGCTTTTAAAAATAATAATAATAATGTTAATATTAATAATAAATTTATATTTTAAATTTAATATTATTTAGTTTATTTTTGCATTTATTGAAAATTCCGATTTAATAATTATTATTAACTTTAAATTAATTAAAAATTTACTTTAATTATATAATATAAATAATATATATTATATAACTAATAATTTTAATTAGTTTATTAATTATAATAAATTTATAAATTATATTACATTTATGATTATTACTGGTAAAAATTTTACACTTTATAGCTTAAACATTATTATATTAAAAATATATTAACGTGTTTTATTATTAAGTGATAAATATCATCAAATGACAAAAGTCTTAAGCACTATTAAAATTGCAACGTAAAAAAAACAATTATAATGCAATTAAATTACTTTAAATTAATTAGAATTCTCTTCATTAAATGTATTCACATTTACTGTATAAGTGCGCGCATTATAACCGGTGTTGCCGCATATGCCACAATGGCGCGCGCGCGCAAATGCCCTCATTTAACAACTACTTTTTTTACTATTTTTTTGATTTATTTAATTACTACCTTTTTTAAAAACCTAAAGATTTGTTCTTTTAAATTAAGTAAATACTCTTTTAATTTATAATCGCTTATTTTTTATTTTTCAATATTTACTAAAAATGTGGTTGACCTTTTAAAGCTTAGCTACTTTATTTAGTATTAATGTTTGCCCATGCAATAAATAATATATAGCTTTTAATAACAAGTTTATAGCATTAATAATTTTGCTAAGTAAGCTACTTTAATGCCTAGCAATTTAGGTTTTTAAGTAAATAGTCTACAAAACGGCTTTTTTAATAATAGTAAAAATTTTCAAAACCTAAACAGTAAAAGGTAACTCAAGCTCTGGCAATGGTATAAAAAAAATTGGCGCAATATTAAGCTTTAAAATAACAATTTTTAGGTTAAATGAAATAAAGCCAGTGGTTTTAAACCTAGATGTAATATTTATAAATATTATTGCTTAAATATAAGCTTTAAAAAACGCAGGTAAAAAGTCTTTTTTTAAAATATGCGTTATATTTGTTTGCATAATATTGCTGATTTTAATACTATACGTTTTTTTTAACAGGCTAAAATATGCCATGTTTAAAGGCTAAAGTTTATAAAAAAAATGTGCAGGCATTGTTTTGGTAAAAATACCATTTTTTTAGCAATAGTTTTTAAATTTTTTCAAATGGTAGCTTTTATAACTATTAAAAATAAAAAAATGTTTTATACTTATTAAATATAGTTAAGTATATTTATTAAAGTGTTTAATTTATTTTAAACTGAGATTATTATTAATTTAGCTGTTATATAAAACCGCAATTTGCCATTTAAGTGGTAAAAAGCTATTGCAATACTAAAAAACAAAGTGGGTTTTTTTTTTCAAAATAATAAAAGGCGGCATTAACCAACTTTGTAAATTAATCGAACAAACGGCTGTAAATTAATTTTAATTGCCTTGCTAGGCTTGCTTAGGCTTATTCCGCCTTTTAACACTTGTTACAACTATATTAGTTGTAATTATGCCTATTATAAACTTTGTTTTATTAAAATTATATATATTTTTTTCTGCAATGTTTTAACGTTTAATAATTTTTTTTACGCATTTGTAATATATATTATATTTGGTAGGATTTTTGCAAAAAACTCGGCTATAGTTAATTTAACAGTTTAAACGCGTTTAAAAGGCTGGTATACGGTTTATAAAGCGCGTCGTATAGCACTTTCCGACAAGTTGGCTACCCCGCTTAGCCAATAGTCGGTCGGCCATATTTTGAACATAACACACCCGGGGAAAAAACGCTTTTAAATCTAGGTAAATTATAAACTATATAATCGCCTGCTTTTTAGAGTCGGTTAATTTCGACTTTATATTTTTGCTGCCGCGCCGGGGCGCAACACTGGCAATTTTGCAGCAAAAAGTCTTGTCGAAAACGCTATACATTTTTGCAAGCTTGTAAATAAAAATATAAAAGTTGCGTTTAAAAGCGCTAGTAGCAGTTAATAACCTAGTTTGTTTTAACGCATAGTTTATTGTTATAAGTAAAAAAAATAAAGTTTAAATAATAAAAAGTAGGAAAACCTAAAACTTTTATCACTTAATAATATTTATTACTTAATAATAAAACACGTTAATAAAAAATTAATAAATAAACATGTATTAATTTATAAAAAAACATATATATAAAAAAATATAAGCTTTTTAACTTTTTTATTAATTAAATATATAATATAAACAATATATAATTAGCTAATTTTTTATTATTGTTTTATTTATATTAATTTTTTTTATTTATATAAAAAAACACGTATTTTATTTTTTAATATATAAAATACTTTTTTTTTAAAAATATTTAATAAAAATTGCGTTTTGCTTAAAAAAAATATTGCTTTTATTTTTAAAGCTTATTTATATTGCTAAAAATAAAAAATAATTTATTAAAAAAAAATAAACTATATAATATTTATTAAATTTATTACTTAAAAAATATATATTATATAAAACGGCATAAAAGCGTTTATTATACTATTTATTAATTTTAAGCTAAATTTATTAAAAAATGCTAAATGAAATTTTTAAACATAATTTATAAATATTATATAATTAAAAAAATAATCGGTAAATAATTAATTAAAAGAAAATTAAAAAAAATTAAATTATTAGTTAGCTTTTATTTTTAATTAATTTATTTTTATTTTAATATTAATTATAATAATTATTTTTAACGCTTATAGCTATATATAAAATATTAAAAAAAGGTATTAAAAAAAGCTAGTTAATATTTAATTTTAAAGCTATTAATAAGCTATTAAACTTATAATTAAAATAATATATTAAAAAATTAGCTTGCATTTTAGCTATTTATTATTAAAAAATAAATATTTTTATATTATTATACTTTAAAGTTAATAATGTTAATAATAGCGTTTATAAAAAAAACTTTTTATATATTTTATAAGTTATTTTATTAAAATCGCAAACATTTTTAAATAATAAACCAGCTTATTAAATTTTATATATAGCTTTTTCAACGCTATAAAATATATTATCGGCTATATATTTAAAATAATTTTATTAAAAAAAAACATTATGCTTTTATTTTTTATGCTTTTATAAAGCTAATTTTATGCCCGGGTATTAATTTTTATATAAAGTTTAATTATAAAAAACTTAATAATAATAAATTTAATTAAGCAAAGGTATATAATTTTAATAAATTAGGTATTTGCTTTATTTTAAATATATTTAATGCGCTAAATAGTAAAAATCTTTTAAATATAAACTTTAAATATATAAAAAAATTAAAAAGCAAAAAGTTATATAAACAATTAAATTATTTAATAAATAAAATTAACATTAATAGCTTAAATAACAATATGTTATATAATTTATATTTAATAAAAATATTAAAATTAAATAATAGTTTTTTTAATATTATAACGCATCCTTTACTTAAGCTGGCCATTTAATTAAGCTGGCTATTTACGTGATATATATTGCACTAATAATTTTATATAAGGTATTACTTGGCCCCTTTTTTAATAACTTAACAGAAAATAAGCTTATATATTAATAATTAATATATTTAAAATCTTTATTTAAAAAAAGATTTAATGGTATTTTTTATTATTTTATAGCTATTTTACTTAAGCGTGCACTTATAAAACTTTATTTTACAAAGATTATTTTAGCGTATTTTTTATATAGCCTTAAATAAAATGGCTATAAAATAGTAAAAACTACTACTAAATTCCGTTTTAAATAAGGATTTTAAATATATTAATTATTAGTGTATAGGCTTACTTTCTGTTAAGTTATTAAAAAAAAGGGCAAGTAATACCTTATATAAAATTACCCGTGTAATATATATTACATAAATAGCCAGCTTAATTAAATAGCTAGCTTAAATAAAAAATGCGTTAAATTTAAATATAAAATTATAAATAATTAAATTAATTTAAAACTTTATATAAAAAAAGTTTATATATAAAAAGTTTTTTTTAAATATATTAATATTATTTATTTATTATTAAAATTTATAATAAAATAATTATAAAATTATAAATTATATAATAACTAATATTAAATATATAAGCTTATTTATTAACTATTATATAATTTTAATAAGTTTTATAAAATTTACATAAAATTTTTATTTAATTATTTAATGTTTAAAAAAAATAATTAATAAATTAAAATAATATAAAATATAATAAAAAAAAAATTTAATATTTTTAATATTTTTAAATATAATAATATATTTAAAATATTATAAATGTTAATTTAAAATTAAATATAACGTGTTTTATTATTAAATAATAAAAGTTTTAAGTATTATTTAAATTGCAACGTAAAAAAAAACAATTATAACGCAATTAAATTATTTTAAATTAATTAAAAAAGATTTTATTAAACGTATTTACATTTATTATATAAATATTTATATTATAATTAATATTGCTATATATATTATAATAATACGCGCGTATAAATGTTTTTATTTTTTTAATTTATTTAATTATTATTTTTTTTAAAAACTTAAAAATTTGTTTTTTTAAATTAAATAAATATTTTTTTATTTTATAATTGCTTATTTTTTATTTTTTAATATATATTAAAAATATAATTAATTTTTTAAAGTTTAATTATTTTATTTAATATTAATATTTGCTTATATAATAAATAATATATAGTTTTTAATAATAAATTTATAATATTAATAATTTTGCTAAATAAATTATTTAAATTTTTAAATAAATAATTTATAAAATAGCTTTTTTAATAATAATAAAAAATTTTAAAACTTAAATAATAAAAAATAACTTAAGCTTTAATAATAATAAAAAAAAAATTAATATAATTTTAAGCTTTAAATAATAACTTTTAAATTAAATAAAATAAAATTAATAGCTTTAAATTTAAACATAACATTTATAAATATTATTGCTTAAATATAAACTTTAAAAAATATAAATAAAAAGTTTTTTTAAAATATATATTATATTTATTTAAATAATATTGCTAATTTTAATATTATATGCTTTTTTTAATAAAATAAAATATATTACGTTTAAAAATAAAAGTTTATAAAAAAAATATATAAACATTATTTTAATAAAAATATTATTTTTTTAACAATAAATTTTAAATTTTTTTAAATAATAGCTTTTATAATTATTAAAAATAAAAAAACATTTTATATTTATTAAATGTTTAATTTATTTTAAATTAAAAGTATTATTAATTTAGCTATTATATAAAACTATAATTTATTATTTAAATAATAAAACGCTATTATAATATTAAAAAGCAAAGTAAGTTTTTTTTTTAAAATAATAAAAAATAATATTAATTAATTTTTTAATATTTATTATAATTATATTAATTATAATTATATTTATTATAAATTTTATTTTATTAAAATTATATATATATTTTTTCGCAATATTTTAATATTTAATAATTTTTTTTATATATTTATAATATATATTATATTTAATAAAGCTTTTGTAAAAAATTTAGCTATAATTAATTTAATAATTTAAACGCTTTTAAAAAGCTGTTATATAATTTATAAAACATATTATTTAGCATTTTTTAATAAATTAGCTTTTTTATTTAGCTAATAATTAATTAATTATATTTTAAATATAATATATTTAAAAAAAAAAAGCTTTTAAATTTAAATAAATTATAAATTATATAATTTTTTGTTTTTTAAAATTAATTAATTTTAATTTTATATTTTTGCTATTATATTAAAGCGTAATACCGGCAATTTTATAATAAAAAGTTTTATTAAAAATATTATATATTTTTACAAGCTTATAAATAAAAATATAAAAATTACGTTTAAAAATAGTAATAATAATTAATAATTTAGCTTTTTTTAATGCGTGGTTTATTATTATAAATAAAAAAAATAAAGTTTAAATAATAAAAAATAAAAAAACTTAAAACTTTTATTATTTAATAATATTTATTATTTAATAATAAAACACGTTAATATTTATTAAAATACATAGGTTTTTTTAATATATTTTTATATAAAAAATAAAATAATTAATTTAATTAAATAGCTAATTTAAATAAAAAATGCATTAATTTAAATAAAAATGTTAATATAAGCTTTATATTTATAAAAAAATAATTAAAATGTTTTTAAATGTTAAATAAAATATATTAATTTAAAAAAATAAAAAAATAAAAATAAATTATCAAGCTATTAATAAAATGCTTATAAATTAATTAATAAAACAATAAAATTATTATAATTTTTAACTAAAAATAATATAAACCAAGCTTATAATTTTTATATTTAAATAAACATTTAATAAATTAAATATAAAGCTTTATATTTTATATATTTATTAAAAAAAACTTTTTTAAAGCTATTTTAATTAAAGCCCTTTATATATAAGTGTGCGCGGCTAAATAGTTTCTCCGTAGCTTGTATAACCCTCGTACGGCCTCGTACAATCTCCGTAGGGTCCACCCTAATGTAACAGGTGGCAACGGTGGTGGGGGTCGCGTCGATGCCCCTTCATAGTAATAGATTATATGTATCTGTGCTCAAAGTGAGGGATTTTCGGTGTAAGAGAGTATCAGCATACGGTTTCTCGTCGTAGTGAAGGCTGGTTTGAACAAGACGTAGTGCTACCACCACCACCCGTCCTTGGGTTGGTCCTTATCCTGATACTTGTTCAGACACGTTTTTACTAGTCGGAGGAACTTCTCATCACTGACGATCCAATCTCCAAAGAACAAGACAATCAGGAACAACGAGGCCAAGCGGGCGGCATTATGCCGAGGTTGGTGTTTAAACATTGGTAGCGGCAGATGTGTTGCGATGTGGAACAAAGAGATTTAGATTGTATATAGCGTGAGGGCATTCAGAGCCTATTAGATATCACCGCGCAACAATAAATGTCTTGTTGTACCCCCATAGTTGGTTCCTGACAAGATGTAAACCTGCTTATTGTTGAGGTGATGGAGGAGGAACTCGCCCAGGAGGGACACGTTGGCGGCCTTGCGGGCATTATCATAGGGGACAGACTGTGACAGCAGCCAGAGCTGGAAGCGCACGAAAGGCAGCGGGTGGCTTATCTTGCTGTAGTTGAAGGGCGTGAACAAGATTGTAGTAGTGATCAATTGATTGTAGGCCCTTTGCGACCTTTTTCCTGATGTTCGTGCCGGTATACTCGGAGGGGACCCCAGCTTCTCCGCGAAAATGAAGGCCAGGGCGTTCGCCATCATTGGGTTTCTTTTTGAAGGGTAAATTGTGTACATAAAATCACAAATAACTGTACGGAGAGGACGCCATGTCGATATTATGGATTTCGATCACCTTCAGCTCGAGAATGTCGAATGAATAGTAGAGAGCGTATTCACTCTCTTTGTCCTGCTCAGGTCCAAGACCTCTCGGAATCGTTTCTGTGAACGAACTTTAATGATATTTGGACTAAAAAATGTCGATGGGATCAGCGGCAGTCCAAAGCTGGGGATGAGGGTGGACCGAACCAGTTTCTTGTGGAAATTATCTCTACATTTCGAGGCGATGCTAAACCAGCTTTTCTCTTTTCTTTTCCTATAAACAGTTAATCAGCTGATTATCGAAGAGCTCATAAACATTTAAAGGATGTTTATATCTCGAGAGGCATGATTTACTCACCGATTCCAAATTTTCAACACTTCAGGGTCATTATCTGCAACAGGGAACTGTTGGTTGACTTTTTCAACCAGCTCTTGAGCCGGCCAGGACGTAAGTAGCAAACGAATAGTCCTTGTAGTCGTCGTTAATTGATATCGATGTTGCTATGAGAGCGGAAGAAATGGCCTTCAGAATACGTAAGCAGATGTGAGCCTTCGTGTAATAGACAAGCAAGCGTCCGTCACAGTACGGCCTCATGGCGGTTTCTGGAGAGTCTTGACGTAGCACTGCGAGCAGACCCTGGTCTTTGAGCCACTGGAGTCCCTATTATTGAACCTAGCGAAGCCTGTAGTTCAGCAGTTTTCGTAGCTAGAGATGAATGTTAGGCAAGGAGTTTGATAAGTTAGGCATATTGATATTGATGGGATGTTGATGTTTCGTTCAAATATGACAACTCTCGCTTCACTGGAGTCTGTTTGTTTACTCACTCTCCGCGGTACTCATGTTGTGAGGGAGGTTTAACCGAGTGTAGGGAAGCGACAGGCGAGTTGCTCGTATTGCCCCTTCCGGTCCATTTCACGCCAGTTAACTCTATTCTTCCTACAACAGGAACAACACGATATCTGCTACGACACTGACCAAGAGCTATCCAAACTCAAAGTTCCCTTTATCCGGTATAGCACTTTTTAGGTTTCCATCGCGGTTGAGACGTACAATTCCAATTGTTTTCCGGTTAAATTCAGAACCCTGTGAACAGGGCTAAAGAATTCTGCCATCGTAAGGCTCAAGCGTGATCGACTCGCGACTGTCAGTCTCCTTAGCAGTTTACCCCTCTCATGATTCGTCATGTTGGCCACAATCAGCAAATACGAAGATTAACTTGCAGCGGCCGCGAATGATCCAAGATTACATGCATCTGTGTTGCCATTTGTGTCATTTGAGAGATTAATTGAATATGAAACTATATAGAAATCCCAGTCTTCCCCGGATCTCATTCTGTCATACCCGTAAAACCCAGACGGGTGGCTTCACGCGGGACGGCGCATATAACCATTGTCGAATAAGAGCAAAGGGACACCCGACTTGGCGCGGATCGCGTCACTCCTGGCGGTATTGCGGCGGGCTCTAGTTTTCGGAACCAGGCTGCCGGGATTCCAAGACCAGACTTCGCTTGTAGAGTGATAGGTGGATTTCCAAGACGGGGGGACCCCGGTAATGTGAGCACAGACAGGCAGTGCGCATTTCGAGATGAAACCCCGCGTTCAAGGGTCCTGTCGCGTGATATAAGCCGACGGTTCCTTCGGATTGTGTTGATTACGCGTAAAAGAGGCGCCTTTTATTGATTTTGGAGTTGATTATAGTCCCGGAACTGATCATGTTGACTGACATCTCTCACGATATGCAGGTTGTGTCCCGTTCCGCCTCTTCAACGGGGAGAAGTGGATCAGCTCCATTCCGGATTAAGGGCATGAAACGCGGGAATTCAGGCTGAATGCACTTGTTGATCATGGCCAGTTTCGTATTAACAATCGACGACACTTCCTAATTTGTGATTGTCTAAACCTGGTCTTTCCTAATTTTCAATCTACCCCTGGCAGATCCAGAAGACATAAAACGATGACGATGAAGCCAAGAGAAATGTCTTGTCTCTCCTCCTCATCGGCTTTATCGACACAATTCAAGCGAAGACATCAGGCAAAATGGTGGCATTCTCGACTCTCACTCTCGGACTCTCCGCGATCGCGGCTGCTGTCGCGGCGCCGGCAGAGCTCGTCGGCCCCAAGGACGTTGAGAAGCGTGGACCCATGAACTTCTTCTTGGGACCTGAGCACCCACTGTACCCTCGCAACGTCACCGATCTCAATGCTCGCTCCAACACCAACTTCAACCAGGACTACGTCACTGGTGGCTCTGTGTCATACACTCCAGGTACGAACCAGTTCTCCGTGACTTGGAGCACATCGCAGGATTTCGTCGTTGGTGTTGGTTGGCAACCAGGCAGCAGCTCGTAAGTAACTCGACCTTCTCTAATGACTATTTTCGTTTCAACTCTTCGTTCTTGGTCATTCATCATTAGCCACACGACCTTGTCACGCTAACATGGCATCGAGAACAGTCCTATCAACTACTCCGGCTCGTTCTCAGTGTCTAGCGGTCTAGGCAGTCTATCAGTCTACGGCTGGAGCACGAACCCCCTAGTCGAATACTACGTCATGGAGACCAACGTAGGCGTCACGGTCGGCGGCACCTTGAAGGGAACCTTCACCAGCGACGGCGGCACATACCAGGTTTGGGAGCACCAGCAAGTCAACCAGCCCTCGATCGAGGGTACCTCCACCTTCAACCAATACATCTCGATCCGACAGTCACCCCGCACGAGTGGCACAGTCACGATCCAGAACCATTTCAACGCCTGGGCTGGCTATGGCATGAGCCTCGGCACTCTGAACTACCAGGTCGTCGCTGTTGAGAGCTGGAGTGGCTCCGGATCGGCCTCACAGTCGGTTACCAACTAGGGTATTCACAACCGATGACTGGAAGGGGGCAGTCGGGTTCGCAAGTGAAAGAGGTTGGGGATGGTAGAAGGCCGTGAAGTTATCATGCCATAGCATCTTCACCTCTCTCTTGTTTGTCGGATAGTCTCCTTCCGTCTTATCAGGGGCTGTTCATAGTGAGCAGAGATTGGGAATCCGTGTTAAAACGGGCGAACGAACACAGATAGTAAATATCTGCTATCCGTCCCTCAATAATGCCAGTGCTTTGCTTGAAGTTGTGATTTATTTGCCAAGCCTCAATAGAAGACTCGTTTGCGGGAATAGTTGTTTAGCGGTCAAGACCATGCTCTCGTTAAATTCCTGGGTACGGTAAGCTTGATAGTGCCATGTGTTCACAAAGATAATAGGTATGATAGTCCTGAGCACTTATACACAGCTCGGCAGCCTAGATCACTGCCAAGAACACAACGATACCCTGCACGATCAGATGTTATATTGTCATGATACTCCAGATCATTGTTACATCGGGAAAGTGTTGATCGAACAATTTCTAATCATCTTGCAGTCGAGTTATCACGACATGGTTGAAGACCTTGTACTCGGACATTTTTCACGTCGCATTCGCCTCATTTCCCCCACATCTTGTGAGACCTGCATTACCAGGTCAGCTTGAGGCTCTGGTATTCATTCCATGGTCAGTTCCACGTCCCCTGTTACGGTGTGGTTCCGGAAAGCTTCTGACGTAGCCTGCGTTGACGAAGAAATGTGTGTTACCATCCCGTCATCACCCTGGCTGCTTTTGGCTTTCTGCATCTCTGAACAGGGAATGGCAACCGGAGCCGAGAGGCATTAAATGGAGATGTAAGCTCGCATGAAGACGAAGTGTTTGTCGCCACTATCGGTAATGTCTGCTTAGAGAGAGGAAATGTTGATGGATACTCTGATGATCAGTCCCAAGGCATGTTCCCGATCACCTTCCCTTACTTTTCAGAATAGGCGATCTCGACTAAAGTGTCATGGAAGTAAAGGTAAGGTAGACCCGACTTACACCTTCGTGTTGGGAATGTACAAGAGCTAATAACCTTAAAACTGCCTATCTAGACTAGTGCGTTAGATCTTAGGTACTACACTACCTACGGGACTGCACGTGTAGAGTAAGACCCGGATGCGCCAATCATAGGCTGAATATGTGTGATGTATGGCATTACTAGCCTAGATCGGCAAGGGGCTGTTGCAGGGAAACCCCGCATTACCTGCGTACTTATAAAGAATGATGGCATCTTCGCTACAGAATTACGCCCCAGCTACCCCCCATTTCTGGGCAATGTAACGGCTGACCCCTCTAAATTTTTTTGTTTTTCTTATCGCAAACTTGTTATCGGCAGGTCCCTTGAGAAAATACACAGCATGGTACCTGTCTTAAAGCTCGAAACATTATAGTGATTTCAAGTACCTAACATGTTCCCGATAACGTGTTTGCTGAAGATCGGTAGTACCAAATCCCGACTCTGCCGCTTGACTTTTTTTCCTCCAGGTTCGCATCGACCGCGGGGTCAGTTTGCGCCAAACTCTCTCCCACAACCAACCCAGGTTGGATGAGTTATATTGACCCATTTCCTTGAAATCAACATTAGACTTTTTTTCCTCGTGTCAAGAATTTAGATATAAACCCGCCCTATAATCGCCTATACACTTCAAAGGCCGACCACCGGAGCTTACCTCGAGCGACCCACCAGCTAGCTCTCTTACACATCGCGAAAACCTCATCCTCGAGCGTCGGACACCAGACCCCGAATTCCTAATCCCTCGATCGATATCCCGTTAAAAATATACAACTCGTCGTCAAGATGTGTGGCGTAGCAGGGCTCCTCCTTGCTGACACCGAGTCGCATGCTGAGGCGTCGCATCTTCTCTTCGAGTCGCTCTTTTTCTTACAACACAGAGGACAGGATGCTTGCGGCATCAGTACTTGTGCTGCGAAGGGACGGGTGTACCAATGCAAAGGTTCGTTCACTCGTTCCTTCATCAGCGATGATGCGATCGATCAAGATGTTAAAGTACTAACTGAATCTCGACACAGGCAATGGTATGGCCGCCAAGGTCTTCCAGGATGGAGCTCGTGTCGTTGATCTCCCGGGCTACATGTAAGTCGCATCCGATCTAAATGAACCCCATGTCTTTACTTGGTCTCCAATCATGTTCGCGAAACATTGTTTCACTTACGCGCATCTCTTGATCCATCGAGGAACTACATTAGCTAATTTGATACACCCACAGGGGTATTGCCCATCTTCGGTATCCGACTGCTGGCACTTCTTCGGTGCGTTTATTTCCCTCTATCGCGCAACGGAGAAATGCTTTACCAATACCTCCACACTATATTACAGTCAACGTGTATATCGTTGCTATTGCATTTTCCATTTTCGAGACCGCCTTGCCTTTGCTTCACTGGCTTTTCATCTTTTCTTCAGATGCGCCAACACATTTACGGCTCCTCATTCTAACCAATCCTTTTCATTAGAGCGCCGAAAGTCAACCTTTTTACTGCAACAGTCCTTACGGTATTTGGTATGTGCACACAATTCTTGCCCCTTACTGAACGTTATGTAGCACTCTTACACGTCACCATGGACCTTTTTCAGTCTAGCTAACTTTTGTGTGCCTATAGCCTTGCACATAACGGAAACCTTATCAATGCCCCTGAATTGCGAACATATCTCGACGAAGAAGCCCATCGACACGTGAACACCGATTCCGACAGTGAGCTCATGCTCAACATTTTTGCCAATGCGCTCAACGAGACTGGCAAAGCCAGAGTCAACGTCGAAGATATCTTCCGATCCCTCAAGCAAACCTATCAGAAATGTCAGGGAGCTTTCGCAGTCACGGCAATGATTGCAGGATTCGGCAGTAAGTAAACCGCTTACAATAACATTCTATATCTTGTTGTGTCGACATTCTTCACTATTCAATACCCTTTCATGCCTCAAGGGAGACTGATCATTGTCATAGTCTTGGCTTTCAGAGACGCAAATGGGATTCGCCCGCTTGTCGTAGGCACACGACCATCTACCACTATCGAAGGCGCAACAGATTATATGTTTGCCTCTGAAAGCATTGCTCTTCGTCAACTCGGATTCAAGGATTACAGAGACGTTCTGCCTGGTGAAGCCGTATTTGTTCAGAAAGGAGGGAAAGCCGAATTTAAACAGATCGTCGAGAGGAAGAGTTATACCCCTGATATATTTGAGTGAGTGACACCACCATTCATTTTCTAATGCAACTTGCGATTCCTAATGAGTAAATGCCTATGATGGCATCTCATTATTTTCACATCGCTTATATCCTTTTACCGAAATTTATTGTGTGAATCACATACTGACAGATAACTTCACAGATATGTCTATTTCGCTAGGCCTGACTCTGTCGTAAGCACAGTCTTCTACCATGAATCCTCATACCGTTACAGACATACGGTCAAACACCTCATTCAAGGGTCTCTTTACTGACTTATCACGTTTACAGTTAGATTCAATCAGTATTCACAAGAGCAGACAAAATATGGGATTAAAACTTGCCGACAAAATTCGCGAAACTATCGGAGATGAAGGAGTTCGTGGAATAGATGTTATCATCCCGGTACCTGAGACCTCCAACACAGCTGCTGCTGTCGTATCAGAGCGGCTCAAAATTCCACTCTCTGCCGCTTTTGTAAGTTACCTCTGACTTTATTTCTTTCTTTCGATTTTTTCAGGGCGCAAAGTTTCCTCTCTAGGCAATGTACATGTCTCAGTAGCATGCAGGCATCCCCGAATTTCATGGAGTTTGGAAGAATGGCCACTAACGCTCCAGCGCAGACCAAAAATAGGTTTGTCGGCCGCACCTTCATATTACCAGGCCAGAAGCTCCGACAAAAGAGTGTTCGTCGCAAATTATCCGCCATCGAGTCCGAATTTGAAGGGCGCACTGTCTGCCTCGTAGACGATTCTATAGGTGAGTCTCACCGCGTTTAAAGTGTGATTCCTAAGATTGTTGGGCTTTGGCTAATCAGTTGATGTGAAGTTCGTGGTACCACATCAAAAGAGATCGTTAGCATGGCACGAGAAGCTGGCGCCGTCAAGGTCTATTTCGCTAGCTGTGCGCCGCCTCTAGTGTACCCTCACATCGTATGCATCTCATCCTCATCTAATCTGCACAGTACTGATAGCATATAGTACGGTATTGATCTTGCATCGCCACACGAGATGATTGCACATGAGAAGGTGAGTCTTGATCCATTTCAGTCCTTACACCACACTCAATAAATGCTGATTCTTGATATAATTAGACCCGAGAAGATATTGCCCAATTGATCGGCGCAGATGATTTAATCTACCAAGGTCTCGACGATCTAAAGCAAGCATGTGTTGAAGCCGCACCAAACGGCGGTGTCAAAGAGTTCGAGGTTGGTGTGTTTTGCGGCAAATATCAGACAGCCGTACCAGAAGGATACTTTGACCATCTCGACGAGATAAGGCACAAGAATAGAGCAGGAGCAGTGCCTAAGGGAACTCTTGCAGCGAGTAGCAATCCCGTGAATGGGCTGGATACAAGTAGAACTTTCACGCTTGAGGTTCCCCCCAATAACCTACCAAGAAATGCAGATCCTGCTGCTCTTTTGTCTGCTTCCAATGCGCCTCGTACGCCGGAGAACCGTGAAGATATCAGGTAAGCATCTGGTACCCGACTAAGCGTGCAGAACTTCAGCTGACGTTCACCATAGCATCCACAATATCGCATCCGAACATTAATACAGCGACCACGATGAAGATACATTACAAGTCGAGGATAGAAGGTCAGTAAATACGGAGGTGCATATCTTGAGGAAAGGAAAACTGGCGTAATGTTTGGGGTGGTAACTATTCCTTTGCATATTTGGTTTGCTGGGCTGCTGTTTCAGGGGGTTTCATAGAATGATAGAGTGAGATGCACATTTCGAGATATATAGAATATGCCGCTCAGGTCCAAACAGATCAAGACCCTTTTTTTCTTGATCACTCAGGCACTACCGCTGGTCCCCTGCTGATGACAGTTGCCCGCAAATATGAAACGCACCTATTCCACTTGCGAACTCGAAGGCTTTTGTCTCGCCTTCCCAGGGATTGTTGCGCTAACAACGGTATCTCTTACCAATTCTGGTGTGGTGTAGTTGGAGGGTATAGTAAGGTGGAGTTCGACATCTACTAGCGCTTGCGCTTTAACTCTTCTCTCCCTAGCTGATTATCAAACGAGTGTTGAGTCTGTGAGGAGTCCTACACTAATGTATGGATATATTTATAGTAAGATGAGCTTTATTTGCTAACCGATCTGCTATATATACTCTTTTGTGGTGGTTGACTATATCACGGCCTTGCGTAAAAGTGAATTGAGCCAAGAAATCCAAGAGGCATGAGGGTACTGACATCCTGTTCAGGTACAGTATGAGGCTATTCTTACGTACATAAGATGTAGTTAAGGCAAATTCGACGCTCATAGGCCTATCATTTCACTGATGTTGTATGCATATTATTGTCGCGTAGGGCAGATAAGGAATCTTACACCCGGTTCCTGCAGATTCAGTGTGGAGTCTAATGCGGATTATACCCTGCTCTTTAACCGCCCCCAAATAATCCACGAGCTCACTTACACGATGACCTAAAACCAGCTCATCATATCATCAGGCAAGGTTCGAATGGGGCTGCTCATTTGAATTTATCTTATAATTGTAGATCCCACGATTCTGTCTCACCATTCTATTTTCTCTGATTTCCGATTTCCTTTTTTCGAATGCTACATGAAAAAGCATGACGAGCGCCATCATGTTTTGGTCAGCTTGACCCGATCACAGAAACCAGCACACTTATGCATTATACCAATCTGAAGCTTCCAGCTCTAATAAATCATCATGCTTAATTGCACGATCACCAACCAATCCGACGCCGAGGCGTTGGATTATTGCATAAATCTCGAGATCACCGGAGCCGAGGGCACGCTTACCTTCCCGAAGCTCACATTTATGGACAGCTGTATCGTCCACAATAGTCCCCAGCTTACGGAATTGAGCTTCCCCAACGTCACAGCCATCACGAGCATGGTCGTTGAGAATGCAGATTACTTGACCATTCTGTCGCTCCCCATGGTGAAGGGCGGCGAGGCTCTAGACAATGGTGGCATCCTGGGCGGTTCCATTTTCCACATGAACATCACGAACGCCCCGAATCTCACATCGATCGAGCTCGAAAGCTCCATGTACTACGAGGAATTGATCCTCTCTGGCATACCAGCATATGCCAACTTCGGCCTGAACCTGACAAGCGCGGCAACAATACAAACGAGCTCGTGTCTTAGCTTTTCCCAGTTGGAAACCGTCGGTGATTTGACAATAGATGAAGAAGAAGATGGATGCGATTACGGCCTGGCGAGTATAAAGTCCATCGGCAACCTGACGATTCTGAACGCGAATGCGTATCT
Source organism: Xylaria arbuscula (assembly GCA_022385695.1). Classification (NCBI taxonomy): domain Eukaryota; kingdom Fungi; phylum Ascomycota; class Sordariomycetes; order Xylariales; family Xylariaceae; genus Xylaria; species Xylaria arbuscula. The sequence continues at coordinate 404,388 of MU279366.1, read as the reverse complement.
GGGGGATGATCTGTACGTCGACCTTAACAACAGCTCCTTCACGATGCAATTGAACGGCTCCTTATCCATCATCGGATCATCTGAGCTATCCGAGCCCAACGGTCCTGTGAAAAGACTTCCTTTCGCTCCGACGTCTAGTATCCCCATGAACTTGGAGGTAAAGTCGGTTCGGAGTCTGCCGATGGACTTTAGCGACGTGATGACTGTCGGGGGCAATATTTCCCTGTCCCACAACACGAACTGCACCTTTGACTTCAGCCAGCTCGCTACCGCGGGAAACATAACCATGCTGGACAACACGGATACCACGCTACCTTTATTCCCTGACCTAAAGACGGTAGATAACATTCATCTGCGGGGAAACATTGACACGTAAGTTCATCATCTTTTCAGATCGGAGGAAGAAGTTGTTCCAAAGCTAAGAATAATCCCAGCTCTACCGGTCCCAATATATTCCCATCCCTAGTCCTCGCTCGCGGCAACGTGACAGTCGAACCCTGGAATTCCGACTTCAATTGCTCGAAGCTAGTATCGCAGTGGAACAACGGGCTCATACACAACCTCTCCTGCAACGGGACAGGAAACGGATCCACCACGTCGACGTCGACGCCATCTATCACACCAACGCCAGACACGAACCACTCCACCGGCCTATCCCCCGGCGCGAAAGCCGGTATAGGCGTTGGCGTAGCGGTGGGCGGGATCCTAGTAATAGCCCTCATCACATGGCTCATCCTCCGCCGCAAGAATCGCTCTAAAAATCTGAAAAACCCGCAGCCGCTCACGCCTGATAAGGAGTTGCCGGGGATGTACTCCCATGCTGATACGAGCGGTACTCAGGAGGCGGATGGGACGGTGATTGTTGCGGAGAAACCTGATGATCATATTGTTGAGAAGCCTGATGATCATATTATTGCCGAAAAGCCGGATGATCATGTTATTGGCGAGGTGCCGGATGATCATATTGTTGAACTTCCTGCTGAGGATGTGCGAGTTGTTCGATAGCTTGGGAAACGATGTTTGCTCGTTTCGGGTATGGATAATTTGCAGATCTGAATTGGCGATATACTCGCATACTACCGCGGCAACGGCAAGACAGGGGAGCAAGGTCATATCATCATATGGTCAAACCGACTTGGTGCGAAACACAAAACGCATATCGACGCATCTTCGCTCAACTCTCGCGATTGAGGAATTCTTAGGCAGTTGCATTCGTGGTTGATCGGACTCCTCATATATGGGTTCATTCGGCAACGGTTTCTCGTTGCTTGTGGGCGCTCTTAGGCCATCAAGCACGGATGTTCCAGAACACCAGGCCTCAAATAGACGAAGACTGTTGGCCGGTGGGAGGTGACCTTCACAACAGGTTCGTCGCCGCTTTGCCGCCTTTGACCGCCAGCCACCGGGGCATCTTTGTCAAATGGCATGTGAAATCTACCGACGCGCCGTGCCGTATTAACGGAGACAGAACTGACAAGCACCGAAATATACTGCTTTTCTGTTCCGATCTATGCCGCTTTTAATTCGGTCGCCCCCTTCGTCGAACATCATTGACTACCAAATGGCTCTTCACAATTAAGAGGATGTTGGATTGGGAACTTCAACTTGGGAACAAGGAATATGGATATAGGGCCAGATAGCTAGCTGGTCGGCATTTCGCAATAGCGAGAGTCTTCTGGAGGCCCGTGGGGTGAATGAAATGATGGAGCATCAAGACTTATATATTTACTTCAACCAAGTAGTCAAAATCGACAACCCTATATATACCTTTTTGAAATATCTCTCCATTTTTCATCTTGACCAAGAATTTCACTTCGATATTGCCTTCCAGATGTCCGCAGCGTCATATTCTGTTCACATTAAACGAATATCTACTTTCTCTAACATTAAGCGCATATTAAGCCCACATCGGACAGACTTTTCTCTCCCCTAGACTCCGCCGACGATACTCGAACACTCTAAAGACCAATAGCCACCGTGTCGACGGCAAGCGTGAAAGTGTCGACAGGCAACACAAAGTCCTCGCCCGTCACAATCGTAGTCCTCGAGGCGTCAATCTGGACATGGTTGAGTTTGAACAGAACCTTCGGATACGACTCTTGATAAGATACGCTGCTCTCTAGGCGGAACGTTGAGTCGGACGCGCACACGGTGTCCCTTTCAAGTCCGTATGGGACGTTCTTGCACTATGCGCTGGTGTTAGAATCTACGCCTAGATTGCATTTAGTAGGTGGAAGGGGATCGGCTCACAAGCACGTCGAGACTTCGTACGCCCGTCACGTAATTCTTTGGCGCCGTCACTCGGAACGTCGCCTGTTGCTCCCCATCTGGGCCTGATGCTGTATACCCCGTCACGGTCCACGGTTGATTAATGGTCGAGTTTGACGGTGGGTTGGGTAGGCAAGAGGCGACAGCCAGGAGGGAGGACCCGAGTGAGGTTATGAATATCGAGGTGCGCATCTTGAAGGTAAGGGGGTTGCGTCGGGACTTGCAAGCTTGTCAGCGATTATGACGGTGGTAGGCGCAAGTCATCATGGAAGACATCATCGCTTCGACCACACTCTTTATATATGCAGCATGAAAAGTGCACTTTGGCTCACATAATGTTCTAGATCCAAGTGGTTCGACGATGGTGTTACACCCACCACTAATACGAGCGGCGGTAAAGTAAAGAGGCCTTGGCATGATGATTATAATTGGGTTTGGCAAGGTCTGTAAGGTGCATTGTATTCAGCTTTCGCCTAAAAGGGGGTGTTCTTGGCAGTAAGATTCCCAATACGCCGTATATAACAAGAGCTTTATGAGGCCCTGTAGGTGGTTGATAATCAGGGATGGCCGCCAAGCTCCGTATGGTTCCATTCGGAAAACCCCCAGATACCCCAGATCTATGCACAACTCTATCGGTCTTCGTCAGTATATACCATGCTAAGCGAAGGCCGAATAGCCTCATCTACATCCCAGCGCACTTCGGCGTGTACGACCTACGCATCTAGAGACAGACGCACGCGCAAGCTACTTTGTAGTTGATGCGACATTGTACGTGTCGAGCTGGTGCACCACCGTAACTAGCTTGGCGAGAAGCAACAGCAGATGATGCATCGGTTCCCTTTTCGCTAGAAAAGGTTCGGCAAGATGAGAGATTGTCTTCGTTCCCAGAGCAGAGGTCTATTCGAGCCGCCAAGACCATCTAAGCCAACTACGCTCCCTAGGCCGCGATGCTTTGGCGATCCAAGTTTGCGGTGCATCCTGGGGACTCTGGTGGTACGGCTTGAAGTTGACTTTGAACACCAGCACGACAGACCATATGGTCATGGTTGTCAAATCTAGTTGAATACGGTAGATATCCCGGCGTGTCCCCTCTAGGCGACCTTGATCACGGCGGTTTGGCTCTATCTCCATCAGCGGTTCGTCAGGTACCTCGGGTAAGTCTCCGTTAGGAATGCGCTGTCGGAACATTGCCTCTACTCGATCTTCGATCTCGAGCAAGCGCGCAACACGTTGCTCGGAGGCGCCAACGGGCCATCAAGCGTGGACCGTCGAGAACTCCAAGTCGTGAATGATAGATGGTTGTTGGCTGGCTGGCGTGAGGTGGTTGTATCAGTCGGATCTCAACCACCGTGCCTGTTGGAGAGACTGGTAGTTCTATGCGCTTCTGTCTAGCGGCACTCGAGTTTACCATGAAGATATTGGGTACCGGCCCATTGATCATCTAGCTCTGGCCGTTCGCCTCCAAGCAGGAGAGAGGCGGCTCCTCGAGTATGCCGAACTGAAGAATATAACATGCTAACATGTCATAGAAGTATGGTGCCACTGGTCGTCGGTCATATGTGCGTCTGCACGACCGAGACTTCGAGATTTGCACACGTGGGTCGTAGTACAGAATCTCCTTCTCCATGGTTTCGCGAAAGTGGCTAGGCAAGCCCAGATAGTCAATCATCGCCTTCGGAATGTCGGCCATTGCTGCTTTCATCCTTCTAACCTCATCCCCCCTAGACTACGATGATATCCGTTGGACATACGTGACCAGTTGGGACTGATCTCGACGTCATGCTGACCAATACAGAATGTGTAGGAATATTGGCCAGCAGCGTTAGGAATGCTGTCTGGCAACTGCGGCTACTTAGGTAAGGATAATATGCTGATGAAGAAAACTGCCGTTGAAGTAAATCGGAAACTTCAGGCGTCTCTCTTCCTTCATAATGAGCAACGCTCCAAGAACCGGCATGTCGAGAAATATTGCTTCATCCTGGTCATCTTCAGAGAGCACGACGAGAGGCTCTCGAGGGGGGCTGGGTTTTGAATGCAGCGTATCGGGCAAGTCACACAAGTCAAAAAACAGTTTTTGATGTGTTTGGCTAACTTGAACCTTTCACCTAAGTACTTGAATAAATGAATCAAGTATTGTTAACGGTTGTTTTCGGTCGGTTGAGGTTAAGTCGGTCGCGGTCGCAGTCGTAGTAGGTGAATTCGTCTGGCTAAGTGAGGTTATTGCGGTAGGTCGGTTGTATTGGTAGCGCGGTCAACGCCAACACGGTCAGCACTAGCCTAGCCTAATTAAGTCTAGCGTTGTCTATTAAATCGATGAGATAAGATGTGTATGCTGTAAATTCACTTTTTTCCTGTTAAAAATACATTGTAAAAAATAAAACAAAATAACAATTTGTATGTGTCACAGCGACCAGCCTGTATACCGTTCAGCTAATAACGTAATAAAAAGTTAGCAATACTCTAAACTGGAGTAGCTGGGCTACCATACGTGATAGGCTTCCGAACGGCCACCTGCCATGCCAGCCAACTGTTAGGTATGACAGTACGAGCCCCCTGTTCTTTTAGCATGGGTCCTTTATTGACTAAGTACTTACCCATTAAGTCGATATCGTGACTTAAGCTAATATCTCTCACATTTAACACGTACCCGAGATTTAGCATGAATTAAATCGCTGGGTAAGGTATGCAGTTAAATTTAACCATTAAAAAGATTTGTATTTTACCCTCTCGCCATTTCTAGGTTTTTAATCTCTGTCGTGGACGAATACTAAGAGCCGACGTGCTAAGCCGTTATTTTATTAGATAATCCTTGACTTGCCCGATAGGCTGCTTGAATGCACGTCTGACCTAGTCGCGTGCACAGTTCCTCAATTAGCGGGCTTGCATTTGGACGACGCAGACGAAGTGCAAAGGTTCTCAAAGCTTCTGCGCGAGGATACATCGTAATTATCCTTACTTGTCAAAGCCTGGGAAGGTTTGTGGTGTGAATATTGTGAATGGTATGGGATGGTGATGGTGTCTAGATGAGAGGGTATGTCAAAAATGGGAAGATAAAGGGTGGGAAATGACTATCCCAACGTCCTTGTGATAGTGTATGATATAAGTAAATAATGGCCGAGCGGAAGAAGAGTGTGTAAAGAGTTGGTTGAAGGTGCAGGCCGAGGACACAGATGATTTTCATCCTAGATAACGGGAAGAGGACGATAAGGAGAAGGACATTAAGCTTGGGGATTGTACATGTAGAACATTGGCCAAATTGAGACGATTATGATCATCAAAGAGTATATCTTGTACAGGTGGGATAGATTTTACAGTTGTCTAAGGAAAGCTCCAGAAGTCACAAGAACATGAAAACAAGACGAAATGTCTGAAAGCCCCTGTCGTGAGCCCTACTAGAGGGCATTAATCTCTTATATTCTGATTCCATCTTGACCATTTGAAGAACTATTACTTATGACTCTACCATGTTTGTGTCTCCCCGAAGTCTCTCCACCTTACATGCCTCGAGAATATTCACGGCACGACCGATTAGCTCAAAGCATTCTGTTTGATCGTGCTCCTTCTTGTAATCTAAGATCGCAGATGAAATAATTTCATAGCGTATGGCGAATGGAAGTAGTTTCTCCCAAGGCGAATCGTGGTTATTGACAAATGAAATGCATTGCTCCAAGCGTGTTTGCATTTCCAGTGGTGCATTAGGGTCGAGAACAAGAAGAATCTGCTCGGTAAATACCTTTTCGGCCGTTGGTGTAACCATGGCGAAACGAACAGCAGGATCTTCGGCGATAGGGTATAGAGATTCACCACTGTTTGCGAGCTCAACCAATGCTTCCACCTTGTCGTTGAGATTGTTTTTAGCCGCAATGCGATTTCGGATCTTACTTATTCCCAATTCAAGAGAGAATTTCTCCATCTTCTCCAGGAGCGGCTCTCCTGCAGCCTTGTCCCCATCTAGTTTCTCTGCCGCCTGTCGTCGAGCGTTTGCTTGGCGAATGAGTTTGTGTCCTGTGGCATCAATACGAGTATATAACATCACGTGGTCTCTCATCTGTCCGCCATAGTACTGTCTTAGGTAATCCATGAGGTTCACCTTGACTCCTTGTAACTGGCTGTTATGCAAGCTCAGCAATGCACACCAGGCTTGGTATAGACTTCGACGCCAGACAGGATCTGTTTCCGACACCTTGTCGTTCCAATCGAGGAACAGTGTAACACGACGATCTCCATCAGGGAGATCGCGAAACCTGACATTGACCACGAGGTTCAATGCATTCCCTCCCATGAACGCCGTTGCTTCCATCAAGATATTGTACAAGTCCTTCATAGGGCCGAAGCATGCTTCAAACTCTTTGCCCAGTGCGCTGAAGGGGCATTCTACTGCGAAGGGACCACAGCCTTTGAGGAATGGGATAGCCTTCCCATTAAGCTCGTAATGAAGCTTCTTCTTGGATTCTAGTGGCACAGATCGTTTTTCCTCCACTGCAGCGCGAGACTGGGGCTCTTGGGCTTGATATATGTGAACAGGCTGTTCCGCCTCTTGCTCGTTTCCTTGTCCTTGAGACTCCCTTGCTTCCTTGATATCTTTGGCCTTCTTTTCCTCCTCGGTGGGGTTGGCCGCGAAGTACGCCTCGATATAAGTCTGGCTAGATGGTACGCCGAAACATCGAGGTTGTTCAGCGAATTGGAAAATGGCGTCCTTTTCGCCTGTCACGTTGATCAAAGTCAGCTTTGGCACGCAAGAATCAATTTCCAACATACCATAACTCCAGAGGATCTTGTCCACCTTCCAATTAAAAAACGTCGAAGAAACATATGGAAATAGCTTCGCTTCCAAGAGGTGTTTCACCGCCATCTTTTCTGCGATTGGGACTGCCTCTCGGACCTTTTTGAAGGTTTTTTCAACCGCCACGAATACCGTCTCTCGGCGTTCTTTCTCCTCCTTCGTCAAATCCCGCGAAATTTGTGACATCATGTCGAGGAAAGAAAACAGAGTGCTGTGTGTGTGTGTGTGATGTTGCTGCTGTCGTTGCTGTGGTGGTGGTGGTGGTGGTTGTCGATCATGGAGGGGATGGAGAGTTGATTTCACTGCGTGGAAGGGTGAAATGGTTGCCAGATTCAAATTACAGAACTGTCCCACTAAATGGGCTGGTAACTACATGTAGGTGATGAGACTGAACGAAGTACTCAGGTACTTAGGTACTTAAGAAGTCCGGTTGCAAGTAACTACAGATGTAGTAGTATATGATGTCGACATGAAATGCAGATAGAGTATCTCAGACAAATTCAAAGTATAATAAAGTATATTTTTCATAAGCATAGTCTTAATTAAGAGACCCATGTACCGAATAAGCAGAAACTAAGAGAAATAGCTTTAGTGTATTTGATATGAACGTATTCGGTGTGTGATCAGATCATCTATCATCATCAACATCATAATTCCTGACTCAAAAGTACCACACACCTGCACCAGCCAGTCACTCCAAGTTTAGGAATAAGGTACGTACCAAAACAGTACATCAATAGAGCTAACTTACCTATCTATAGGTCTTGAGCGCAAACTTACAGTTACTGTTGGTATTAATGCCCGCTAATTCAATTCCTTATAGTTGGAAGCTGCGCACAACCCACCTAAACACCAACACTTCTTCTACCTCTACAACCTCATTTCGCGGAGACCGCAGTCACAAAAAGCCAACTCAACATCTCTGCGGTAAATGCTATTCACATCGATTTGAGATGTTCGCTAACGCAGTTTACTAGATCGATTAAGATGAATCAAGGACAGGCTCAGGCCGCATCACAATTGCCTCTCTGGTCATTATGGAACGGGGCAGAGGCAGACGAGCAGATCTTTCCGGCTTTTGGGGCTTGGAAGGAGGCGAAGGAGCAATTGAACCAATTCCTCGAAGACGCCGTGTCGAACCCAGGCCCCACGGTACTGTCTTTGGCATCTCAGCCAGCCACTGGCAAGAGCACCTCGCTAATTAAACACATTGCGGAGCGAGCCTACATATCCAAAGCACCGCGCCTAGTGCTTTATATTGTCTCAACTGTGGTCGAAGCCCAATTCATCAAATCGTGGCTCGTTCGTCACAGTGTTGCCACCACTACGGGATCTTTGGGTTCTAGAGTGCAGGTTGAAGTAGTGACAGTCGATATGTTCAGTGCCGGGGTCTCAGTTGAAGAAAACTGGTCGAGAGACCTTACCATCATCTTTGATATCAATTGGTATCCCACGGTAGATGATGAGATTGCTCTAGCGTTCATCTTGCATCGTGCGGCTGAGTTAAAGACGTCTGTCGAGAAGATGTGCATGGGTAACCACTTGGCCATCGTGTTGTTGATGTCAGGTTACGAATCATCCCGAACGCTGAGAGCCATCAGACGTCATGTTGGCAATTTCACGCGGATCAACCTTCTTCACCATCATCACCAATACCCGGATCTCAAAACCCTTGATGAGAATTGGGAAGACACAGTTAGAGAATTGGTTGGGTCGGCTCTAGCTGGTGGAGGGCGCGTAGTGATCGAAGACGACAATTGGATCCAAGAGGATGACCTTGACATCAGACGCGCTGAAGTGGACAAAGATATCGCATCCCCATTATTACCGAGAACCACTACAACCATTACGAATATCACGAACCTCGAAGAAGCTCGAGTATTGAAATCGGCGGACGAGGTACCCTACGCTGTCGGGCTTAAAGACGTCAATCTAGTGGTCTGTACGGGTTTGGCAGGAAAGTCATTGATGATCGACCCTCTCTTTCAGCAATTGATTGCTACTACCAAAAGAAGGATGACGACCTTTGAGATGGCGAGGTTTCTTTCGTGGGGTATCCGATCGCCAAAGTATACAGGCCCCGGTGTCACTTTTTGTGTGCCTCAGAACTGGTATGAACCAGAAGGGAGTGCCGCGCTAGATCGAGAAGACATGGGAAAAGCATGGAACCAGCACTTGCCCATCCTTCTATTGACCGTTTTCGATAATTGGCCGAGCTACCGATTGGCACAGCTACCTATCAGGCCCCCAGCGGACAGAGCTATTTTCGACGACGGCCTATTTCGACTTTGCACGCTTGGATGTATAATACCAGGAGCGCTGGGAGGTATCGGTGGTGCATATCAATGCACAGAACTTGGGCGTCAGATTCTGAAAATCTGGAAACAAACAGACAAGATCTTGGATTTTCATGTCACTTTCCTTCTAGCCAGAGTCGCCATCATGCACAGGGATCCTACTGCCAGCCCCTTAGTCGTTTCCGTTCTTATTCACATGGCGGCAATCGCTCACAGGGGCACAGGGGCTTTTATGTCCGTTAGGAGACCAGTGAACATGAACGAGCTAAGCTTTTGCTTTCCTCCCATCATCCCGGAAGAAAGACGACGCGCAGGCGGTCTTTGGGCGGCACTGGGATTGTACATGCACTGTCTCGATACCTTTGCGAACGGGGGTTTTATCACGCTGGTCCCTGGTATAACTTTAGACACCAGGATTGGATTGAATATCCGCGACTGGTGTCGCGCCTTTGAGAGTGCTGTGCTTACAGCGTCCCCACATTCAAGAATCCCGATTAACTGGCATACCCAGAGATTGAGCCAGGCTGAGATGAAAGCGATTGATGAAGAACTAGCGTTGGCTTGGTTTCATCGGATCGTCCTTTTTCGCCCCGATCCTCGTTTTGAAGGCAGTGATCATGTGGTAGATACATCGTCATATGAGAGATTTGAGATCGATATGAGAACTGAGCTTTTACATGCATCAGAAATAAACATGAATAATCATGATGGCCCCGACACCACGGATAGATTATATGCCATCTATGAGAACCTACAGAAAATGGAGGACGGGGCAGATGCAAACGAGGATCTTCCTACGAGGTTTATATGCAGTGGTCTGACTTGGATTCCTTCTTCCACATTTACAAAGGTCTGTGAGCAATGCAATGTTAATGCTTCTGTCGTCAATTAAGCACTTTGAGGTTATATGAGTACACAGGCAGTGCTAGAAATAGGGGGTATCAATGATGATTGCAGGGTGAACTCAGATGGTTAATGGAAGTGAATAATGGAACTTGTTATTTGCTTCTCTTATGTCTTTTATTTAATGCCAAATGTTTCTCACATACTATGGTCAAAAACGAGATACTGGATTGCATTCAACTGATTCGGTACTTTATTCTACGATATAAGTGCTAATTGTTGTGGGTAAGGCCTGAGTAAACAGCTTTTCCGTTATTAATAACCTGGCGTGAGAGACTTTTTGTTAACGAGCTGGTTGAAGTTAATCGAGACTTGGCAATTTGTATTGTAACGCGCGACGATTTGCGAGACAGAAAGAGAGGGACCAGCCTGCACCGGCCGAAGCAAACACAACCTTTTCGAAGCAGAGCTTACCCGTTGCCATTGCGGCCACCTCTTCCGGTGTCGGGGAGAGGAACGTTTAGATTGTCTGAGAGTGGTCGTTTACCCTCGAACCTACACCCCCTCAGATACTTGGCTTAAACCCCAGACATCCAAGACCAAGATCCGAAAGCTCAAACCTTTTAACAAACTGGGACTCGATGAAACCACATTTGCAGATGATACGACACCAGAAAACTTCTGGCCCAACATCATTACCAATATCCCAACCAGTCCCTGGACCACGCGTCCCTTTCGTTGGTTATTGACTGTCCTCCAGGTCACGAATACTGGACAGCCGAACGGTGTTGGTTCCCGTATCCATTCCAGTTTTCCTTGTTTGTGCATTGGGTCGAAAGTTCTATCCAGAACCTCTCTGTCCTAGATACCCAATTTGTATGCTCTTGTTCTAATTTGCTGATTTTGCCATCCGTCGACGATTGGTTAAAAGGACGGTTTTGCCAGTACTAGTTCTGGTACTAGTTATTAGGAAAATATCTTAGGTTATATTAGCCTTTGCCATAACCTCCCGCGAAGTTTCCTTTACAACTACAGAAATTCCATTGCTGATTGTATGTATTAGCTTTGTATAGGTATGGTAGCGCAGTGCGATAGGGCTTAAGGGTCCTTATAACTACCTGCAGTACATGGCACAGACTTCTGTGCTTTAGCGCCCTTACGTGTAAGGGCTGTATTGCATAGGTAATAAACAATACCTAACAAGTAGGTAGGTAGGTAGGTAGCCATAGTTGCCAACAATCAAAACGCACAGAATTTGCAAACCAGGTTTGTAGCCGACGACAACTCGTACATACTTCCATACTAATCTCTCAACCTTTCACAGTTCAAACTTCGACGATCGTATACGAACTTCAGTAATTACGGATGAGAAATGGAGGACCGGCAGTACAATCTACGAAGCCGAAGAGTTGACGTTCTACCCACGGGCCCGGTGGTTCGTGGCCCTCGTGGCCGACCAAGAAGAATTGGTCCCGAGCGCGCCCCTATTCCTCAAGTCCAGCGTGGTCCCGGCCGACCAAGAACGATCCGTGAAGATGTAGGAGTAGGTGGTAGCGTTGGTGGTGACGCTAGAGCTGGGGGTTTGTTCGGCACTGGTTTGCCAAACAGACAGGAAGAGGCGGTGGAGCATGAAGAGAAGGATTAGGAGGAGGATTAAGCCGAGGAGGTAGAGGAAGGTGAAATTTCACATCGGATGGGCCAGCACTAACAGCAACAGCCCCACCCCAATCCCAACCTCAGGTATATCTGCTAAGGTTGCCATTCTAAATGCGCAGGATTGAAACAGAGAGATTTCACGGGCTGGAGCTCTCTAAATTCAAAGGAGAATGTGAATGTCCAGTTTCCAATCCGGGAGGACTTTGTGGGGCAGAGTCAGCAACTTCAAGTAGATGGACTGTTGACATTGATGACTTGGAGACTGGATCGAGGAACACCGAAGCTGAAATAATGGCGCTATTGCCGGAATATCTGTAATGGAATGAGTTTTGGTTGGCTTTGACTATTTTCTGTTTTCACTCGTGTTGTAGTGAAAAGCCACTCTTGTCTCATCTGTAACATCACGCATAAGATGAGTACGGTCTCCATTCACTCTAGAGAATCAGAATTTATCATATTACAAGTCTACGAACAGGTATGGGCATATTATTCTAGCTCGTAAACTCTCACAGCACAAATTCGTCGTCGACGCATCCATCTATACAGCTATTCAACTCCGACTCGTAGATCCTTCAGCCCCGACATCAGCATGGTTAACAGCCACTAGCATTTGTTCGTAGAGCTCTTCGGCGTGAGAACAATCGACGTATTCCTTAGAGGGAGAATTGATTGTAGGAGAGCGTAGGTGTTCTTGTTGAGTATAATATAACATATACTTCCAGCCCAGCTCGCCGACGCGCCAGTCACTATCGCCAGTCACTATCAGAAATCCTTCCTTCCACCGAAGGTGGTTTCGGTTGATAGTAGCCAATATGAACGTATACTCGGAGGAGATCTCTTGACGAGGTTGTATTCTGTAACCACAACACTACCATTAGTATATATCGAACTCGGTGGTTTCGGTTTACGCCTTGATATTTCCGTCCATTTTCGTCTGTCAATTCTTCAACTCGGGACTGATTGACATAAATCTCACGGAGCTCGTCGAACCCACGCTGCTGTGCGTCTTTGTCCTCGGCATCGTAGAGGACGCGGAGGATGGCATGATCGCCTCCTTGCCAGTGGTATCTCTCCCCGGTCTCGTCGTCTTGCCGCGATCCTTCAACCCATAGTATCGAACCCTCAAGTACCTAGCCAACTCCAAAGAGGGGTCGGCCAGAGAATCAACCCATGACTTCTTCCCAGGCTCCGATAACAAAATGATGGGATGCCACAGTGCAAACGCAGGCAAATTCTAAACAGTCTGCCACATATCTTCATTCTCTAGAAAACAGAATGCATTGCGTCTCAGGCTGAAGGTGTTGGGATTGGAGCGGAACCTCATAAGTATGCGCGCACGCTCTCGTGTCTGTTCGGCTTTTGTCTCGGAATCCCGGAAATCCGCCCAAATCATCTTCGCAAACGGGTTGTTATCCTCCTAACGATGTTCAGGTGCGATCCTGAAGAACAGATGTCGGAGAAGTATGATGACCACGTCGAGCGCTTGGATCTCTTTCTCGGTAAAAAAATCTTCCTTCCAGCCTTCAACTCCATGTGCATCTTCCGGCAAGAACGGCTGAGGCTCGTGATGCGATAATGCTCGATTCTGTGCTAATTCGCTATTGTAAACTTTGCGGATGTCGCCAAGGCGATTCTCTGAAGCTGCCATGGTGTTGATGATACTGCTCTGCTCGTACCGGTTGCGGTATTGGTCTAGAGCTGCCATGATGTTAATCTGCTGGTGCAGGTGGTGGTGAGGTTGCCGTTGTCGACGGCGTTGTGCTAGTGTGAAGGTGCAGCAGCTTTAAAGGTTATAGTTTAGAAAGGTTAGTATTAAATTGTGGGGGGAGATTTAAACTTGTTAGTAGGGCATGTGCAGTTGTTGATACAAGTGATTGCCATTAAGTTGTATGTTGAAAGCAGGATTCAGTCTAAAATCGCCATGGCTGGTGTCTGAAAGTACTCTAGTTAATAGTGCTTTTGGTACTAATACAGGTGAGAAACGTAACCGGTCCAGCTTCAGCCTTCAACTATTACGCTACTTTGGGGTTGTGGCAACTGCATCTTCACGCGTAATCATACGGGGGGCCCTTGTGTTCCGCACCCTGTAGATAAAAGTACCTGTGTACCCTAGGTTTTGCGCGATTATGTCTACTCTAAGGGGTAGTGTTATCATTATACCTATATTACTTCTTGCGGCCGGGTGTAGTTTCTTAATGTGTCAGTCACAATGTTATAGGGGCTTTAGCTTCAAGCATTAGACAGACAGATTAAAGTTTTGCCTTATGATTTATGGGAAAGACGCAGTTTAAGAAAACTATGAGCAGATGCGTTGCCACATTGCTGCCCACAAGCTGTTCCGATCCCCAGGGCTGGTCTAAACTATTAATTCTCTACTATAACAGTTCCAGATTGAGAGCTATTGGCCCTTCCACGCTAGAGGTTGTAGCCGTTCAGTTTCCAGTCCTTGCTGTCAGGTGGACTTTCAGTGGCGGTTTCTCCCAAAGCCCATAGATTCGTTGGCGATACCACTCATCGCAGCTTGCATCTAGTCGCAAATCAAAGTTGAAGAGGATTTTCGCCATGATAAGACGCATCTCGTGATACGCTAGGTTTCGCCCGATACAATCCCTAGGGCCGAAGCTGAATGGCCTATGCGCCTCACGACGATCGTGGTAGAATGGGGAGTTGGGATCTGTAGCGGCTTCGGGCAGCCATCGCTCAGGCAGAAACTCACGCGCTTTGTGGAAGTTGAGTTCAGAAGAATAAGCCGATAGATGGTGGACACCAACCACAGTCTGACTGTGATGTTAGTCCATCTCTTTATAGGTTATATATAAGAATAGCTCGGGCATTGCTGGAACAACTCACCTTGGGTGGCATGGAGAGTCCGCATACAGTCATGGACGAATTACCCGGAACGCTTCGAGATAACGCTAACGGAACGGGAGGGAATAGTCGTAAACCTTCGTCGAGGCAAGCCAGTAGATAAGGCAATCTAGACCGGGTCTCTAGAAATGTCATCTCGTCGTCGGAATTGAATGCCTCGCGCACCTCCTGGGTAGCTCGCTGTAGTGCATGTGGCGTCTTCAACATCCAATAGGTAGTACCGCTGAGTAACGTAGCAGTTGTTTCGGAACCAGCTACCATCAAAAGGTCCGAGTTGATGATGACTTCCTCGTCAGTAAGCTGATGTGCCTGCCCGCGGGAGCGTAAGAAAAAGTCCATAAAGTCTCCCCGGTCAGGCTGTTTTCGGGCAGTGAGGCGAATTCTGGCCATATCTTCCACGTTGGCGAGATGGGACTTTTCCGCCTTGGTCATGAGTGGCCCGAAGAAGAACATGATGATCTTGCCGAAGACCTTTGAGGCACCGATTAAGGCGAAGACGGGTGCAATGATCATAATCTTGCTTATGTTATCTAGCCAGACATTTGACTCTCCAGTTTCTAGACCGTGAAGGGACTCTCCAAACGCCAAGTCGGCAATTAGATCGAACGTCGTAAAGTTATACCATCTAACCATGTTTGTACAGTCTGCTGTTTCGGATACCTCTCGAAGTCGCTTGATCAAGAGGTCTACATATGTATGAATCAGAGGCTCCTGTTGCGTTAGAGCCTTGTCCGAGAAAGCGGGCAGCATGGCACGTCGCAAGCGAAAGTGGTCTTGAGCGTTGGACGAGATGATTTTCTTGGGGTGCATATGGACACCCTCAGGATAGAATTTTGGAAACTCCGCGTGGCCATGACCGTATATATCTTTCCACGCCTGAGGGTCGAGAAAAAAGACCTCGTCGGGTGAGACCCTCATTACCTCGCCATATTTCGTATGCAGATCTCGAATCTTGAACTCGCAATCACCTCGCACCATATGGTATTTCCGCAGAATGGGAAATGCGATCCATAATCGGGGGCCGGGAATTTTACTGAGAGGGTGAAAGTATAGGTTATATATGATGGCCCAGCTTTGTTGAAAAAGAGCGACAGCGGAAAGGATCAGGATTGAAGTGAGAGCGATTGACCATGGGCCATGACCATCGCGGTTGTTGATGATATTGTCCAGGAGAGCCATGATTAATCTATAGTCTTGGCATCGAAATTCAGTGGTTGGGGCATTGTTGGTTGGGTGCGGATGTGGGGAGCAAGGTGTTAAGTAGAAACCTAGAAGCGGAACCAGAAGAGACGAACGAACGTGTGCAAACCTAACTAAACTACATACCAAGTCATGAATGCTATCTTCGGAAGCATCGCGAGCCGGCGTTAACACAATTCCGAATTTATTCAATGTGGAGGCATAGTGAGAGCTATAATGCGCAATCAGATGTTTAAGCTTAAGCTAGATGTACCGTAGTGCAGATCATGACGGATCCGCGTATCCAATCTTCGTTAGATCCGACGAGTCTCCAACAAGATCCTTCAGTCTGTGCTCATGTACGTACTCATACTGTGCATGTGTCCATTTTCGATGTTGACTTGACCTAAAGGCAATGCATCATTAGCTTCCACTTGGTAGTTAGATCTCAGGTCATACAAAAAGACACCTTCAGTATGACTTGACCGTCATCACTGGCAGTATTGAATGCGCTGGTCGCGGCTAGGGCGGTTGAAAGACCAACACTTTTAATTCATCAAGATAGCGACAGTTAGCAGCTACAGCACAGCAACGACTCTCCGCGCCAATCCTAGTGGCCTGGCATAGATTTACGCACGGAGCTGCGTGGCCTTGGTGTTAAACGAAATAGACAGATCACTGCTCGTCCGTCCAATTGTTCTCTGCACGGTCAGCTTGTCTGGCTAGATAAACTCGGAACCTTGAAACCTCAACTGTACATAGTTAGGTAGCATTCCATCTATCCCCCGCAATTGCATCGAAGCACATGGGAAACTAATCTCGCATTGATATTCGATTGGCTCGCTATTTGCTTGGGACTCGTCCAGCTCGGTTAGATCTTTGATTGGCTGGTTTCTCCTAGTCGTTTAACCCCAGCAGGTTCCACTATGTGATCTCAATCCCAAGTTGACAGAGGAGTGCTGTCGGGAATTATATTCCAAGTGAACTACAGTTCAGAATATCCTGTTAATAGTGCTTGATTTGTTATCGGTAGCAGAGGCCCGTAGCAATTGGCTAGTATTGTTGTAAGAGGCAACCACAAAACCAAATAGCACACTTTCACACTGTGGACATTTGTATATAACTGCGCAGTGAGTAGTCGGTCATGTTTCTCATCAGTAGTTTTACATGTATCTTACGTTTCTCGCTCTTCAAAATGGCGGAAGCATCGTCAAAGATATCTGAGACGAAGACTATCTCTCTAGCACCTCACGAAGCCGTAAAGTCGACACTACCCCTCGTCTCTACCGAAGATCAAGGTGCCGAACAGCAATACGTAGTGGGCTGGGAGCAGCCAGAAGATGAAGATCCAGAGAATCCATTGAATTGGAATCGTTCGCAGAAATGGAGCATCATTGGCGTTCTCACTTTTCTCAGTTTTCTCGTGTAAGGTGTCAACTTTTGGGGAACGCATGAGTGCGTGGAGCGACTGACTAATGGCTTCTTTCATCCTAGGCCGCTGGCATCGTCCGCATTGGCGCCCGGTGTACCACAAATTCTCTCTGAACTTCACGCCGATAACCAATCGCTCGCCACGTTCGTGGTTTCTGTCTTCGTCTTGGGATTCGCCTTCGGTCCGTTGGTTATTGCGCCCCTGGGCGAGCTATACGGCCGGACAGTAGTTTATCATGGCTGCAATGTCCTCTTTATCATATTCACTGTTGCGTGCGCTTTATCAACTGACATCGGGATGCTCATCGCTTTCCGGTTCCTCGCCGGGTTCACTGGGGTGGCTGTTCTGACTCTTGGAAGTGGTAGCATTGTAGACATGCTACCGCGAGAGCAGAGGGGTAGAGCCATATCCCTGTGGTCTGGGGGACCCCTAATCGGGCCCATTATCGGTCCAGTCTTGGGTGGTTTCCTTGTTGAATCGGTTGGGTGGCGATGGGTATTTTGGGTTATTGCAATAACCGTAAGTGAAAGTCAGACTGATTTATCCGTTCCAGAACTAATCCCTTGAAGTATGGAGTAGGCACAATTGCATCCTATGTAATTCTTCGCGAAACCTATGCACCACGGATCTTGGAAAGAAAAGCAGCAAGTCTCAGGAAACAAACAGGAAACCCCCAGTATCAGTCGGCTCTTCACGGAGGGGGCTCTGCTAAGCAGCTATGGATATCAGCAATTACTAGACCAGTCCTAATGTCGGTACGTTCCCCTGTTGTGGCGATCATATCCGGGTACATAGCAATCATCTATGGGGTTATTTATATTCTTTTTACCACATTCACATTTGTCTTCGAAGACAAATATGGTTTGAGTCCGCGCAGCGCTGGTTTGGTTTTCATCGCTGGAGGTGTGGGAAACATCATTGGTCAAGCTTTTGCTGGGATTTATTCCGATAAGGTTGTGAAGCGTAACATGGGCCGAGGTGGTGAATCTCACCCCGAGGAGCGGTTGAACTTGGTTCTGACGGTTCCGCTTGCGCTCACACCTCCCGCTGGCATCATACTATATGGATGGACGGCAGCGAACGGTGTCCACTGGATAGTTCCTTTAATCGGCACTGGGATTATCGGATTTGGAGTAATAGGTCTCTTCGCCGTTACTCTCACCTACCTAGTCGAGGCTTTCGAACAGCACGCGGCTTCGGTAACGGCCGCCAATACAATTTGGCGAAGCATTTTAGGAGCTGTTCTACCACTTTTTGGTCTACAACTCTACGACCATCTAGGTTTAGGATGGGGAAACACGTTGCTTGGATTAATACTGCTCGCATTAGCACCGGTTCTCTGGGCTGTTAACAAGTATGGGAGACGGATCCGGCTAAATCCCGCATACCAGAAGGAATTCTAGATGGAAGATTCAATTAGCAACTCTCACAATTCCAAAGTTCATAGTGGACCATATATCCAGGTCTACGAAGACGAGGTGACTGCAATGCAGCATGGCTATTTAATCTTAGAATGAAGATGCATCTTGTATTGAGCCTCTGCAGATGGATGATCCGAAGGGAATGGATATATGTCCGCAGTGATGTGGACGCATGAAATGTACCCTTCGTCTACTCAATGCGCACTGGCATAGGGTATAGCAGCGAATCATGGAAGAAACTATGATAAGCCCATATACGCTAATGGCCAAGCGACCGCCTCAGTTTTCGGCGAGCTTATTAGACTCTTGATATCTCTTGCTATATTTGGGCCCCATCCCCTACAATACCAGGCATACGATTGTGCCTCGTGAACTATGGCACAGTAATACGCAAGTATCGTTAATGCTTCCTCATTCCTCTGATGCAGGAGTACGAGAAAATCAGGATGCGCTCTAATCGGCCATAGCATAGCTAGCCGTATCTCGGGGAATCTAGTGCGAATCGACTGCTTGACACAGTCTATCAAGGTTATGATTTCACGACTGATTACTGGTCTCTGCTCGTCGTCGTCTAGGCTTTCTTCCAAATTCCGGAGTTTCTCACAAGTAGCTTCGAGAAAGATCATAGGTCGTGATGATTCATGGTCAATGAACATGTCCGCAAACCGTCCTCGCACGATGGTATCGGTCCACGTCTCTAATACCACGTTCATGCCTCTGATGAGACCAAACATGTCAAGCATGTCCTTCAGGCTGGGGCTCGTATCTTCGTCGTATTCGCCATTGACAGCAAATGTGGCGAAGGCGCCGATGATGAGAAGAGCAGCAGCAGCAAAGGTGGAATGAGAGCTCTCAGGGGTAACCTCGTGGGTGAATTTAGTTCTCAATCCTTGTAGAGCGTGACCATGATGTTGTGACGCGAGCATTCGGTATGATTGGCGATGAGAAGGTTGTAAATATGCCATATGAAAGGCAGATATGGCCAATATCTGGTGCATGAACGGTTCGTCCATGAATGCTAGCTGGATGCACTCAACCTGCCAAATACGACCGAGTTCATCACCCCTGGGGAGGGTGAAACATGTCACTGTGCACCAATGATGCATGAGTTCTAAATCTGTGATCCAGGGTGAACTTTGCCGGGTTTCTGAATTGTTGTTTGTCGAAGCTGTGGAATGGCTGGAGGCCCTGTCAGGAGACAGAAGTGGTGGTGGTGCTGCGGGTGGCCGGAAGGATAAGTGCGATGGCCGCAACGATCGCAGAGCATCCCTTGGACTGCACTCTTGTGCATGGCCCTCTGAGGAACTCGACTCGACCTAGTACTGGTTTCAACATGGCGACCATCTTGTAGCCTAACATTGTATACCTACATCGGAAGTAGGGTTTAGACCCGTTAGAGGTGAAGTGATGGGAACGCTTACGTGCAGGCTACATGATACATTGTGTTTTACACAAGCAGTACAAGGGCGGTTTTCATCGCACTAGATTGGTATCCTGTCAGACTGCTAGTTTACGCTACTGCACAGCGATAGTCAATTGGAGCCCTAACCTTAACTCGACGCTTCTTACACCGAAGGCAGCCATTGCGAGACTTGTAACGGCGTCGCATAGTCCACAAGCAATGAACGTACCCTATATCATCCAAGTTCAATACGGAATGACGGGAGTCAAAACGTGAGAACGAGTTAATCAGAACAGAACAGAGCAGCTTTGCGCTTTGAACCTCCGAAACATGAGCGAGCCTTAGCGATCCCAGCCGATTTCGTCCAGGGGTGAAAGGGGTTCGCTAGTGATCACGTGAGATTTCAAGATCTGTAAGCCGGATTCAACTCGGAGTTATCGTCGCTGGCCGTAGGTTAACCCCACATACAACCCGACATACTATGTGGATTGACCTATAACATTCCGTAGACAGATATAGAGTTGCGAAAACTCTAGTTAACAAGGCAGCTTCGATAATCAGAATACGTTTTGCCCCTTTCCAACTAGAAAAACCTGGTTCTTCAAATAAATAAATTCCTATTCCTCTCCTTACAATCGCAGCTCGATGTTCAACACTAGTTATCGCAACCCTTTTATCCCCTTAGCTCCACGGCGCAACTGCCTCAGCTATATTCAACCCCGCCGTCTCGCAAGGCATTGGGCGCAGTAGACGTTGACCCGGTATTCTGTCACATAGCGGCCCGACGACGGGACTACGCAAAAGTCTCTTGGGAGGTTCGGCCAGTACCGATAACCACACTTTACGGGCTCGTAATGCGTGACGTGCCCACAGATCCCAGCGAAGATATACCATCCACAGTAGCAGTGTACGTTGTTCCATACAGCACATGTTCTCGCTGCTGTATTGGCTTGGTCCGGATGGATCCATTGAATCGCATTGCTCATGATGATCTAATTGGGCATGCCGCTAATAATACCCGCAATCAGCATCAAGCAGATACACAAAATCGTGGGTTCACTGATGTACTTACTTCAGCCGGTGGTTAAATGTAAGTCGATAGGATGGTATATAGTCTTGGTTGGCTAGATAGGTGATGAAGTGGAATAGAGACTATCTGACCTTGGTTGAGTGTCTTTTATCTTAATACCGGAGCATCGTCGCCATTCTATATTCGAGAGCGAAGACCTAAGCATCCCACTCTCGCTTATTAGTGAACAAGCTTGATCAATCAGTCCCTACATAGTCGGTCGTGCAAAAGGTCAGTTTGTCGGGCGGTTACTGCTTGTTCCCTTTTTGGTGATACCCTGATGATTGTTGGATATACATTCAGCGCTACAGCTTAATTTGATCATCCGAAAGATTCTCAAAATCGACGGATTCTACTAGATAATGAAGAAATGATTGGCCTGGTATTCATAAGTAACACCAACAGGTAGCATGTTCTTGGGTAGTACCTTGTTTCACGCGCTAAACGCTGTGGACGCTCTCGTACACTGTCCGAATTCAGGTTTTGGTGAGTTAGTCATGATATCTCACAGCTATCGAAACCGAAGCTATTCAGCCCTCGCTTATTGGAGACATATTGACGGATCTCGGAGTTAAGGCTAAACTATACAGAGTCGAGTTGGCCTTTAAAGCTGGAAGCGATCTAATTAAAACTTCGGAAACTTAAGCATTGTGATAAATTATAATATTATTGATGCCTTTGTTCTGTTTTCTTGATAGCTTAATAAATGTTAGTGAAGGCCTCTGCTCACCATGGCCATATAGCTATTCTATACGCTTACGTAACCACCTTGTTGGTAGGCGACTTGGTTGGCTACCTACGTCACTACTTGGATATAGAGGAAAAAGTGTAAAGGATATAAATAACTAAGCGAAATACCAATTATCATAAGTTGAAGGGTTTATCCGGTCGTTCCGCCTTGAAAATGGTCGTGGTGTATTATAGTTATCGCTTGAGTACCGTGATGTTGAGGTTCAACGTGAACGCGGAACCCTAAGACTGGTAGACCTCGGATCATCTGCTACACGGAAAGCAAAACTTGCAAACCGATCTTTCACACCCGTCAATATCTCTGCGCATCCTATAACCCAATTTGCGGTACCAAGCTAGCAGTCTAAACCCCTCGATCCTAGAGGTTGTATGAGTAGCAACGCGTGACATCGCTGCGGGTATGACTAATGCTCATCTCCGTCTTCCGTTTCGGGAGTCTCGGGTCTTGATTCGACCTAAAGCGGCTTTATGATCGAGAGTGGTTCGGTAGTTCGTGGATCTGATTGCCGCGGAGTTCTTGAGGGTCGTTGATTATGGCCGAGGAGTTGGTGGGATATGGCTGCTGCTGAGCCATGATATTCGGGATCTCGGAAACTGTTATTTGACCAAGTTGTCGCTGTCTCTTCCGTCGCTTTTGTTTTATCAGGTACCAAATCCCCACGGTGACTATCAAACCTCCGGCAAAGGCACCGATGGCAACGCCAGCTGTGGCGCCAGCACTAATCCCCATGCTACGATCATTCTTATCCGCGCCATCATTGATCCCATCTATATTCGTGCTGCTGCCCGTGCCGCCTGTAGTGGTCGATGTAGAAGTCATTGCTATCTAATCATCTTGTGTGAATGTTCGCCCCTTACAGACTAAATCATAAACCAACTCTGGATGGAAAAGGTTGTTTTGGAGTCTAGGGAAGCGACACGGGATTTGAATTTGAATCTAACTTACTGCAAAGGGGGGTGTGCTTGATATAAAATCCGTCGACTGGTAGCGGACTTGCACGGAATAAGCACCTATAGCACCGCCGTCGCCCGTCCGCAGCGACGTCGACGCATCTGAAGCCACGATGACCTCCCAGGTCTGCTGCCCCGTGTTCTGGGAAACGCAACCTAGCGTGCTCTCCCACGTGAGACTGCTCGTCGATTGGCATGCGAATATGCGGTTCCTATGCGGTGGGGGCATCCATGACATCATGTTAACTATATGCTTCAACAATACTTACTCCAGTGGCCCAGGGTACCGTCTAATTAGGGAGGAGAAAACACCTACGTCGGACAGCATACATCTATCGTCTCTTCCAGTGTGTCGATCCGGTTCGTGCTCGAGCATGCCTGTGTGAAGCCGCTCGGACATCGAGCCGGGGAATAGTACTGCTCCGTCTCGCCGGCGTACCCGTTCGGATAGCAGGTGACCTGATCGATGTTGCCCTGGACCAAGTACCTCCCGTCCACGAAATAGAGGTTGTCTAAGGCGCCTTCGCAATGCGACGACGATAGGAAGTCTGTCGGTAGTGGACCCAGGTTTGACATGTTTTCTAGCTATATCATACAGAATTCCTGAAGGATAGATTCCTGGATGAAAATATGTAGAGACAGACTATGGGAGAGAATTAAGAAGCTGAAAACGGTGGGTTGAGTAAGGTATGTAGTCTTTCAAGGCCTGATTTGATTCTACCGGCTCTCGTCATTCCGTGTAATCCTGATGATACGTGATGTTGCAGGTCAAAGTCGCACCTTTTTTGTGCGTGCCTGCGTGCGGTCTGATTGGGCCGCATCATTAATCCTAATCGCCTCCTCACTGCCACTCTGTCGACACCAAATGGGGAGACAAAGTGTGAAGTAGCAGCCATGAGTGCGAAAGGAACCGATTGGCTCAAATGGTGATGATAACTTTATATAGGAGGAGAAAAAGTCGCAGTCTTGTATGTATTCTGATAAATCATGATTTCCTAGCCGTCGTTGATAACATCACGTTGATTCAAGCCTTTTTTACATAGAGAGTTCAGCCAACCACCTTGAAATCTACGTCAAGTTGTCAGTAGTTTGGCAGTTTCATTTGGACTTGGACCTTGACAAGTCGGGATCACTATTTCGAGACAGGTCCGGGCATATCTGAACCAGGTCTGAAGCAGGTCTGAGGGCGAGGAGGTGGTCGCGCCGCCTAAGCCCCCATGCGCCATCAAACACAGCTGGGTAGGAGGCTGTGTGTGTGCTTAAGAATCAAAGTACAGATCTTTCTAAGCTACTCCTGGTTTCTTTTTAAATAAACCCCCCCTCCCCCCCTTTTTTTTTCAATCTACCTTCTACCTCTTCGCGATAAGGCCGATCTAATAAAAGCCGTAATTACATATAATTGTTTAACTGGGACGGTCATGCTTAATCTACGTAAACCCCCTAGCATTGGTGTCGGTTTGATCAACTAAATTCAATAAACATGACTATCTGTTGCTCTTCGTGCCCATTCCATTCCATCTACTTTTTACTATACCTGCCTAATATTATAATAATTCTTACTCCACTCTTCGAGATTCGCCGATGGAAGAATTACATGCTCATCTTCCACGGCCTTCATTACGAACAAATACTCGTCTTCAAATGTCAATCCTGAGCCTGCGACTTGCCGAATACAGTTGCTGCAGAAGTGCAACGTCCAAATGGACCCCGCCAAATTCGGAAGCACGACTACACCGATATCCTGTACCGAACAGTGCTGAGCTAGAACCGCTGTCCAATCTAGCAGCTTCGCCCCCTGGTTGTCTCGAATTGGGCTTCTTACACTTTATTCATTATCCCTGTCGAGAAGAATTGAAAGAGTCACCATTGGGGTGGATTGATCCGAACATAGAGTGTTGAGGCGTTGTTCGAAGTAATTGACATCCCGTGAGCATCGTTGTCGAATGAAACTTAGTCATTGAATTAAACAATATTTGTTCACTGTGTTGTCTTTCATAAAGGGCCCCGGGGGCTACTAGGTAGTTGCGGTTTACTGAGGCAATCGAGGTGGCTCATGTCACCTCCTACCTGTCACCCTCCCACTCTCCCACTCGCCTACCTCTTGTTTCCCTTCCTCCCTCTCTCTCTCTCTAGTCTCTTTCCCTCTACTAAGGCAATCTCTTCAACTTTTCAACTCAAGCACTTTCGCACAACTGTTCGACGATTTTTTATTGTTTGTCTGATTATTCACCCGATTATCCATTTGATTATTGAATTGTGTTCAAAATGTCTACGCCTATTATGCAAAGTGTGGAATACCCAGTCATGCCAGCTGACGTGCGAAGTCTGGTGACAATGCTGGACAATGGGGACTCTATGAACAAGGTATACGATGCACTGGTGAAATCTTCTCTAATTGAATGCGTAGGTGATAAGAAATGGTTTACAGATCATTCAAAGACCACGAGTCAGCTTCTGCACACCATTTCAAGGCCGCTACTCCGATGTGTCCTCATGAAGAGGCTTGGCCCCAACCTGTATAGCCGACATTTTTCCAGCAAGAAGAACTGGGAGAGCACGTTTGACATTGATGGGCCTGGTGCCAATGCAATTTTTTCGTTCTTTCGGGACCTCAAGGGATGTTGGCTGTGCGCAAGGGAGATCAAAGAACTGATTTCGATATTGGAGGATTATGCTGTGGCGATCGGCATCTCAGGAGACCTTCAGGAAAATGACACATACGGGACTAGTCAGCTGAATGACAGTCGGAAGAGGAGGCTAATTCGGGCAATGAAGATTGACGACGCGCTGGAACCGACCAAGTTTTACGATAGCCCCACGGACGAGGACTTTGGAAAGTTCAAGCCGCGCTTTGCGAGAGAGTTGAACAAGGCAGGAGATATCGTGAAGATGGTGGCAATGTTGCGACGACGCTGTCTGCCAGGAGTCGATGAGGAGACGTGGCAACTCCAATCACCTCTGATTGTGGGAAGAGAAGGAAGAGATACTCACAAACTTTGGGATCTCATGATATCATGCATTCAGGGAGTCATGAGCCTTAACTGCGAGTTCGAGGTAGTGTGCCTGTTCAGGGCATGGAAGGACGAGGATCAGGTAAAGGCTGCTGAGGTTCTGGGCACCGTCATCGCTGGTTCGATGGTTTCGGATGCTGGGTTGAACGTGGAGCAGCCTGGGACAGGGAAGCAAGAGGAGGATACTTGTGCGACACGATTTGCCTGTCGACGTTGCAGATCGAGGACCACCGTCAGAGATTTCTTGAACAGCAAGAATTATGTCTTTAAGTCAGAGGTAGGGGTCCCGGGCCACACCCTCACGGGCCAGTCACCCGCCACCACCACCACTTAATTGAAGCCTAATTTTCTTAACGAAATCGCTTGCAATTGCAATTATCTAGTGTTTTTTACTAAAATACAGTTTTTAACTTTAGTTTTATTTTTTGCAATTGTTGTTTTTAGCATAATTAAAAGTTTTAACATATTATAATTGCTAGCTTTATTTTTATATAAAACTTTATGTTTTAGCTTTTATTATATTTGCTATATATTTGTTATATAAATTAATTGCTTGTTTAATGTTAGCTTTATTTTTTTTTGCTTTAATTTTATTATTTTTTAAAGTTTAACTTTAAAATAATTAATTTTAAATTTAAAGTTTACAATTTTTTTTATTTAATAATTAAAAATTTTGTTAACTTTTTAAATTATTAGCTTTTATATTAATAAATTAAAAGCGTTATATTTAAATATAAACTTTTAATAATTTTAGCAAAAATTTTAACTAATTAAAAATGTTATAAAATTAAAAAAAGCTTAAAAATAAAAAATTTTAATATTTTAAATTAATTATATTTTAAAAATGCTTTATTTATAATTTTAATAATATTTTTTAATTTTAATATTATATATTTTAATAATAATAACTTTAATTAATTTTATAAAAATATTTTAAAAATTATTTATATATTTTTAATTATTTTAAATATTATAATTTTATTTTAAACTTTTTGCAATATTTTTAAAACTTTAGCTTTTAAAAGCTTAATTTTTAAATTTATAGCAAAACTTTTGCATATATATTTTTAAAGCTTTTTTTTTAACAATAAAAAAACTTTTATATTTAATATTTATATAATATAATTATAATAAAGTTTATAAAATATTAGCTAAATTTTATTTAATATATAAATTGCTAAAAAAAAATTATTTATATAGTTATTATAGCTATTATAAATTAATATTATTTATTTATTGCTATAATAAGCTTAAATTATTAAAATAAAAAGCTTTTAAAGCTATTTTAATATAATTAAATTATTAATTTATTTTTTAAGTAAAACTTTAAATAATTAATTATTTTATAAATTAAAGTTTTGCTTAAAAAATTATTATTATTAAATATTAATATTTTTAAAAATAATAAATAACGTGGTTTACTAGTGAGCCGCCTATATCACCGAGTCGCCTATTTTTATCACTTTTTACCACTACATAACAAAATATTCCAACCATAGTCGATTTAATTGATTAAAATCAGTCGCTATTTAATTTGCTACCTAATTTAATTATAATTTCACAGGTTTTTAAGTTATGACTAGATTTGCCGCAATTGCTACAGTGCCTGCCGCCCGTCGCCCTCCGTTTCAACGAACCCCCTTTTTCCCCTTCGTTAGTTGCTAAACGTTTACCTTTGTTATTTTCGTTTTGTAACGCCTCAAATTTCTTAATTATAAAGGCCCCTTTAAATTATACTCGAGACCTTTTAGCTCTCCGGCGCTTTAAAAAGGCTATATTAGCCTTTTCTAACATTTAAATTTGATTTTGCATAATAGTCATCTTATGCACTACAGCCTGCATACCTTTCGCCATTTGGTTTACAGCTTTTAAAATTAGTATTAAAGAACTTTTTTTATAGGTAAAGATTTTACTTTTAATAAAAGTAGAGTGCTGGACTGTCTGTTGAAAGTTTGAGGGTGTTTAGGGGTTATAGGTACTGGCCGTCCCCGGCCGCAACGGGCCTGGGGTAGGCGTTTGTAGACGTATATCAAGCTTTCCAATTATTTCGTTTGGGTTATGAGGTATTAAACCAGCTGCTTTAAATCTGGATTTAATATTTTCTTTTTTAAAAATAGCAAAGTGCGCAGCTTTAAACGTTATAAAAAACTTAGGCTTAATTATATAGTTTATTAATGTTTTAATAAATTATTTGATTTTTTTAAAATATATATGTTTTAAAAGCAAATAAAATGCTATATTTAAAGGCTAAAAAAAGTAAAATAAGTAAAAAAGCATACTAAGCGTAATAATATTATTATTTTTGCAATATATCTTAAATTTAGCCAAAATATAGCTTTTATAGCCATTAAGCACTAAAAAGCAATATAAACTTTTTATATGCGTTTTGATATGTTTATTAAAGTGCTTAACCTAGTTTAGGCCTGTTTTATTATTTGTCCAGCTGTTAGAAGTTAATTTGATTACCCAGTTAAGTAGCAAGCCGCTTTTGCGCAACCAGTTTGCAAGGTGATATTAGCCCAAAACAATTAAAAAAAGCAAAATGCATCAGCCTTTCAAATTAATGCATTTAATAGCCGTTGCTTATTTCCGATTGCCAAGCTAGACTAATTTCGCCTTTTCACGCTTATTAGCGTATGTAACAACAAATGTTAAGTTAATAATTCCCATTATAAAGCCAGTTTTGTCGAAATTATAAATATCCTGATTTTAAATGCTATATTTAGCCTTTATATTTGCAACCAGGCTAAACCAACCAGAAATAATACCTGGGTTTTCACAAAAAGCTCTCTAGTAATTGTATTTCCGATTTATTTTAGTTTTTAAATCCGGGTTGCGGTTGATAAATCGCCTGGCCTAATGCTTGCCAACGCGTTTGCCGCCGCGCAACTAGAACAGAAAATTAGCTATATCTTCCACACTAGCAATCCTAGAAGGCATTTCTCGAGTATTCAAATTAATTATATACTTGTGCAGTATTTTCTCTTTAATTGCATCCAGTTTAAGCCTTGGGTTTTGGATTTTGTATTTTGGTTTGCGATCTTTAATTTGGTCGCGTAAAGTCTCATGTGGCACATTATATATCGCAGCAGCGCGTTTCTGGCTAAAAGGATTATCGGAATTACGCGTCGCTTAAATCGCCAAAGCGATTTGATTTTCTTTTGAGCTATTAGACATAGTATTAGTTGAGTTATTGCATGTTAAAGTTAAAAAGGTCAAAAACGAAAAAAAGTAAGCGACTCGGTGATATAAGCGGCTCACTGGTAAACCACGTTAATAGAAAAGTTATATTATTATTATTAATAGTTTTTAATATTATAATTTATTTATTTTAATTAATAATTTTTTTTAAAGCTATAAAATTTTTTTTTTGCAAATAATATAATAATTATTATTAGCTTTTTAAATAACTTTTATTTTATTACTATTATATTAATAATTTAATATAAAATTAATTAAAAAAAAAAATTAATATTAACTTTTATTATATTATTAACTTTTAAATAATTAATTATTTTTAATTTTGCAAATTTTATTGCTAGGTTTTTTTTAAAAAAGTTATAATATTAAAACTTTTTAAGCTTTTTTACAATTTTAAAAATAATTAATATATAATTAATTATAACTTTAAACTTTATAAATAAAAATATATAACTTAATTTAGCTTAACTAATAATTTAATATATTAATTAAGCTTTAAAATATAATAATAAAGCTTAAAAATTTTAATTAATTTTTTTTTAAATAAAAATACTTTTAAATTTATAATATAAAATAATTTTTAAAACTTTTTATTTTATTATTATTTTGCAAATTAATATATTAAATTAAATATTATAATATATTTATATTAATTGCTTTTTATTATTTATAGCAAACATTATAATAAAAACAAAAAAAAACAATTAAAAAAAAAGTAAAAAGCAAAAAATAAAATAAAAGTTAATAAACTTATTTAAATAAGCGTAAAAACACATGTCGCGTAAAAAGCAGGTGGCGGGGTGGCCCGTGAGGGTGTGGCCCGGGACCCCTACCTCTGACTTACAGGCAAGCCTTGGTTTAAAGATAATCTTAAACTCTCTATCAGGCAATCCCCGGCCAACGAAGCAGCCGAGAGAGAGCTTGCCGAGCAAAGGAAAATCCTAAAGGAAAAAGACGAATCGATTGAAAAGGAGATGAAGGAATATTATCAAGCCAAGGAGGAGTATAAGAAAGTAGTACACAAGTATGCAGATGTCAAGGCCAAGATGGAGGCAGAACTAGAAAAGGAAAAGGCACTTTTGGAACTACTGGAGGAGAAAGCCGCCAGGTTTTAGGTGTGGCCTCTGTTACTAAGTTAAGTAGTCAGGGAAGAGAGATTTCTAGGCGAGTAACCAATGCTTATCGAACGGTTAATAAATGCTGAATAAATGCAGATTGAAAATAATAGTGAACTCATACATCTGCGTGAATGAAATTTGATACAGCCGGCTATGCGCTCAAACTGAAATCTCTACCAAAAAGCTAATATTCCCAGATTTAGTTCGCTACCTCTCTTCCTGAATCATCCTCTTTTAGTGAAATCCCCCTTCTCTCTTTGCCACAGAACATAACCGCGTCAACGCTGCAATATGACGAAAAGAACAGCGCATTTAAGTCGGAGCTCGACCTTATCTATAGTTGTTAATACCCTTGATATCAAATCCCCGGACTATCGAAGTAGCTAAAGGGGGGCGTAGCCTACTCCTTTCTCGGGATAGTTCACGTCATAGACTTAGTGGCATGCCTAATGAATATTCACTATTTATGTGAGTCATAGATATCTTGTTTCAACTTGAAGTACGACATGACTTCGATGGTTTTGCCGTTGTCGATGCTGCCAGAGCACGCCATGTAGCGTAATTCATTCTGTCGATCACTCTCAGAAGTGTCACCCACGATGGATTTTTATACCTGTTAGAATGAGATCCTCAATAATTTGCAGTAATCCAATACACAGTGGTAACTATGACTCAAGTTTTTCTATGATTGGTTTGGATATGCGTATTCGAAAAGAGCAGGGATTCACAGAAGTATCTCCTATTCTAGAGAGTATATATATATATCGCCGATCGTGTGCAGTTTTCGGTGTAGCTGTAAATTCCTCTTCCCATCAACATTGCGGTCGAAAGGAATACATATACTCTCCGTCTCAAACAGGCAGAAGTAGAAATCAATCCGAACTGAAATAATATCAAAATATTCTTGGCGACGATTCAAAGAATGGAATGTCAATATGATAGAGCACACCATAGACGAGCTTTTGGTAGCGGTCACTGAAGTCTTGGAGCTGGTAGGATAAAATGGTTGGACACATACAGGACAAGCTGTTGTGGTACGATTTTCAGAAACAAATCAATAAGAGCCGCCCTAAGAGGACGGGGAGAGGGACTAGACGAGTTGAATACGATACACACAGCAAACAAGGCGCGATATTGACTTTGTGCTAGTAGCTAGATTCATGACCGCATAGGCATTAAGTCGCGTCCTTTGGATCTATGTCTCGTTTCGGCCATACCACTCGTTAGTGTCGCCTTCGGCGTCCTACTGTTTGAAATGATCATATTCAATAAATCAGGTTTTTTGTTTCTCTTATTCATTTAGCCCAACTGACATAGACCTAGAGTGCAGATCTATACTGACCTCTTGAATAAGATAAAAAAGTATGATGGATCTGATATCTAGTCTGCCCGAATAGTCTGGTGGAGAAGGTAGTAAACGATCTAGGAGGCACTAACAGACGACTCTAAGTAATAGCCATAGGGACGGAACATGAAAGGCTACGATAGTTCTTTGCATCTCCCCGGTTTTCAAATCATTGAACTATGATACTCCAACGATACCATATCCTAGATTAGCGCAAGGCCACTATTGGATCGTTACTTAGTCGCCACAGGCTTCAAGGATCGATGAGTTCTAGGTTCGTGTCCATGAGACTATCGTTGTAAGACCTTGGCGAGCTTGGTAGTCACTATATTAGTCTTGATATTAAGCTTTACATAACGTTCAGCCACGCGTGGGGTAGAGAAAGCCAGTTCGGGAGACCATTATTTTGGCGCGGTGCCGGTAGTTGAGGTTTGTGTTTCGGTTGTGACTGCTCGTAGTTCTAGAATCGTTGGTGTTCAGTGTCTTTGATATCTTTCTCTTAACAACGCTTCTAGCAGTGCTGTCCCCAAACAATGAATCTAGCGAACATGAGCAAAATGTCACAACCCTTGAAAACAAAGGACTTTCACGTAAATAGTTACCGCTTGGAGAATTCATGTATCGCCTATACTAAGGCATTTGACACAAATAATACGCAAATTTTCGCACTACATAGAATAATCAGGAGTTTCTGTGCCCCTTTCTTCTTTCCTCAGTGCGTATACACTCTTATAACACAGGCTGTGTAGCAATGAGCCAGGTATGATAGCGACACCGAAGCTTGAAGCGAAAAACTATCGATTGCCCCCGGATGTGCGCTCCTACCATAGCTGCTCGTAGCTGTTTAGAACGCGAGTCAGGTGCCGAGGCTAGAACACGGCCAGCCAAATCCAATGTTGTATGAGCATGAATTGCTGCCTGACCAGCTATCCCGAGTACTGGAAGTGTAACTTAGGTAGCTATTTGCTTGTCTGGGCTGAATGTTCCAGTTTCATGAAGCTCTATGATGTGGTGATCATCTAAATAGACCCTACTATTGAACCCGACGTGAACTTAGTTTCCACCTCTTTTGCAATAGCATTGAACCTAGATGGTCCTGCACCAACTTGAGACGTGTATGTGAAGCTAGGTAAGGGGCTCGCATATTAGTGGCCTGCCAAGAAACATGTTCCTGGGCCAAGACTACTACTATTTCTCCGGCAAGCACCAACAATAGCCCGGACAGGGAAATACCTTGAACAAATGCATTTCGCAGGATTGCTTTCGGCAATGGCCAAAATAGAGAATGCTGAATGTATATCTCGCAGTGGTGTCTGATTCAACCAGTACACTAACAATAGCACCTCGCATTGTCGTATTTGAATCAGTCTAACACCAAGCATTTCCTATTTGGATACAAGGTCTGACAGGGTCTGCTAAGTTGAGGCAAAGGCAACGCTAACCCCCAACATTCTCCAATCACATCTGTACTATTCTTAATACGTACATTAGGGCTTATGATCAATTGGTCCGGAAGTCCAACTCCTGTTCGGTTCCTATTGGTGTTGATCAGTCCCGTTCTGGATGTTTCAAGACGGTTTGAGTTGCATGAAGTAGTCACAAAGCATGCAACTGCACACACCGAGCCATTTTCTGTTTCTACAAGTAACTAACTGAGGGTTCGATGGCTACGTGGCCAATCATGAGGCTGTAATCCTGCCTCATATTTTGAAACTGGTTAGACAGAGGTAACCTTGGTGTATGGATTCAATAGAGTATATATTCAGACCAGTCAACTTCGCTGGCAGCATCAATTTAGATATTACAAAATTTTCACCATTGCTAACGCATTCATACCCGATGAGACCAACGGGCACCAATCAGATACATTTAGCTGCCGGAAATTTTCCGGAATTCATTTCTTCCAAAACAACGAGGATTAGATGGGGAAAAGACGCTTTTTTAAGTTGAAGTGCGTAAGCTCGAACCTAGCACGAACATAGGCCGCACTACTGCCCTGGCGTTCCCCTACATGCATGCATACTACTGAGTAGCGCTGTCAAAGCAGTCTGGTTTATTAGCTTCCTCAAGCTAGTTTTTAGTGCGCATCCTTCGCGGACAACAGCCTGGAACCGTCGTTACTAAACTTTCCTTAGTCGGCTGGCAACGTGGACGGCGAGTCGTGTCGTCCCCAAGATCGGCTCCAGGAATTTCCCCGGGTCCAGGTACCAGCTAATCGGATCTGGCGGGTCATGGAGAAATTCTGGGGTCAACATGGGGGTGCACAAGCCGTCGTCGGTCCAGCGGAGTCTGTGGCTGTACACTAGAGCATCTAGAAGTAGGTAGCCAACGACTAAGTGAGAGTCGAGTTGAAGCTGAATGTTGGTGCTCTTAGTGTCTTTAGATGAGAATTTAGACTAGTTACCATAAACCCGCATGCAGAACATGTTATCTTCGCTTGCCTATATGTTGGGTCGAAGTTGATTCATTTGATCTTTGTGCACGTCTTTCTATCATAAAAGACATAGAGTTTCCGAGTTTTCTGTCGGCGTGGTTAAACCCAAAGATTTCTCTCTTTTGCCGCTCTTTAATGAAATTCTTACTTTCTTGTCTCTAGTCGCCTACAGTCGTCAAGATGGTCGGGTTTCTTATTCCACCGTGGTTCGTTGACACAGGGCCGGGCAAAGATGAGATGAATATTGCATCGATCGTTTGGGGATTTTCCCTTGCGATAGCTTTTATTTCTGCTACGAAGGGAGGCAGGCAGTCATGGAAGGTATGGAGGAGAACCAACAGCACCAACGCTTATGTCATTCTACTCTGGGTGGAGTGGACTGCAAGCGTGATCATGAGCGTTATTACTTGGTTTTTTCTCTATGGAATTGTTCCACCATCGTGAGTACATGGGCTACCACACGTCATACAGCATGACAGCTGACTGTTATCTTTGCGCCCCAGGTTTCCCTTCTTCTTCGTCATTGTCACACTTTGGTCCCTTCAGGTGCAATGCATTATACAAATCATTATCAGTCGAATCGCCCTCCTGACGATAAACAAGAGAAAGATGCGCTGGCTGAGGTGGGGTGCTGCTTTGCTACTCACTGCTGTCAACATCAGCGTCTATACTATCTGGATTCCAGCTCGCCTCCAGATCTCCAAGTCGTATATTGCGACCAATGAGGTCTGGGATCGTGTGGAGAAAGGCATTTTCCTCATCGTTGATGCCAGTCTAAACATATATTTCGTCTACCTCGTACGATCCAAGCTCATTGCCAACGGCCTCGAAAAGTACAACCGACTATATCGTTTTAATGTCGCCATGATTATCTGCTCTACCTCCTTGGACGTGAGTAGTCAAGTCGCCCTGCTCTTCTCTCCTTATCACTAATTTCCAATATTAGGGCGTTCTAATCGGTGTCATGTCTCTACAAAACGGCTTCATCTACCTCCAGTTCCACCCTTTCGTTTATCTTTTCAAGCTATACATCGAACTCAACGTGACCGAACTCCTTGCCAAGATTGTCGGCCTCGATGAAGGAAGCTCTAATCCGTCAAATCCCACCAAATCCCACAAGGGTCACAGCACAGGTACACGTGGCATCAGAATGGCAACTCTGATTACTGCAAACCGCGATTTCACCGAGCTGCACGACAGTGACCTACCGAAGACGGGCATCCAGAAGACAGTGGAGACCGAGATCCGATATACTAAGAATGATGATGATGGTGGTAGTCAGTCAAGTTCAACAAGAGAGTTGCACAGTTTCGAAAAGATGTAAGGGATTGGCAGGAAATTCCGGTGATGTCAATTTGCGACACATCAGTGCCGGACCAGGAAATACTTGGCAAAAACAGAAGCCTACCGTACATCGAAGGCGAATTACATCTCGCTGTCTAATAACGAAGGATACCAAAATTTCAAAATGTATATCAAATCTAGGGCAGGCAGGTATGGGAAGGAACTTTGGTTTTCTTGCATTCGAAATGACTACGGGCTTAGTCAGGCTAGTTAATTCTTCACAAATATCTAATAAGCAAGACCCCTGCATCACGACCACCCCCCATCACGACCAGGCCCTTGGCATCACCACACCCACAACTTCTAAAGCTATTTACACCACTAATATGTTGTTTTGAAGCCGTTTTTTTATGTTCTTATTAGATTCTAGCGTTTATAACCTCTATAACTTCTTCTGTTTCCGTATCTTCGCGTTCTGGGACGTCCTCATCGGCGGCTTTGTCTATATATACAATTCTTCGGCGCAATTTGCGCTTTGCCTTTCGTACGTGCGTTATACGAGTAAACAACTCGTGAGGCGCTATTTTAACCGCCTTACGCTTGCTTTTATTGTTTTTTTTAAGCTTGGCTTTTAGAACTGCGACCTTTGCTTTTAAAAATGCAATAGTTTGAGCTTTTTAATCTAAAGCCTTACTAGCCTTCGCGGAAAACAGCCTTTACAATGGATTATTAAATGAAAAATAAATAGCCGCTAGCTTTTGCGTATTAGCTTGCAATTGTTGGCTTTTAAAAGGTGTTTTTATAATAATTTTAAAAGTTATCGTTAAAAAATTAGGTGTAATGAGTTGTTTTTCTGCTGTAAGTATTAGTGCTACTGCTTTTGCAATACCTTTTTTTTTAAGCATTATATATTTTAAAAATAGCGGTACCTGGCGATTTTTTGGATATATCCCAGCTGTTGCCTAGGCTTTTGTTATAGTTTTTAGCTTTAAGGTGTTTTTGCAAGCCATTTTATACGTTATTACCATGTTTTTTTTAAAAAGCCTTAAGCTAAGGCGCTTTGCAGGCATTTTTTAAAGCTTGTTTTTTAATTTTTTTTTTAATAATTTAAAAATTTTAACGTTTAACAGCTATAGTATATAATTATAATAAAGTTTATAAAACAAAAGCTAAATTTTATTTAAAAAGTAAATTTAAAAAAACTTATTATTTATATGAGATTTATAGCTATTATATATTAAAACATATTATATTTTACCAAAATAAACGCAAATATAAAAAATAAACAAGTTTTTTAGCTATTTTAACGCGATAATATTATTGGTTTATTTATTAAAAAAGCAGTTAAAACGTTAATTTTTAAATAAACCGCGATTTTTATTTAAAAACCATTAACTTTAAACTTAAACGCTTTTTTAAATTAGCAACAGCGGTAAAGCTTTACCAGTGGCGCTAATACACTTAAAGGCAATAATTTATTTGCTTTTTTTAATAGCTTTTTTAAAAGTTTAGCATATAAAAGTATTAATAATTACAAAATAATTACCGCTAACGCCTTAGGCTATGCTTATTTTGTTGGCGTTAAAAAAGCGTTTTAAAAGAATATTTGCTATTTTTAAAGCTTTAAAACAATCGAAAAAAATATTAATATTAACCGCTGTTGCGCTGTTAACGCGCGTATAATCAACAGATTTAAATCTAGCAGACTTAACTGCTTTGTTTCGAGCTAAAAACTAGGCATGCCACTTTTTGCCAAGGCTTCTATCCATGCCGAAAGCCTTTAGTATACGTTCGGCCATAAGTTTAAAGGTAATATGTAATGGCGCGAAGCCTAGCCTAGCTTGCCCTATAGCCCAGTCTGCTAACTGGCGCTTATTATAAGCAGACAAGGCTTAAAGGTTAGCGTAGGCTTCTTTTCGAGTAAAAATACCGCGAAGCCGGCGGCGTAGATACGATCTATCAACACCCCAGTCGCGCGCTGCTTTCGCAACTGGAGTTCCAAGCTGAGCTGCGCGAAGGGCAGCCGCCGCGCGGTGTTGATCAGAATAAAAGGGCATGGCGATAAAAAGCAGTCAATTCTGAAAAGAATAAAGGTAGAAGATCATCGTGAGACCTAAACGCGGTCGCGTTATTAATTAGAGTGGCTGGGAGTAATAGCGCATTTGCGGGGGTCCCTGGCCCTGGTCGCGATGGGGGGTGGTCGTGATGCAGGGGTCTTGCTTACCCCATGCATGAGAGTTTTGATGAAGAGTCTCAAAGGCTCACTGAGAGGAGTGGAAGCTTTTGTGCTATATTCATGGTAATATCTTTTCACCCTAGTTATGACAGCAGACGTCGTCAATGCATCGGGGAAGGTGGCAGCATTTGATTTCGGGACGAATAGATCTGTAAAAGGTGATAATGATTGGCTGGTAAAGATGACTCCTGGTATGGGGGTGAGAGCTGACAAGCAATAGCTGCAGGTTCACAGAGTAACTATGAGAACAACTTTCGTGGTCAAGCTCTTCAGCTCAGAAACAGTACGTGAAAGGGCCAATCCCCAGTCCTCGATAAGATTGTTTGGTATAACACAGGCAGCTGGGGTTAAATACCACGCCTTTGTTAACAATATCAACGAAACAGACGATATGTCATGTTTGTCCCAGGTACCCGATGTAGAACAGGGAGTTTTTTGAAACGTCTTTTTCATCCCTAAATGCTTTGTTCTACAACCCTTTTTTAAGGCAAGGGAACTCGAAAATTACATCATCTGGTAAGCATCTGGTAGTGATTGCACGAGACCGTCTGCCAAGAAACAAATTCTCTTGTGTAAGGTATGGCCATAACCTAGAATGCGTACAGCATTAAATGGATA
This sequence comes from Xylaria arbuscula, assembly GCA_022385695.1. Lineage (NCBI taxonomy): Eukaryota > Fungi > Ascomycota > Sordariomycetes > Xylariales > Xylariaceae > Xylaria > Xylaria arbuscula. Next base: position 366,222 of record MU279366.1, on the reverse strand, counting down.
AAGGCCAATGAATCTACAGCATGCCAGAAAGTAAGGGTTATTAGCCAGCCACATTCAGATGTTAACACGTGGAAGGCGTCAGATGTTCCATGTTTGCCTCAATGATATGACTCCTTTTTGAATCGAGTAATGTTTGCCCTACAACACCTTTGCCTTGTGTATTAGGATTTACCTAGAAACAGAATCACTTACATGATTAAGAATCACGTATACTACATATCTGCTTATATACGCCGCTCATGAGTTAGGAGCGGCACCACTACTCGTTCTGTTATACTTCAAATGGCCATCACAACTGTTATTACAAGACTTTCAACTTGGATTTCATTTGCTATCTACACGCATACTATTCAGCACTATTTAGCGCACAATTAACGATAAAACCATGTCTCCTCAGGGAGAATTCGGCGGGCTATACGAAGATATAACCAGATACCTGTCTAATACACCCAATTCGGTGTCAACTCCCGAGACCATATATCATCGCGTCAACCGGTATCTTAACCGAACGATCAACGATGAACCTACAGCAATGGAAAAAGACTGGGTCTGTGACTTCTTTTATGAATTTTCCTGGACATATGTCCAATCAAACAGGCCCAGACTAGCTGCACTGCTCGATTATCTGGGGAATTTTGACGCATCGCTGTATTCCGACCCTATTGCTGAGGTACTTTATGCCGTTCAAAGTAAGTGAACCGTCTCCGGCAAGGCTGACTTGTGTTTTGATGATGGCTCCGAAACCAATCGCTAAACTTATAGAACGCATTATGGAATCTAATCAGTGGGAGAAATGGGTCTCTTACTGTACTTTGGTCGGTGGACTCATCGAAAACGAACTTGACGACATCGAACACGAAAGTCGCGTTCTAAGGATACTGATCCTATCGTTCGCTGATAGAAGCGATGCCAATATTCAAAGAACCCTACTCGAAGGCGCGGCTGCTTGTATGTGCCAGATATCCAAGCCGGTCGCAGAGCATCTGGGGACCAAAATTTGGTACATGGGAGTGTTGGGATTGGAGATAATGGAATATGTGACTCCGATAGACTGGGCAGTTTGGACTGCGCGTATGGAGGCATTTGAACATGAAAATCAAGCTCACCATCAGCGACATACGCAGCAAGCAGCCAGAGATGCGGCCAATATTATGCGCGTCGCATGATTGAGGTGCAGTGGTGTTTTCGGCATGAGCTTCACTGACGGAAACATCACACCACACCACACCTTTTCTAGTTATAATTTTGACACTCACTTCATTTTCTACTCATTCGTTATGCTTATCAATTTGGCGTTGTTAGCTCTCCGCAATACCTTCGAATGGTAGGTAGTTAATCAATCCCCGCACCCACAATATTGTTTAGGCAACCTCCGACCTGCATCGGGAATAATCCCAGACCCCGAAACCGTGACAGTAAAATTGACTTATCAGTGGAATTTTCGTGTTTGGCTATAAAGCTTCATTTAATTTGTATATTTGTAAGCTATATGGCCTGTATTGTTTTGTCGTAATTGATTATCAAAGTTTTGGCCTTTTATTCACCCGACTCTACCTCTTGACGCCTATGCATGAATACACTTGAAGTCTTCAGGGATATGTCAAAGCTTCTGTAACCTTCTATCAATCTCACCAACCCCTAACCTTGAAACCATTACCGAAGCGCGTCGTACCTATACTAAGACTACCTTAGTCAGATTACCATTGACCTTTGGCTTTGCAACTCTCACCTTTCTCGAGTAAACCATAAGCCGATCAGTAAACGTCAAAGGTACTAAACGCCGACAGGCAGCGGCATTGTGTAACTTCATAGTCGTTGAATATACCGGCGCAGCTCCTTCAAGTTGCCCGGATCCGATTTTTGAATTATTAATGGAACCCCTAATAACCGTCCAATTGGTAATCATCGCTTCCTCTTTTCACATATGCTTGCAGTCTCGATATGTATATATATGAGGGAGAGATGATGAGTATACAGTTTGTTCATTCGATATCTTCACATATCACAGTTTCAGCTTCCTATCATCGACATCGCTTAGTACATTCAAAATGAAGACTACCTTCCTCTCACACGCAGCACTCTTGTGCCTGCAGGCATCGTTTTCAACGCAGCTTTATCTCCCTCGTGCTAATGGCGTCGCTACTTACCCTACTACCGTCCTTGGGAATGTCACTGTGGTCGATACTGAGCTCGTGCGTGAAGCTCAAGCCTACGCACGTAACCACAGTAATGACATCGTCTGGAACCACATAGTCCGCTCCTGGCGTGAGTACACCTACAGCTGCACTACTTGATCTGATTTCTCTGCTACAATTACTGAATATACCCATGACATTAAATGCTAACTCAATGCACTACAGTTTATGGCACTCTCATCATTTCTCACAATGATACTCTTCAGGCTACGGTAGATGCTGAGGCCCATGCCCTTGCCGCAATTCTACACGATCTCGGCTGGGATGAGACGCCTAACTCTCCAGTTGTAAGCCCCGACCGTCGCTTTGAAGTAGATGGAGCCATTGGAGCCCGAGACTTTATCACCAGTCATGCCGAAAATCCAAGCCATTGGGACGATCACCGACTGCAGCTCATCTGGGACTCCATTGCCCTACACACTCAGAGTAGTATTTACAAGTACAAGGAGGACATAGTTTCGGTCACTGGTACAGGCATCTTCATGGATTTCCAAGGTCCAACCGGCGAGATAACGCAACAAGAATACGACGATGTGATTGCTGCATTTCCCAAGGATCAATTCGAGGAGGGAGTCAATCAAACTTTCGTCTGGCTATGTCAGAATAAGCCCGCCACGACTTACGGTACGTTTGAATCAACTTTACATCTTGCCCCTTATTTTTTTTATGGAAAATATCTGCATGTCAGTATGGAGCAGTGCTAATTTCAAAGCAGACACCTTCATGCAACCCTGGGGAGACAACTTTGTCCAGAACTATACGGCAGTTGGAAATCGAACATTCGACCTCATTACTACCCTCCCACTATAAAGCCGCTAGCGTATTAGCTTACATTGATCTACTGGAAACCTGTGCCGGCTCGGATTAGACTGCTAATTTTTTTTTTTTCATCGCTGCCCCCAAGAATGTTTGGATGGGATTTTTTCTCGATTAAGAATATTTAGATACAAATAAAACTATTTGCTTCGAACAGATTTTATAAAGTGAAATGAGTATAATCCATACAAGTATTGGAGTGTTGTTATGGAAACCTTTGAGACTAGGGGTTCTGGGATCCGAAACAGGAGTTCCCCATCCTATGCTTGCTCTAAGTCAGAGGTAGGGGTCCCGGGCCACACCTGTTAGATTTAACGATATGCACACTAGACAAACTCCTATAGGTGTTAGATATAATGATTACTTTTATAGTCACGCTATTACAACGTACCATGGTGGTATGATAAGACCTACTACCTACGGGTTAAAAGAGGGAGCTAAAAAACAGAGGTTCTCGACAAACAGAAAAAAATACACAGAAAATCATAACCTCAACGGGTTATTAGCTTAAATCTAACAATTAAAAGTTTTATCGCCAATCTCTTTAAGTAAAAGGAGATAAAAATATTATTGAAAAAAATACCTTATTATATAAATCATTTTAAAATGCTTGTATTGTTTACTTTTCGCAAGTTTAATAGGGCCGACTTTACTACGGCTTTAAGCAAAGCAAAAAATTAGCTTAATTAAAACTACAAACTTTAAATAAAAGCAATTGCATTAGGTTTTTAAAAACATATTAAAAGGAATATATTATTTATGCTTTTTTTTAAAATATTAATAATTGCTTTTAAAAAATACAAAAAAAAATAAAACATTATTAAAAAAGCTTAAAGTAAAACTATTAAAGCATTTAATAATAATAACAAATAAAACAATAGTAAAACTATTTAAATTAAATAAAATTAAAAAATATAAATAATATTTAACTTTATTGCTGCTAGCAAAACAACTTATAATGCTAACAATATATACTACGATTAAATATAGAAAATATATAAAAAAAAGGCGCATGTTACGAACCAACAACAGGATGGCCTGTTGGAAGACCCAAGGTGACCAAAGGACCCAATGAGGCGCACTAGGCTGGACCAGGAGACAAGCCACAGCACAGGTGTGGTCACGTGATACGCAGCTCTGTGGAGACCAAGAGCAGGGCGCTCTCGGTGCTCTGAGAGCTGATGGAGCAGGCGCTCTGGGTGCTCTCAGAGCAGACAGAGCAACAACGGAATTGGTGAAAGAAGGACTGCCTATATAATAGACCAACGTTTCCTATGTATTTAGTTGTAGTTCTTACTTCACAATTCAATCTAAGCATACAGCGACTTCTTGGAATAGCTGCATGGGAGCAATCCTGACTACTTAGTGACCACACGACGATAACCACTACCTGTTATACTACCTAGCACGATCCACACGGGAGCTCCGAGTATACCACGCCCAACAAATCTAAGGTTCGTCACAGCGCAGTTACTAAAAAAACTAAAGAATTATATTATTAAAACTATAGCAAGCTATTATAAAACCATATGCTGCTTTTTAAAAAGCATTATTTGGAAATAATACGAGAACCTTAAGGCTTATTGCAATAAAGCAATAGCTAATAAAAGAAAAAATGCTTAAAAAGCTTATAAAACTGCACTTTTATTTTTAAAAAATATAAAAAATATAGCTAAATGGCTTGCAAACTAAAAAATTGCTATTAGCAAAGCCAAGCAAAAAAGTATACTTAAAGCTTAAATAGTAAGCTTGTAAACTAACAACTTTTTCGACGTTATTACTAAGGTATTTTTTATATGGTTTAATATTTACGCCTTTATAAAAGCAAACAACATTAAAAACAATATATTAAAATACCGTAACTTAATTAATAACTTTTAAATTATTATTACTTAAATTATAACTAAATACCAAACAATAAAAAAAACCTTTAAAGCTTAATATAACGGAAAAAAATCCGAAAAAAATAACACTTTTTAAAAAAACAAAAAAAATAAAACAAAGCATAAGCAAAAGGCATATAGTGTATTATAAAAAGAAAACACTAAAAAATGTCCTGCCTATAGCTAATTATACCTTTTACCCAAGTGTTATTATATATTTCTAAAAAAAACATATAAAGGTTTTAAGCTTTAAAAGCACTTTATTAAAAAAGTTAACAAAGCAATGGAAAATCTTTAATTGCAAGCTAAAATCTGCGCTTTAAAACGTAGAAAATTTAAAACTAAAACTTTTTAACCCAAAAAAAAACCGGTTAAAAAAATCCAAAACTAACTTTACAAAAAAACAATAAGCAAAATACTTAGCGCTTTTGCTACAGTTAACTTATCAAAGTATCCGTTAGCCAACTCAATAATTTTTAATAATAAAAGCACTATTACAATTATAAACCAAGCCAACAAGATTTAAAACTGGAGACCTGCTCCCCCGGGAGATTATATATAGTTAAGTGACCAACCATTACCAATATAAGCCTACAAAACAATAAAAGTCCTAGTAGAAAACATTACTATGACTTTTTTTAATACGGCATACTGTTTTTTATTACTTATTACACTAATATTTTTAAAAGAATTATAACAAAAAAAATACTGGTAAGATAATCAAAAAAAGCAAACATGCTTATAAAGAAAAAACAATACAATTATTAGAAAAATCAAGGATATATATAAATAATATATAATTAAATATTATAAATTATATATTAACAAAAAAATCCTTTATATAACCTAACTTTGCAAAAAGTATACATATATTTTATAGACGAGAAAAGCCTTATTAATTAGCGATGCCTGGAAATGGCACTAGCAACTTAAACACCTAAGACTTAAAGCACTTAAACATTTTATGCACTTATTTTAAAAGGTGGTTATTAAAGGACCAACCGGAGTTAAGTGTAATATATGCAAAATGGCTAAAATAAAACAAAAGATTAAAAAAGCACCAAAAGCTAACTATAAAAACTTTGAAAAAAAAATTGCAATTAACTTTTACAACTATAAAACCTTATTTAATAATAAATTTTTACATATTATTTTTATATGCTAAGCAACCAATATATTATAAAATTATATACTATTAAACCAAAAGATTAATATCTTTATAAAGGTTATTAGCGCTTATATAATGTGGCTTAAACAATAATATAAGATTAAAGTTAAAGTAATTAAAGCAAACAATAAAATTATAATCAACAAGCTAAAAGTAGGCAAATGGCTAAAAGCATGCGCAATTAAAATTAAGCCTTTAGCACTAAATACCCAAGCTTAAAACAGCAGGGCTAAATGCTTAAGGGGTGTACTAAAAGCAAAGGCGCATATAATACAAATTGGCTTAAGATTACTAACTTTCTTATGGCCAAAGATATTTAAGGCTGCCATATATTTATATAATTAAACGCCACAACGAAAAAATAGGTAAAAAACCCCGTTTAACGTTTTCTTTAAAGCAATGTTATAAAAAACAAAAAAACTAATGACTCCGGACAAGAAACCAGACCAGTTATATTTAAAAGTATACAAATGCAAAGCGTTTGTAATTATAATAAATATAAAGCTACATTGCAAACAACTAGATTAACTTAGCCCAAAGGCCTAAATTAATTACCTAATTAAATATTAATCATTTAATATTTACAAAGTCTAGGTGCCATACCTTAATAAGGTGATAAACACTTAAAACATAAGTTTTAACAAAAAAAAAATATTTAATAAAAGTAAGCAGAACTTCTAAAACAACTTAAAAATGGCCACAGTTAAAGAAATATAAGCTATGGTTAATAAGTGCGCTTTAACGAAATCTAACAATGTGTTAAAAAATTTAAAGCTAAAAGAAAAGATAAAAGAAATAATGGTTTTAATAGGGACATAAATCCAAAAGGACGAAAAGAAACTAGATGCTGGCATTAAGAACAACTATTTGTATATAACGCTCAAATTTGCACCATTCTCTACACTACCACCTAGTTTACTATTAGCACTGCTATGCCATACAATACAAAACGGAAATAAAGCAGTTTGTAAACCTTACAACGGAAATAAAGCAATTTATAATTTTTACAATAATTATAATAAAAATAAGGCAATTTAAAAACCTTTTAATAACCTAGGCATAAAAAGCTTCAACTTTTAAAAAGCAGCATTTTTAGCGGGATTAAAAGCCTTGCCAATAAAGCAATTAAAACTGCGCACTTTAAATCGAGCTAATGTTAAGCAAGCCTTAAAAAAGAAAACAAAACTATATAGAAAGTTTTTAAAAAATGCTCCCAAGCAGCATGAAAAACTTGCTAACTATTTAATAGGGCATTTTTTTAAACAAGCTAAAAAAGATTATTTAAAAAGCTATTATAAAATGCATTTATAAATAAAAATTAATAAAAAAAACCCTTTAGTATAAAGGCACTAAATCTTAAACTATATATAAGTATACATTTATAAGTTTAATAAATATGAAAGATTTATTAAGTGCAAAGCATAACTAGTTATAAAAAAAAATTAGCAGAAAAAACTGCTGTTTAAACAAACATATATAGCCACTTTAGCAAAAAGATTGTTTTAAACACTAATAGCTATAGCAGCTAAGTTTAACCTTAAAATGATATAATACAACGTTATAAATGCTTTTGTATATGCCTTTATTAAAAACAAAATATTCATGCATATGCTATATAGCTATCGCAAAAAAGGTATAATTCTCCAGCTTAACAAAGCGTTGTACAAACTTAGGGTTTTACCACTACTATACCAAAAAAAGTTTTTAAAAACCCTTATAAGCCTAGGGTACAAACTAGTCCCTTATAAGCCATGCTATTATATATAAAAAAAAGTTATGGTTTTTTTTTATGTTAATAATATGATTATTGTATACAAAAGGCATTTATAACCAATAGTTAATTAATTTGCCTAACAGCTTAAAAAAAAGTACAAAATTACTAGAGGCAAAGAAATATAATAATTCTTAAAAATGAAAATTATCTAGAACTGGCCCTAGCAAAAGATTTGGCTCTTTTAAACCTCTTATATTGAAAAAATTTCTAAGCTAATATTCTTTACAAATAGGCTCCTTTACACTCTAATAGGTATAGAAGAATTACTACCCCGGCAAAACTATGCCGCTTAACATAAGATTTAGAAATACCAATAAAAGATCGGTTTTTTCCTTTTTGCCTTAGTATTAACAAGACCAGATATTGCATTTGTAATATTAAAACTTGCTTAGTTTTTTATAAACCTAAGTTAAAAATACTAAAATGCTGCTAACCGAGTACTTAAATACTTATATTAAACCAGATATTTTGCCTTTTAATTTAAAGGCAGAAATAATTTAGTTGTTATAAGTAATGCCTTTTTTGCCAATAATACCATAAACCGTTAAAGCTTACAAACATTTGCTATAACTTTGTTTAAAAAATTGATTAGTTGGAAAGCAAATAAACAAAATATAGTTATTATATTAACTATAAAAGCTAAATTATTTGCTTTAGCATAAGCTGTTAAAGAAATAATATATATTAGTTAACTTATTATAAAACTAAAAGTATAACTAAACTAAGAGAAAATCAAGGTGAAATGCAACAATATTTAAACTATTAAGCTGGTAACAGCAGAGATTGCTCTGCTAAAAACTAAGTTATGCTATGTGGACATATACAATTACTAGCTACGACAAGAAGTTAAACGAGGAGCTATTACAGTGGAATATACGCCTTTAGCGGAAATAAAAGCTAATAGGCTAACGAAGGCCTTGCCTGCTTAAAAGTGGCCTGGATTTCTGGATTAGTTGGGATTAATAGACGTACAAAAGAGATTGAGGGACAGAAAGTCGGAAATGGATAGGATTAAAACCCAAGAAGAGATTTTGAGTTAAAAACTTGAAACTTTATATTTATAAAAGTGATTTAGTCAACCTACGATAGTTGCTAAACTAAGGAAGTGTGTTAAATTTAACAATATGCACACTAAACAAACTTTTATAGGTGTTAGATATAACGATTACCTTTATAGTTACGCTATTACAACATACTATGGTGGTATAATAAGACCTACCACCTACGGGTTAAAAAAGGGAGCCAAAAGACAGAGGTTCTCGACAAACAGAAAAAAATACACAGAAAATCATAACCTCAACGGGTTATTGGCTTAAATTTAACAACACCTTTATAAGCCAGTCACCCGCTACCATTACTACTTAATTAAAGCCTAATTTTTTTAACGAAATTGCTTGCAATTGCAATTATCTGGTGTTTTTTACTAAAATATAGTTTTTAACTTTAGTTTTATTTTTTGTAATTGCTGTTTTTAACATAATTAAAAGCTTTAATATATTGTAATTATTAGCTTTATTTTTATATAAAACTTTATATTTTAGCTTTTATTATTATATATTTGTTATATAAATTAATTGTTTGCTTAATATTAGCTTTATTTATTTTTAATTTTAATTTTATTATTTTTTAAAGTTTAATTTTAAAATAGCTAACTTTAAATTTAAAGCTTATAATTTTTTTATTTAATAATTAAAAGCTTTATTAATTTTTTAAATTATTAGCTTTTATATTAATAAATTAAAAGCGTTATATTTAAATATAAATTTTTAATAGTTTTAATAAAAATTTTAGCTAATTAAAAATATTATAAAATTAAAAAAAAAAACTTAAAAATAAAAAGTTTTAATATTTTAAATTAATTATATTTTAAAAATGTTTTACTTATAACTTTAATAATATTTTTTAATTTTAATATTATATATTTTAATAATAATAATTTTAATTAATTTTATAAAAATATTTTAAAAATTGCTTATATATTTTTAATTATTTTAAATATTATAATTTTATTTTAAGCTTTTTATAATATTTTTAAAACTTTAGCTTTATAATAAACCGTTAATTTATAAAGGCGTTAATATTTAAAACTTTATATATTAAATTATGCCTAAGGTGCAAACGTTGTACGGTCGGGTTATAATTAAATAGTCGTTAAAAAATTACTTTTATATAATTATTTTAAAAAGTTGCTATATATTTAAATTAAATTATAAAGTAAAAACTATAATTAAATATATAAAAAACGTTAGTTTATTATATAAACAGTTTTTTTTTTACTAATTTTATTGTTGTTTTATTTGCTTTATAAATTATATAAAGCGTTTATTTTATTTGCTTTATAAATTTTTTAAAGCATTTGCTTTATTTACTTTATAAATCTTTTAAAGCATTTGTTTTAATTGCTTTATAAAGCTATATGTTACGAACCAACATGGGCGCGGGCCATTAGGAGGGGCCTAGCGGCATCATTGCACCAACGAGGGGAAGGAACTGTACCAGGAGACAAGCCACAGTTCCCGATCAGGAGAGTCACGTGACGACTCACCCTAGATCACCCTGTAAGTGAGCTCACTCGGGAAGTGAGCCAAGTGAACCAGTGAGTCAAGTAAACATACTCACTGAAGGAATTGGTGAAGGAAGGACTGTCTATATAATAGACCAACGTTTCCTATGTATTTAGTTGTAGTTCTTACTTCACAATTCAATCTAAGCATACAGCGACTTCTTGGAATAGCTGTGTGAGAGTAATCTCTTGACGACCACTTAGTTACGACCCGACCGTACAACGTTCGCACCCTAGGCACGATCCAATATGTGGAGCTTCGAGTACTAACGCCTTTACAAATTAACGGTTTGTTACATTATATATTACGTAATTTTTTTAAGCTATAGCTTGTTTTTTAGTTTAACTTAATATTTTTTATTAGGTTATTTAATTACTTTAGTTTTTTAATAAGCCGTTTTTTTATTAGTTTATAATATTATTTTTTTTTTTTTAGGTTTATTATTTGCAATAAATATTAACGTGTTTTTTTTATCCTAGTAAGTTTTATAGGTTTTTTTTTTTTTTTTTTTTTTATGGTTTTTTTTTATTATAGCAGGTTATGTTGCAAAATTTGTTTTGCTTTTTTTTACAAAGCGTTATTAAATTATTTTTGCTATAATTAAAACTTTTAGCTATAAAATTATATTTTATTCCTATTGTTTTAACAAAGGTTTTTTTTATAAAATATTAAATAGTGTTAATTATTGCAAAAATTGCAATAATGCCAACTTTTTTACTTATGATAAAAATTACATTTTTATTAATTTTTTATATAATATTATTTTAAAATATTAATAATTACAAACGTATAAGCACAAGGTTTTTAATAAACTTTAAAAAACAAATTGTTAAGCTTAAAAATTATTAACTTGTTTTTTTTATTTTAACTGTTAAATTAAGTTTTTTTATAAAAAAAAATATTAAAATGGCTTAACAAGGCTTTTAAAATATAAATAAATTAAAAGTATAAAAGCATTTAAAAAAAAGGCAGTATTATTTAAAAAAAAACAAGCTTAATTAGCTTTTTTTATAGCTTTTTTAAAAATTAATTAAAGCTTTTTTTGCTTTTTTTTTGCTTAAGTGGTTAACCTTGTTTTTTAGCGCTAATTGGTTAAAATATCGCTAATAAAACTAGTTCACTATTTACTTTATATTTTTTAAGTTTTTTATAAGTTTTTAAATAGTTTTTACATATAAATAACCTTTTTATTTAACTAAATATTTATAAGTACTTTTATTTTAACATAAATCTAGTATTTTTTTAATTTTATATAAATTTTTATTTAGTTTAACTTTTAGTTGTGTTTAAAGTTTAGCGTTTTTTAATGCTAGTTTAAAAAAAAAAATATAAAATTTTAGCTATATCCTAGCTTTTTTAAATAGCTTAAGTTAATAATTGGTTTTTAAAATAAATTTTTTAATTTTAAATAATTTAATTTGTTTAAAGTTAAGCTTATTGCTTAATTGCTTTGTTTTAATATTGTGCTTTAAAAAATACACTTTATCTTTTTTTTTCAAGGTTAGCTTTAACAATTTATATTTATTGCTATAAGCTTTTATATGGTTTTATAAAAATATTAGTTTATTTTATAGTTTTTGTTATAAACTTATAATTTTTTTTGCTTATATTTTTATTTTAAATGCCATAATGCTATTAATTGCAGTTTAATTAACTTTTAAGTTAAATTTATAATTTGCTATAAATAAAAATATTTTTATTAATTTATTGTTTAAACTATTATAAGCATATTTTGCTATAAGCAAAAGCTTAACCCAATTATTTTGTTGTTTGTTAAAATAGCAGCATAAATACTGCTTTAAAGTTTAATTAAGTTTTTTTATTTGTTTATTTATTTGTAAATAATAAGCTATAAATAATTAGTGCTTAATATTTAATGCTTTTATTAATAATTAATAAAACTTAAAAGCTATAATTGTTTTTTTATTTATAACTGCTTTTTTTAAACTTTTATATTTATTAAAAATATGTTTAATTATTATATAAGCCAAATTTTCTGCTATATTTAATTTTAAGTATAGTATAAAATATTTATATTTTGTAAATCTTTTTACAATAATTAGTATAAAGTTGTAAAATACTTTTATTATTGGTTTTTTTAATTTGGATAATTTAATAATAAAATTAAACGCAATAAATTTCCAAGCCTTGTTTGGTATTTGCTTTGGTTATAGCAATCTATATGGTTTATATTGTGGTGCTTTGCTTTTTTTGCATAAAACACATTTTTAAACTATTTTCTTTATTATGCTCTTAAGTCCTTTGCATTTATAATTTTTTTATACTTAGGATAATGTTTTATATATTTTCTAATGTCCTACTAGTAAATGTTTATGCATTACTTTCACTAGTTTTTTAATTGTAAATTATTGTTTAAAATTTAAATATATTTTTTTATTTTTATTTTTGCTTTGTTTAAAAATTAATAATATATTAATTAATAACGGTGGTATTTATAAAGCTATTTCATAGTTTTTTTATAATTGTTTAGTTTATTTATTATAATTAAATAAAGTTATAGTTATAAATATAATTTTTTATTAAGTTTTCTTTAATAATATTTGGCTTTTTGTTTTTAATTTTTCATAGTTGCTTTATTAACTTAAAATATTTGCTATTACATTTTTTTTTAATATAAAAAATAACAAAATTAAACTAAAATAAAAACTTTGTTTATTTAATTTATTATTTATTTAACACTTTTGTTGTCATAAATATAATTAAGTTTTTGTAATTTATATACACTTTAATTAGTTTTTTAAGTTTATAAAAATAATGTTCCTATTTTTTAAATGCTTAAACAATAGCTATAAGCTTTTTATTTAATAACATATATTGTTTTACTAATTTTAAAAATCTTTTTAAAAAATAAGCTACTAAATATAATTTTTTATTTTTATTTTATTAACCTAATTGTTTGCTTATTGATTTTTTACCAGCGTTAACTATTATTTTAAATTCTTTATTTAAATTAAAAAGTTTTTAAACAGGCTTTTTTAAAATAAAGGCCTTAACCTTTTTAAAAGATTTGCTTTTTTTTTTTTTTTATTTAAAAAGATTATTTTTTTTTATTAAGTTTAAAAAAAGTTTAACATGTTTACTAAACTATTTAATAAAGCTTTAAATATAGTTTGTAAATTTTATAAATGCCTTTATATTGTTTATTAATTTAAGTACCGGCTAATTTTTTACTGCTAAAATTTTAAACTTTTAAATTTTTATTTTTTTTAAAATTATTATAAATTTAAAAAAATCAACTTTTTGTGTATAAAATTTGCTTTTTTTAGGGTTTACCTTTAATTTAACAATTTATAATATATTTAGCATTTTTTTAATATGTTTTTAATGTTTTTTAAAATTTTTAAAATATATTAAAATATTATTTAAATATATTATTACAAATATATTAATAAATTTATATAAAGCGTGCGTTATTTGCGCTTAAAATATTACTAAAGTATTAATGAGTTTAAAAGGCATAACTAGGGATTTATATAATTTATATTACGTGTAAAATGCCGTTTTTTATTTATTACCTAATATTATTTTTGTTTAATTATATATGTTTGGTAAATTAAATGCTTTAAATTATTTTGTGTATATTAATTTGTTTTATAAGTTGTTAATTCTAAGTATTGGTTTCACAAATTTAATTGTTTTAAAGTTTATATTTTAATAGTTTACTATTAATTTCTAACGTTGTTTTTTGTTTTTACCGGTTTTACGTAATACCTAAAGTACTGGTAATCCTGCTAGTAATTTTAAAAATTAAATGAATTTTTTTTTTTTTTTTTTTTTAAAATTTTTTGTAGTTTTTTTAATTGTTTTTTATTTATATCATATAATAAAAATAATCATAATTTAGCTTTTTTTTTAAGCAAAATCTTATAGTTTTATAAACTATGCTTTAGTAATTTATTATATGTTTTGCTAAATATATTGCCATAATCTTAATATTTTATTAATACTTTGTTATTAAATATAACCTTAAACTTTTTAATCATTATGTAGATTTATAATAATAATTTAATAAAACTGCTTAATACCTATGTTTTAGGTTTTTTATTAGCTAATTTTTTTTTTGATATATTTTATTAAAGTTAGCTAGTTTTCTAGTTTATTTTAAAATTGCTTTTTTATAACTAAGGTATTTTTAAAATAACATTATATTTAAATGTTTTTATAATATTAAGCATAAGTTATTTTTTATATTTAAAAATATTAAAAAAAAGTTTTATAGTTTTTTTTAAGATTATTTTGTTTTTATATGCAATAAAACTTTTATTAATAATTAAAAATAAATAAAAGTTGTTTTTAAGCTTTATTAATATATTTAACTGCTTAATAACTTATAAAAAAATAAAGCTTGTTTAAGCTTTTGTATTTATAAATGTTTATAGCTTATGTTTTTAATATATTAAATTAATTTTAATATGTTTGCTTTTTTTAGCTGTTATAGCATAAAGCTACTTTAATTTTTAGGTTAATTATTAATTTATTATAATTGCTTTTAATTATTTTTTAACTAATTTTAATTTGTTGCTTGTGCTAATATGTTGTTAAATTATTTAGCTGCATTAATTACTGCTTAAAATTTTTTAAAGCGTATTAATATGTTTTTATTAAAATAATATTTTATTACTTTACTTTTTATTTTTTAAATAATAAAAAGTTTTTTATTTTTATAAAAATTAGTTATATTTTTAAATAAACTTTTAATAAATTATTATTTATTTATAGCTTTTTTAAGTTTTTTTTTTTAAACGTTAATTAATTTAAGCTAATTTATTATGTTTGTTTTATTATTTTGTATAATTTTATTACTTTTTACTATGCATAAATTTTACATTTATTATTAATGCAGTTTTTTAGTTGTAATATTTGCTGCAAGCATTTTATAAGCTACTATAAGTTTTTTGTAAATACTGCAAATTTTCGAGGGTTTTAATATACTAGTGTTATTTTCCTTTTATTTACTTTATATAAAAGCTATATTATAGGTTTTCCGTTTAGTTATTTTAAAAACCACATATATTATAGCTTTTTTTATAAATAAATAATGTATTAATGTGTTACATAACATATTTATAAAATCTATTTATATTTTTTGTTTTTTAGTATTAATTTTGCCGGTTTTTAACTTATTATAATTTTGCTATAATAATATTTTTCAGCAATAAGCTTGATAATTAAGCTAAGTTAATTGTTGGTATTTGTTTTAGCTTTTATTATAAATGCTAGATTATATTATTATATATTATTTAAAAATAGCTATATTTTTATGTTATTTTTAGCTTTTAATATATTAATTATTGCTGTTTTTGCTTTTTTTATTTAAGATTTTTATACATTTAATATTTTGCTATAAAGTTTTCTAATTATTCTTATTTAAATTAATAATTATATTTAATATAACTGCATATATATTTTTTTAAACAAAATTTTCTCTTAAGCTATTTTTAATATTTATATATTAAAGTTTTAACTTTATTTTATGTAAAATCTTTTTTTAGTTTAATATTTTTTTAATTATTTTTATTGTTATTAATTTAAATAAAATTCTTTTAAAAAAACATATTTTTTTTAGTTTTATTATTAATGTTTATATTGTGTTTTTAGCAATTAATAAAATTGCAAATATATTTATTTTGTTTTACTTGTTTTAATTGCTTTATAAAAAGGTGTTTTAAATATATTTGTCTTTTTTTTTTGCATATATTACAATACAGCATTTTTTTAACGTGTTATTATTATAGTTAACTCTACTGGTTGCTAATTCTTAGCATAGCAATTATTATAAATAAAGCCTGTTTTGCTTTTTTAAATTTTTGTTTTTTTTTAGGCTTATTGCAAGCCTAGGCATAATGTCCTTTTAAATTGCAGTTATAACACTTAACCTTGCTTAAGTCTTGCTTTTTTTTTGTTGCATTAAATTTTATAAGTTTTATATAAATATTTAATACTATTAATTTTATAGTTTGTTTCTTTTTTATATTGGATATTTGTTAGGTTTATTATTGTTTTTATAAATATTATTTGTATAATTAATTATTAATTTTTATTACGTTAACAATATAGGTTTTAAAATTGCTAAGTTATTTATTTTTATATAACTTATTTTTTACCTTGTTTTTTAACCTTTAATAAAAGGCCGTTATTAAAGCATTACTATTAATTTATATTGTTTTAGCTGCTGTTTTTTGGAATTTTGCTGCATACTTATATGCAGCTTTTATTTAAAATATTAAAAGCAGCTTTTTCTTTGCTTGTTTTTTTTTCTTTAGATTTTTATACATATTAATTAACGCTATTTCAAACCTTTTATAAAATTTAAATGCTATTTTATTTTTTTTATTAATATTATTAATATTATCATTTTTTATATAATTATTTATTATAAGTTAAAACTATTTTAATATATTATTAGTAAAAAATCCTATAGCTATTATTATTTTATTTCCGTTTAATAAAAAGCTATTGGCATAATATCGTAAATAAGCTTTTGCTTAAGTTAAAAATCCCTTTAGTTATTTTTAATTGCTATCAAACTTAATTAGCTTAATTAATTTAAAAAGCTTAAGTTTTAGCAAATTTACAACTTGCGTTTTTAGCTGTTAATTTTATTATTTTCATTATTTAATTTTGTTTTATAAATACATTAAAAAACTTTGCACTATTGCAAATGTTAGTTTAAGCTGCTAAAAAAATATTGTAATTATATGCAATTGTTTTTTAAACACTAAGTAAATTTAATAATTTAAAATGTAATAAATTATTAGTTTATAAAAGCGTTAATACTTAAAGCTTTATATATTAAATTATGCCTAAAGTGCAAACATTATATAGTTAAGTTATAACTAAATAGTTGTTAAAAGATTATTTTTATATAGTTATTTTAAAAAATTGCTGTATATTTAAATTAAATTATAAAATAAAAACTATAACTAAATATATAGGAAATATTGGTTTATTATATAAATAGTTTTTTTTTACTAATTTTATCGTTGCTTTGTTTGCTTTATAAATCACATAAAGCGCTTATTTTATCCGCTTTACAAATCTTTTAAAGCATTTGCTTTATTTGCTTTATAAATCTTGTAAAGCATTTGCTTTAATTGCTTCACAAAGCTACATGTTACGTAATTTTTTCTAAGCTATGGCTTGTTTTCTAGTCTAGCCTAGTACTTTTTATTAGGTTATTTGGTTACCTTGGTTTCCTAATAGGCCGTTTTTTTGTTGGTTTATAACAAGCTTTTAAAAGCTTAATGTTTAAATTTATAATAAAACTTTTATATATATATTTTTAAAGCTTTTTTTTTAATAATAAAAAAACTTTTATATTTAATGCTTATATAATATAATTATAATAAAGCTTATAAAATATTAGCTAAATTTTATTTAATATATAAATTATTAAAAAAAAGTTATTTATATAATTATTATAGCTATTATAAATAAATATTATTTATTTATTATTATAATAAATTTAAATTGTTAAAATAAAAAGCTTTTAAAGTTATTTTAATATAATTAAATTATTAATTTATTTTTTAAGCAAAGCTTTAAATAATTAATTATTTTATAAATTAAAATTTTGCTTAAAAAATTATTATTATTAAATATTAACACTTTTAAAAATAATAAATAATAAAAAAGCTATATTATTATTATTAATAATTTTTAATATTATAATTTATTTGCTTTAATTAATAGCTTTTTTTAAAGCTATATAACTTTTTTTTTTGCAAATAATATAATAATTATTATTAATTTTTTAAATAACTTTTATTTTATTATTATTATATTAACGGTTTAATATAAAGCTAATTAATTTTAAAATATTAAATTAATTAAAAAAAAACGTTAATATTAGTTTTTATTATATTGTTAATTTTTAAATAATTAATTATTTTTAATTTTGCAAATTTTATTATTAAATTTTTTTTAAAAAAATTATAATATTAAAACTTTTTAAGCTTTTTTATAACTTTAAAAATAATTAACATATAATTAATTATAATTTTAAATTTTATAAATAAAAATATATAGCTTAATTTAATTTAATTAATAGTTTAATATATTAATTAAGCTTTAAAATATAATAATAAAGCTTAAAAGTTTTAATTAATTTTTTTTTTAATAAAAATGCTTTTAAATTTATAATATAAAATAATTTTTAAAACTTTATATTTTATTATTGCTTTGCAAATTAATATATTTATATTAATTATTTTTTATTATTTATAATAAACATTATAATAAAAAGCAAAAAAAAACAATTAAAAAAAAATAAAAAGCAAAAAATAAAATAAAAGTTAATAAAGTTATTTAAATAGGCGTAAAACCGCGTGTTATATAAAAAGCGGGTGGCAAGGTGGCCTGTAAAGGTGTGGCCCGGGACCCCTACCTTTAACTTATAAGGCAAAGGCTGCACTTATACAAACCTCGCCCCTTAAAGCGTGGACGGGATTATTTACTAAAGCTATTTTTATAGCATACACTATATTTTAAAGGTTAAAAGGTTGTAGATATATATTACTTCGAATATTTTGTGATATTAAATTATCCTGGTGCTAATCATTAATGCATCTAAGCATAACATATTTCCCCCTCGTAGATGCATATGACACACGTGAAGCTCAGCTGTGGCGTAGTATTATTCAGATATTAAGAAGCCTGAAGGACATGAGCATGCCACCGGCAGCTTTTCAATTTCTCCCCACTTTCTGACAGCTACTTCCAACACTGCTCAAAGCATCCAACGTCCCCACAAAGAATCAACTACTCGTTAATTTTGGTATCCAGGTGCGGAAGCATGCGGCTTCTCAAAACTAAGACATATCAGCTATTCGAGGCAAACGATATCCCGTCTCCTTTTCCACCTTATGCCATTCTTTCCCATACATGGATCTCCCCAAAGGACGAAATAACGTATCAAGATTTTAAGCAGAGAAAATCAGACATAGAGAACGATATTTTCAAGCAGAAAGGATGGGCAAAGCTTGGACAGTATTGTTCTCGAGCGGCCAAAGACGGTTGGGAATGGGCTTGGATGGATACCTGCTGCATAGATAAAACGAACCCCGCCGATACTCAAGAAGCAATTAACGCCATGTTTCGGTGGTATCAAAACGCAAGCGTATGTTACGCCTATCTCGAAGATGTGGATGCGAATACGGTGCCCAGCCACACAGATCTCACCTTTGAAAGTCTCCCTACCGATCAAGATCTTGACAATGTCTCCAGCAAAGATAACGTGATAAGCCCAAATAGCCTTCTACGCCAGGCTCTCAAAGACTTGTTGATCAATGCAAAATGGTTTACACGAGGTTGGACGCTTCAAGAGCTCCTGGCACCTCCCTACCTTGTTTTCGTGGATAGGGTGTGGCGCCGCATTGGGACGCGAGAGATCTGGGCTGATGAAATTAAGGAGGCAAGCGGGATCGAAGCAAAGCATTTGACCAGTTTCGACCCCGAAAATTTCATGGCGTCGTCTATTGCGATGAGGTTTTCTTGGGCATCTCGCCGAAAGACAACAGTTGAAGAGGACGAGACATACTCCTTGCTTGGTCTGTTCGGTATTAGCTTACCCCTTATCTACGGTGAAGGGAGGCTGCGCGCCTTTACGAGACTTCAACGCGAGCTGATCACCGTTTATAATGACGACTCCATATTTGCCTGGAAGGCGTTAGAGCCCGTGCCTGAATCTTCCAATGCATCAAATCGAAGAGGTAAGGCCGCCGCTCGAAAGCAGTTGCTCGAATAGAAGCTCACCTACATGTTGAATAGGCTACAGCACTGGGCGGGGAATCCTCGCACCATCCATTCGAGAATTCTGGGATGCGTCGTCAATTGTTTGCCTCGGCCTTCACGGAAGCTCTTTCACGATGACAAACCGAGGGATTGAACTCAAGGCAAAGCGCTGGAGGAATGGGGTTGACCCGGGAAGATTTGTTGTGTGCTTGAATTGCGGTAATATTGATTCGATAGTCCACATCGGCATTCCCTTGACTCACACCAATGGCTCCTACGAAAGGATACAAGTCGATGAACTCTACAACGTGAGATCACTTGATCGGCGTGTTTGGGAGGAAGAAAGCGGATATCAATCCACTTTCATCCAAGCGAGTGGTAACCGGAATTTCCGGATCCCCCCGTTCATATTTACTCTCGAAACCCCGGAGCATGTCACCATTGGCGGAAAATACTATGTCAATTATAGTACTAGCATGTTTCGCATGGGTACCTTGAAGCGTTTTGGCGATGATTCTCTCGCCCTCGACTCCGGAAACAACGAGCTCATCGTCGGGCCGGATCGGATTGTATTCATCAACATCTCAGTCCGTGTAGGGGGAAGTAGCTCGGAGATGGACATCGTTATCAATATCTCCAAGAACGGATTCCCGTCCGCTGGAATAATACCAAGAGAAGTTGGTATATGGAAGCGACCCGAAGATCCGCTGACAGGCTCTTCGGAAAAGTACATGTCTCTGGCAGATTACCTGCACGAAAAAGTCCCTCCGGTGTACCCGATGGCAGTGCGTGTCGAGGAGACGTCGTGCGTCATTGGTATCTGTCTTCTCCCTAAATCCCCATCGAAGAAAGCGTCCGGACTATCGGTGGAAGCGAAGTCGACTACACTGCGGGAGTATGTGCTAAAAGTCGCGGTAAGCGAAGATTCGCGCAATGATGATAGAAGCCTTTCTGTGTCAAACGATAGCAGAAAACGAAAGCAAGATGAGTAAGGTTGATAGAACTGATCGTCTTATGATAGTTAGCAGGCGTTCTTTCAATCATCCTCCAACGATCTGCGGACCTCTGTGACCTAAATATGACTCACTACCATTGCTATAGCTGTTGAAGCTCATGAGTTCAATTCACCTCATGATGAGGCAGTAAGAGTAGCAAGTAGTAATGTGTTCAATTCATTGTACTAGTTATCGAATCTATGTGACTCAACTTCAGAGAATTGATGCGTCAAGGATCGTTTCTGTCTTTAATAAACTTTATGATAGTTAGTTTCGACTTAGGTGTTGTCGAAAACGCCAGGAAGATACGATAATCGCCCAGCAGCTATCTATACCTTGGTAGTACATCTACGATCGAAGGTGTAGTTAAACGCACACTCATAAGAAGAAAGAAACTGATCGGTCAGAGTGTGCAGTGCTGAACTAGTGGCATTCCATCCGGACGTCACTGTCGGTGGTCGTACTTAAGAGATAGCCCTGATCTACTCGCACATTTATACTGGATGTCTCACCCTAGCGCGCTTGATTGGGTATTATTCAGGTAGAATAGTATTGGATATCTATATACCAAAGAGGTATGCTCTTAGGCAGAGCGCCCCCTTTGGACTCTAAAATCGTCTTTCAACACATTTGCGGCAGAAAAAGATGCTTCGGAAGCGACCTCGAGCCATCTTTTATCATGCGGGTCAAAATTTTCAGTCACATCATCTCCTTTTATACACCCAAGCCACGCCTCTCGCCGGGGATGTGGCACCAGGATGTCATCCATCCACCTTGTGCACATGTTCCCGGCATATATCTGTATGGCGCCTAGCATGGCATAACGCCCGCCAAACTCGTAACTCCTGACATCGGCCGTGATGCCTTCGCGCTCGACCCAGTCGCCGGCGAGGTACTGTCCGTCCAGCGACCAGCGCAGAGCCCAGTGTACGGCGAGGAGCACGACCATCGACACCCCGTCCCAGCCCTTCTGCGCGGCGACGAACGTCATGGCCGCGAACTGCAGTAGATTGGCGAGCCAGAGCCACCTGGCCGCGAGACTCGCTGATCGCCCCTCAGGCAGGACGAACATGGGCTTGTTGAGTAAGGTGTCGGCGATGCCGCGGTCGCCGATATACAAATGCCACTCGCTCGCATTCTGATGAGACGCGACGAGCATACACGCGTCGTGGGTCTCGTTGTTTTTCAAGTAACTGGACGGGTTGCGGATCGTGATGCTCTGCGCCACGAGTTCCGATACCGAGGAGACCACAACGAGGGCTGACGATCCATAGCTCCCGAGTAGGCCGAGGAATATCGCGAGAGCGAGGAGTAGAGTGAACCAAACGAGTTGGCCTACTACGGATAGTCGCAGCCTGTTCACTCGTTGCCTTAGCGATGATCGTTTGCGCTTATGATAGTCGAGCTTATAGACGTGGAGGACTTGGTATCTGCGAATGCCTTCATCTCGGCTAGCGCTGGTCTTACCGCATTCGTGGGAAGATGCGTTTGAACTCAGACTGCTCTTCTGTGATAACAAGTCTTGAAACTCCAGTTTTGGGATCTGGGGAGGCTCATTAGGAGGCGGTAGCTTCTCTGGCATGCGGTGGAGGGGCCCCCTTTGACTTCGACTCAAAAGGTACTTGGAGATAGCGGTACAGGCAGCTCCATTCGCGCAAGGGAAGACGCTACCCCACTTGACATCCCACACCGTACGGCTAGAACCGGACCTCGTGCTCGCCTGGTCGAGATACTTGTTCTTTCTCCCCAACAACCTGGCCAGGCCGGAGAGCGTGCCGAGCCGAGGGAAGAGCCCTACGGACAGCCTTCTCCTGAGAGCGATGTCCCCTGTCGTGAGGTAATCATCCCGTTGGGTTGCAAGATGGCAGACCAACGGGAGGATCGCCGCCCACTCGGCAATGATGTTCGGGAGAGGCGGGACGGGAATAAAGGGCTCGATGCCCAGGGATCCAAGCCTCGCTTCAGAACCGGATGAAAAAATTGATGCAAGCATTGATCTCTGCATACGAGGTCGTATCGTCGTCTTTCGAAAGGCAAAGTCTCGGGTTGGCGCCAGTAATACCAACGTTAGTCCAATTAATATACGAATAAGACGCCAATATTCACAGCCACGTTTTCTTCGGAGTCGTGCATATCAGGCTAACTTTCTGAAAATTGCATCTTCATCGGCAAGCATTTCGCTGACGTGAGATTTCCCGTTGGTATGGTAAGGCGCTCCGATAAGGCTCTCTGGGTGCGAGATTGATACAGTCTTGGCAACATTGAGATTTATGCACGTGTTCCGTACATATTACATTATCTCATGAATAAAATCAGCCTGTTCGTAGGCTTTGCTGCATTTCGCCGAATTGGCGGCCTTGATGCACACGAGATGATACAGTATGAAAATTTTCAAAGGAGGGGGATATGCAAATGTGCTTACTGGACTACCTGTTGAGGATGTGGAAACGTAGGCTATCGTGCCACAGCTGCGAGCACGAAATAGGAAACATTCAAGTTGCTTTTGAGCAGTACCTTAGTAAACACGGGCAAGCAAGGTTGCAAAAACAGAAGACTAGGGAACTCAAGAATGTCTAGAGCACGAACTACTGCTGGTCTCTTTGGAGATGAGGCGGGGCCAAAAGTAGTAGATTGATGCTGTATGTGAGATGGAGAGAGTACAGCAGCCTGCCAAGCCAGAATTGCCTTACGTATGCCGTACGAATCGCTATTGGGCGAATCCAACTTTTATGCGACGAAGGATCCTACACTCATACCTACGGGGCTCAAGGTAACTAATTGGTTATCATTTGATGAAAGATCAGCAACCTTTGCGGCTCAAATGAAGGAAGACTGAAGAATGTCGAGAGCTTGAACTACTGCTTGGTGTTGTAGGGCAATTGGGTTAGGCCTACTTAGTACTAGGTACCCCTCTCGGTTACTGCCTATAACCAGTAACTAGTCTCCATCACTCCTACAACATCAATAACGGCACTTTGCTATCCAACAGTGTCATTGAGCAGATCTGGCCTCCAGGCTATGCAATGCAAAATGACGAGTTTTCTAGGCTAAGAATTAGCTGCAGAGTTTAGTTTGCTTACAGCAGCGCCTCGAAAATAACGGCTTGGCTTCTGTTCGTTGTGGAGAAAAAAAAAACTTGAAAATGGCGAGATGACAGACTGCAAATGGTTTTATTGGTCGAATTTAACTTCATAGTTACTAAATTCATGCTGACGCTCGGTGTAGGCAGGCTGTGTTTCAGAATAGCCAGATCATGACATTCGACATCAAAGCTGCCTCATGCTGGGCCTCAAAAGTAGTGAGAATGTAGGTGTACAGTGTTGATTGATTATCTTAGGAACAAGTCTAGTTACAGTGGAGTTGGAGATACTTCTCTAATATATGGTGAATGTATGGTGGTCGTAAGTACCAGCCACCAGCATTACCAGCCCCCTGTTTTCAATAAAAGTAACGGCCCAGGATAAAAAGGAAGGCAGGGAGGCAGTGTTCGAGGAAATTTCAAAAAGGCGCGAGTGAACTCTCCATAGTTTAATTCGTCAAATGATTGGGGTTAACAAAAAACGATGCCTAACATTGCCCATGGGCCGGAGCCCCTACATCTCAGTGTTTTTCTACTTTCTCTACCTAAAGGATGATTTAACCCTACGCCTCCACTACTGAGTCGTGACCCAGGAGTCAATGGATGTGCCTGTGTGTGTACTATCTGGCAGGCGCCGTGACTTGTCCCACGACTTGCATGCAGTCATTTACAATCTCTTGAAGCTGCCAAAGCCCATGCAGCTTAAGTGAGATTTAGTAGTGAGTGCAAGGTCAATGTGAAGACAAAAGGAGTTTAATTTCCTTGTTTCAATCGGCCAGTGATGCACCCCATGTGATATAGAGAACCTGAGCAGTTATATGGGATATTAGCATGCTTGTCTATTTTGATCACAGATCCGCCAGAAGAGCGCCATTATTATTTATTCGTCTGTTGATGCTGCAGTCGAGAGCATGCTTGCCCAACCCTGGACTCCCAGTGCTGCCTCAGCGTGTCTGCACGAGCATATGACTTTCCACACCCGTGACATTTGTGTTGTCTCTCTCCTGTGTGTCTCTTATAGTGCCGATTCAAGTCATTCTCTCGTTTGAAGCGCAGATTACAATGCTCGCACACATAACTCCCCTCTACGTTATGAGTTTGAAGGTGCGACTTCAGATTATACTTTCTTTTAAACACCTTCCCGCAATCTTCGCAGATAAATTCCGTTTGTGGTTGTCGTTGTCGTTTCTGTGGCGGTACAAGTGGTAGCTCAATCTCGGGATCCGAGATGCTGTTGTCGTCGATAGCCTCCGGAGTCTGAGTTTCATTATCTCCCGGCTGGTTGATTACAATGCTGCGTTGCATGTCTTCATCCGTCGGGAACTCGTCATCTCCCGCCCTGGTCTCTTGAACAATGAAATGGTTGTTTTTCAAGTGTTTCTCGAGTTTGTCTTTGTGGCTAAATCCCCAGATGTAGCTCGGGCAGTTTTCATACGAACATCGAAAGGGTCGTTCATGTCTGTTAACGTGGCGATCCCGTTCAGGAGCCGACGAAAACCCTGTGTTGAAGTATTCGCAGCTAAATCTAGGGCATTTGAAGAGGTTTCTCCCATATTTTTCGTGAAAGATTTCTTTACCCATGGGATCCACGTACTCCATAATTAGCCGTTCCAGCTCTGCTCGGAAGTTGGCCACCAAATCAGAAAGATCCAATGCGATTTCCTCCTTTTTTAAATTTCTTCCAAAGTACTTCAATTGTCTCTTTGTTGAGGCGACAGCTTGTTCGAATTGAGGGTAGAAAGGTAGACCGCTGAAGCAGTTGATTTTTTCCTTCTTACTATTCGCCAGGCTCAAACTCACACCTGGCGAGTTCCAATGATGGCCGACGAATACTTCAAGCGACTCTGCGAGCTGTTCCATGTCCCGGTGCTCCATAAGTTGCTCTCTCTCCTTCCTCAGAAGTGTGACACCAGCTTCCAAGTGGTGAAGCCAGTGGATTACAGCATAGTCTAGGAACGCATAGTCCCCATTCAAAATGCGAACATTTGTAGGGGCCGCTATACATACTGGAAGGTTCAGATAATCGATACATAACGTCGCCAATTGTAACTCCTGAGTCGGCGCATCGACATATCTGTCATGCAGTAAGAAACTAGACAATTCTGTTAGTATGCCCAGTGCGTTGAGAACCCGTCATAATAGTCACAAGGCTCACAACTTGGCTGTCAGATGAACAAGGTCGACGGTGTCGTCTGAACGTTTTTCTATCAATGACCCGCAGAGTTCACTTGGAGACCTGAAGAATCTTCGGCGTTCTATGTCAACTCTTCGCTCGTCAAGATCGATCGAGTTCATTCCTTGGACCTCGTGCCACTTAAGGGGTCTTTTTGCACATACAATCCAGCCCAGCAGCCTCAAGATGTCGTTTTTGGCACTTCCTGGGAGTTCCTGATTGATTCGAACCATGATCCGGCGATAACTGATTCAGTATTAGTGGCATCGCTCCTCATGTCGTTCCTCATTGTATCTGAAAGGTCAAACTCACGCATCATTGATGGTTTCTGGAAAAACTCCGGGTGCAAGTTCTTCTTCCAGCCTCGCAATTGATGATGCATGGTCATTTAAGTTCTTCCAAATCAGCCTCACCAGCAGAAACTGCCCTGTCTAGCTTGTAAACAACCCGTGCGCGCTAAATGATAATTGTCACAGGACGAAACCTACCTTCTGCGATATTGGACACTTTCTCGGCTATCCCATTGATCTTCTCCATAGGGAGAGACGGATAATCATTCTTGAGGAGGTTGGCCTCCGTTTGGTTGTATTTTTCGATGTCAGATTTTGTGTTCTCCGATCTGATATTGATGCTTTCAAGTCCGTCACATAGACTTCGGATGCGGCCGTCGTCTCTGCTGACGAATAAGCAACGAAGTCTTTCTGGTTCGGTGGTTGGGAGGTCTTCGACTAGCTGCCTGAACCAAGTTATGATTCGTTTTTGTTCTTCTCGTGGGCATTCGTCCAAACCATCCAGGATTATGTATGCGCTCTTGCAACTCCGAAAAGCAGCGCTCAACAGTTTCTTCGTCAGAGTTTCTGAACTCAGCACTTTTTGTCCACTGCGGCAGCACTCTTGATATAATGTGTTAAGGAGTAATGTGTCTTGTTCGAGCATTTGAAATAGAAGAGTACGGCAAATCGCTCCAAAGTTGTCTTGATTTGAATCTCCTTCTTTGCAATAGAAGTACAACACAGTGGGTGCCGGTTTCAAGCTTCGAGCCTCATCTATGATAAAGGAAGCCAGAACGCTTTTCCCTATTCTAGTGTTAGAATTGCTGTCACTACATATTTCCAAGGAGTCTTGATGTAATGACCTGCTCCGGGAATACCATTGATCCATAGTAGCGGAGGGATTGCCGGGAATTTTGGATTGAACCAATCTGCAAAGGTGGTATGTTCTAGGAGCCACCGTCCCGATTCAGGGTTATTCACTCGGGCCGAAACGTTCTTGTCGTGGTCGCACCGGACTGTGGCCGCATTGAGCCAGTTGGAGACCTCCCGGAGGCGCTGCAAGTCCTGTTCATTAACCATGTCGTCCTCGACCTGCCGAGATTGCTGTATGACATGTTGCGTATCTCGGACTTGCACTGAAGTACTTTCGCTTTCAATTAAGCTTCTATATTGAGCTATATCGGATATCTTGGAGGAGGTGTGATCTCTCCGCGTACCCCACGTTTCACTAAAAGTAGCCGTCCATTCTGCATGGACTGTTTAGTAAAGAATATTGAAGATGGGCAGTCCTTCACTGACCTTCCTGTTCAAAGTAGCGTAGCAGATCCAGTTGAAAGTTGAGAGTAGTTTTGTATATATTGGAGAGCACATCACCCAGATGTGGCTGAACTTGAAACAGGGGTCGATATTGTAGGAGGTGTGGAAGACTCTCTCCCATAAGTCTGTATAATTTTAGCAGCTCACATAAAGCAGTATCATGCTTCGCCGTTTCCTTTTTGTATCCGTCAGCCGATGCAAAGCTGGGAGTTGAGGTGGTAGATGTTATACCAGTAAAAGAAACTCAGTTGGGCCCTGCGAAGAAATGAGCTTCTGTGATCTTAAATTTAACTAGTCATCACTCACCCAGAACAAGGTAAAAATATCAGTGTCATGAGAAATCGTCTTGGTCATATCACCCAACTGCTCAATGGCGTCGAGAAAAGGTTGCATCCGACTCAAGTCTCGTAATTGTCTCTTTTCGTCTTGCCTGGACTGTAAACTCCCAATGCTTCTCTTGAGGCCCCATAACGATACTTTCCTGAAAGCAGCTAACCTCTTTGGCCTGAGACTGATTTTGAACTCGGAGATCGCATCCTCAACTAATGACGATTGACTGGCTTGGCTGGCCATTTCTTGAATGGCTTAACTGGTGATACGGAATCGTAGTTGTAGCGAATCGAAGAGAATGTGCATCTCGATTTATTCGAGTGGGATAAAATAGATTTTCGAAAAATACAAAGATTACGGCACTGTATTCGGCAGGGTCTGCTAACAAAGTACCCAACCAAGTACATCTAAGTATTCTTTGATGTGTGTCCTACACAAACTACCTAGGTAGGCTGGCGCTGCCTTGGCGGCCGCTAAAGGGCTGCTTCGGCGTGTACTCGCGCCTCTATGTTTTTCTTCCGTCACCTCACTTTTCTACCTCCCACGACGCGTGTGGTTTTTAGTCGTGGTCAGAAAAATTGTATTCTTTAAATTACACACTAAAGAATGTTAGACTTGAACAATACTGTTTAGGGATAAGTTTAGGCAGCAGTTCGAGATTTGGAGTTGTAACCGGCCGTTAACTGCGGCATCTAGCGCATACTCCAGGCCCTGAACAGAGGCTTATGCTCTCCCTAACATATGCGCCCAAACAACCTTCCTGCACGTAGCCGAGTGAAGTGTAAAAACCGGAAGGTAAGATTCAATATTATAAAATACTTGTAACCAGTACATTGGCCATATATTGCAGTGGTGGGGCTCTGTTGCAGCCGTAGCGGCAGCATAGATGCACAGCCGCTGGCATGGCGTTCTCGGCGTGTATGCATCTTGTGCAGGATGGGATCGCATCAGTGCACTGCCCACCAGGCAGATATTGAAACATAGGCAGATAGGTACCCAGGTGACAGGTGTTTACCTACACCATGATGAGGACAGATCAGAAGCACCTTTGAAGTTGGTATTTTCGATTAACATACGATTAAAAACTCCGTACTTTCCAGTTACAGACAGTAATTAATACTGAAAATCACCTACTGCCCAAGACAGGTTTAAGTCGGCAACCCTTGCTGAGAAGGATAGTTGCTCACGCTTCACGCTAGAACGTCTTGGCAAGCCTTTCGATTTGTATCTTTGATGTTGCCTGAATGGATTTTTTGCAACACGATAGTGTAGCGGCGAGATATGAGGTTGTTAACCCCGTCTTGAAACGTACATATCCATTTGGCACGGCAGAAGATCGTTACCAGAATATCTTACCTTCAAACAACGCAGTCGATGGGCAGATTTTCAATGGTGGAATTGAAGCGAGCGAAGAAATAGTGTGCTTTGGAAGTGTAAATTCACTCCTTTCGCTCGTCGATGCGTGTATTGCTGATCAGCTACCAGATTGTGAACGTTGAAGTGCGACTGCACAACTTACACCGAATCAACCTACAAAACTCCAAGTCAAGTAGCCTAGCCCAATTATTCAATATTCGACACGATGGAGAATACTTTTCTCTGCTCCTAGCTGAAGTTGTTATGGGAAGATTGAATAAAGGAATGTGCAGACATCTTCACAAACTCGTTTCCAAACAACAGGTTTACATAGCAGCATATGTACTTACCTCTGACTGGGAAGCAGCCGTTAGCTCATTGCGACATGATCTCCGCACAGAGCTGAACGTCTATGGGTCACGAAAGAGTGCGAACGAGGTCGGTCGCATTCTGTCAGAGTCCGATGTTTTCCTACAAAGACCCCAATATGGATTGGAGGCTAATATTATGGAATACTATAACCCGCACATCTTGAGACTGGAAGATTTTTCGGATACTGGCCCAGTCGAGCAAAGAGAACAGTCCTCAAGAGCAACGCCTCGACCTCCTGGAACGAATGGGGACGAAGATGGCGTATCGTCTAATGATGACGCTGAGCTTGAAACGATCCTCGACTCTCTATCTCATCGCCTTGTTGCGCAAGAGATATCGCCAATTCCAAATATAAAAAGCAAGCTGCATCCGTATGATACCCTCCTCCTATAGCTTTGAATTTCCCCAGGCTGATGTCGATTTTCTTCTGTAGTCACCAGAAAGAAGCAGTTGACTTTGTCTTCCGACGCGAAATGGGACAATTATCCTCAGATCTAAGTCTCTGGAAGTACGATGATACAGATCCTAACGAGCCCTTGTATGAATGTCATTTGGAACGTCTCACCAGCTCTATTCTAATCACAGCCGCATTTTGAAGTTACCGACACGTCCTTAGTGGCTCAAAGAGACCAGAGCCAGCTGAGATTACGGGAGGCATTATCGCAGATGACATGGGCTTGGGTAAATCCCTTGTGATGATATCCACCATCGTCAGCTCCATTGATCGTGCCAAAGAATTTGTCGCATCGCAATCGTCAAGGAAAATTGCTTGCCCGGCGACGCTCATTATTGTGCCATCATCTCGTAAGTATTATTGATTTGGTATCCCTCTTCTATTCTAGAACGGGCGCATTTCTATGAGTTCTCAGGACACTAATCGCGTCTAGTATTAATTGACAACTGGGTTGACGAAATTCGCAAGTAAGGCCATGCTCGATTTCTGTCTTCGATGCTTTGAGTAATGAACTTACATAACAGAAGGCACACGAATCCTGGATCACTGGCATTTTACAAATATCTAGGTCCAGATCGGCACAAAGAGGAACAACATCTTCGAGAGGCGCTAGTTGTGTTCACCACTTATGCTACCGCAGCAGCCGAGTTTCAGCGCAGTGATGGTCACAATCTGGCCAGTTTCAACTGGTTCAGGGTAGTGATTGATGAAGGTGAGCCTTCTTTATGCTGTCCAATTTTTTATGCCTCCTAACACATGTCCAAAGCCCATTACATCCGTAATCGATCAACAAGGCAGTTCCAAGCTATTGCCAGCATCCCTGCGTTATATCGTTGGTGCCTCACAGGAACTCCTATCCAGAACAGTCTTGAAGATCTCGGGTCCTTGGTAACTTTTCTCAAGGTGCCCATTCTGGAAAAGAGCCCTGCTTTCAGTCGATTCATCATGAAGCCGATCCAATCGGGTTCAAGATCTGGATTCCAAAACCTTCGAACGCTCCTGCAGACTATATGCATTCGAAGAACGAATCGAATCCTGAAAGATCTACCGAAACCCGTTAGAGAAAAGAGAATGGTGGCCTTCACACCCGTTGAATGGTCCCAATATCGTGATCTCATTGCTGAGGGTGCGAAAAGGATCGATATGGCAATCAGCAGACGCGGAAGGAAAACCCCCAGCTCTGTGAAACTCGAGTCCCTTCTCAGGTTACGATTATTTTGTAACAATGGTGCATACAGCGCCGGCCTGGAACTCGCACCAGAAGGGTTACCGGTGGACCCGGATGAGGCACTTGCATATCTTCAACAACAAAGCCAGGACATGTGCGTATACTGCTCAAGCATGATCTACTCGATAAGCAACAAAATTAAAAATACAGATGGGGCTATATTGATACCATCTTGTGGTCACTTGGTCTGCCACCGCTGTCTGGCCCAGCATCGCCATGACAAGTTATGCTGCCCAACATGTGCCAACGGCAACGCCCTACCACTGCCCGTCCCTCCTGCCGCTATCAGCGATATGAGCACAGATGTAGAAAATCCCAACTCTGCCAGGAACTCACAGAGGGTTGGCGACTTCCCGTCGAAGTTATTAGCTCTCTTGGATGACATCCGTCCAAACAAAACCCATAAGAGGTAGTATTGCCCTACTTCAATTTCACCTTTTTTCTTGAAGATATGCTAATTATCAAATTTTCCAGTATCGTTTTTTCAAGCTGGAAGAAAACTCTTCATCTGGTAGGCCGAATGCTCACACGTCATGGCATACCGTACAATATAATCGAAGGCTCGATGCCGTTATCTGAACGCTTGAAGGTACTAAAGGATTACCAATCTATCATGGGCACCAATATTTTGTTGATGACGTTAGGAACTGGAGCCGTAGGGTAAGTACTTACAAATTAGCAGCAGTCTTCACAAAATAGGGGCATTCGCTCACAAGCTGCAGGTTGAACCTCGCCATCACATCACGCATATACCTCCTGGAGCCGCAGTGGAACCCCACCATTGAGGATCAAGCTATTGGAAGGGCACTCCGACTTGACCAGACTAACCAAGTTACAATCATCCGATATATCATGCGCGACAGTATCGAAGAGGTCTGTGCCTATCCCCAGTGCCTCACACTTATAAGCTTACAGACTTGTTGCAGATGAGTGTCCTATTTCGCCAGGAACGGAAAATCAAGCTGGCGAGTGATGGCTTGGGCAACAGAAACAGAGATATTTCGCCTCAGAGAAGCCAGGCAGTCCAGGTAAGGCGACAATTTCTAGGAAAAGAGTCCATTTATACTAATTAATTCTAGGATGTTTTTAGTAAGGTTTTTTTGAAATAAATCAGCTAATAAACTACTTTGTAGCTATTACATAGCTCAAGTTTATTTTCATTCATTCTTTGTCTCATAGTTTCAAGTACAATAGAATTCTAGCGCGATATACAGCGAGAGGTGCATTGAAAAAACGGGGTCGCTGGCTAAGCAGAGCTATGTCCAGGTTAGGTACTTATGTAGCTATGAAGTTAGTTTCGACCAATAAAATCATTTACAGTTTATCCTCTCGTCATTTTTAACTTTTTTAGGTTTTCTTTATCAGCTCAGCACGAGCCGTTATTATTGAGGCGCAGCTTAAAGCAATTTGGATACCAAACGTTAGCATCATTACATTACTTAAGTACCGAGGTAGCTATAAAAGTTGGATTCAACCAATAAAACCACTTGTAGTCTGTTTCCTCGCCGTTTTCAAGTTTTTTCAAGTTTTCTCTGGATAGCTGCTGAGCCGTTATTTCTAAGGCGCAGCTGATGGTAGCTTAAAGTTAGTAATGGATCAAAATGATGCAAATTCTCAGGCTAATGCTTACCTATGTCCTCTGTATCGGGACATAGTTGACCTACGCCACCCACCTCCAACCATTGCCTTTTCCATCAGCCCATCGAACCCCAACACAACACGCAGTAGCACCGATTAAAAGCGCACCATCCCAGTACGCAACATGCGAATAAGCCTTTGTTCCCTCTAATGAGCTTCCAAGAAGCTGGCCACCAACCGGCGTTCCGAATAAAGTCCCTAAGCCCCTTACGAACAAGATGAATGCGTTGACAGAAGCATATTGCTGGATGCCAAAGACCTCTGCAATAAGTGCGGGAAACAATGCATAGTAACCACCGGCAGAGAAGCTGTAAAAGACAAGAAAAGCCAACCAGAGCGAGAAGGAAGATGTGGTAGCCAGGACGCTAGAGAGCCAAAAGGCAAAAACGCTAGCGCCTGAGAGGAGGAGGGTCAATACGACCAGATTTTGCCGACCGAGACGATCGCCCGCATAACCAGTGAGGACTCGCGATACGGCATTGATTGCATTGCTGGCAGCTAAGAGATTTGCACCTTCGGCGGCAGTCTGGCCTAGGACTACAGTATATGAAGGAATAAAGGCAAGAGGAAGTTGAGCGCCAGCGGCCTAGTTAATGTCAGAATACTCTTAAAGTGTAGAGGAGCTATCAGAGCCCTTTATCTACATTGAACTTCACCGTTCGACGAAATATGAGGATGGCGCTTATGCACTGACCTGAAGAAATGCAGCAACAGCAGAGAAGATGAAGACTGGACGCGCTGCGAGAGAACGTGAGACATGTGTATCTCTTCTCTCGGGTCTAGCTGCATTTGACACGGATGCAAGAGGACTTCGTGGCACCGACCAGGCGATAGGTAGCCCCGTGATCAGGTAAAATAAGGCAAAAATCCTCAAAGTCCAACGACCACCGAGAGAACTTAGCAGTGCTCGAATCACGGGTGAAAAGATAAGACCGCCAGCACCGCCACCAGCTAGTATCTAGTCATGAAATGAAAAATTAGTAAGATCCTTTACTCTACAATATGTCGAAAGGTTAAACACGACACATGTTGAGGTTCAACTCACAAATCCCATCGCCGTCGCTCGGTGAGTGGTGAAATACTCGGGTGCAGGCGCTAGCAGAGGGAAGTACAAAAGTGACATTCCGAAGCCGACCAGCAACCCCTGCGTCAGCAAGAGATGCCACACAGAAGTGCTCAAAGACGCTAACGCAAATCCGGTAGACATCATGAGGACTCCCAAAGTAGTAATTGTCCTCGGTTTTAATAAACGCAAGCTCCTACGACGCCATGACCGAGTCGAGGGAGTAGTCGGAGCCCAGACACCATGTTCGACCCGTGACATTACAGGATTCACGAGAATCCCGCCGGCCCATGTTAACCCATAGCATAAAGTACCAACGAAACTAAGTAGTGCAGTAGGTGGAGAAGCTTGTGAGGTCGGGCTGGGTTTGAGAATATCTTGAGTGGGTGACAGGTAGTATTCTTGAAAGACGCCGAAAGTCTGATTGTACCCGATTGTTAATGCGATGGTAGCGAATGCTGACAGAAGCACCACAACCTGCTTTTTGCGGGGGATGAGTGGCAAAGCTGGAGCCGGCGCCGGTGCGTCTTGGCGCTCTACGTGCGGTGATGAGAGGGCGATTGATTCGGTTTGCGTCGCCATTATTGTTTTGTACAATTGATTAAGTTTATCTAGGAAACTAAATGAGAAAAGAGAGAACTGAACAGTAGCGGATCACGACAGGTTGAAGAAGCCGGACTATGATAACTCCAGGGAATGCTGACAAAGTCCGGGATCTACCGAGGGTCACGATCCACCTAAGAGTGGCCCTCGGCAAACGTGAACCGGGGAATATTCTAAGTTGACACAGATCTGCAAATCAGGGGTAAAAATACCTTCTCATGAAAACATAGACAGAGCCAAGATCACACTTTAAAGCACCTCTCATCGCTAGCGACAATTGAAAAATGCCGGAAAGTAATGCGCCACCTGATCCGCATATACACCTTAGACTAGATGAGGAATCAAAAGATGAGAACGGAGGAGCTCCGCTACACCCGCAAGTCAGCGAGATACCAACCAAGGTACGTAAGAACACAGATATTAAGGGGGCGCTAGACTTCGGCCGTTAAAGAGTTCATGGGGAAAGTGTGCTGAACATGAAAATATAGTTAGCAAAGAAATTGAGACGCAAGGAGCGTAAGAAAGCCAACGCCCTAGCAAAGCGGGCGGCCATTCCCTCAACATCTGGAGCTATCCTGGAGGATATTTCAAATTGAAAGGGACATAAGACGTTGTTTGATAGCTCAAAAATAAATGAATATTCCTCGATAATACCATGCTATACGGTGCAGGCAAGGAATGTTACTAGGGTAGAGGATATCCCGCAGCAAAGTGTCGAGCATCGATGAGGTAAAGACATAGCTGACAGAAGTACCCGAAATTCACCTTGTTTTCTATGTCTTGAATGACACCGAAACAGCCGGCCTTACCATTGGGCTATACACATAAGTTGATGCCTGGGGTGTGTCATGGCAGGTATCTGGAGATTCAGTATGATCCTCCCAAGTTCGAAAATATCAGGTTCCCAACAGATACGAAATAGACGACAAACACAGCGGGTGAACAAGCTGAATTGACGCCCTGGATTTGTAGCTAGGGGTCTTGCTCAACTTGTTATCCAGGACACCCGGAAGCACTGGTGACAGGGGGTTGCACAGGTTGTCCACAATGGTAAATGGGGCCTACTTGAAAAGAACCCATGAAGGCACGAAGGAGAAACATTGAAAATAAACCTTTCTAATTGAATGCTTTTTGAGAGTATATATGAACAACCTTGAGTACTGCCTTTTCGTTTCACGCGCTCGTAAAGCTACCATGTCTAATGATGTTATACAAGTGGCCGCTATATCAATATCTCCTAGGATTAGGGAGAGCTGAACTCACGGTGACCGTATCGGCGTACACCTGAATATCACGAAAGTGCCTTACAGTATAAACAAGGGGTCTTATTGGTCAGCTCTGAATCCTGCGCTATAAGAAGGCACTGGTGACGAGGTCGGAGCTCGCCTAAGGATGCTCAAAGTGAGACCCTTCAAAGCTGAAAGCCAGCTGAAAGTCTACTTATACTCTTCGCTTCAACCCAGACTCTCAACTCGCCTCTCGGCGTAGCTCCTCGGCCAGATCAGTGCACAATAAATTAACTCTAGGATATCTAGCATACCGCCTTATTTGGTCAGCAACACGTGCTCAAGACGAAAACATGTCGTCTTACAATAACACTTACAGATATCAACCATTAGACGAAGCGAGGAAACAAATCCGTCTAATCAAGCTAGAGAAGAGATCCTCCAACCTTTCACCACGATGCAGCATTCACGCATTTGACTTAGCATCAATCCCAAAGTACATAGCACTATCCTACACGTGGGGCCCTCCAAACCCTTCCTACAGGATCTCCGTCAACGACAGGACCTTCGAAGTCAGAGAGAATCTCTACAACTTCCTCTGTTCATTCCAGACCGGCTCAGCAGTCAGGACCGACATCACATACATATACATCGACCAGATATGTATCAATCAAGACGACGTCCAAGAAAGAAACAGCCAGGTACGGCTCATGTCCGATATTTATACGCGCTCATCTCTTGCGGTAGTATGGCTGGGTAGTGACCCGAGGATGGTTCGAGCCGCGCACGATGTCGAGAATGACATGGAAGACGCGGATGAGCTGCACTTTCCTACGGGGAATATGCGGACGCTTCTATCGAATCTCTACTTCACCCGCGTCTGGATCGTGCAAGAAGTATCGCTTGCAAGGGAGATACGGATGTTGATCGGCGATTGCCCGATGAACTGGGCCGCAGCAAAGTTCGTGGCGGAGAGAATCGATCCGATGAGACCCGTGAACAATCTGCGCACAATGAATGACCTATTCAAAGAGAAAGATCGGAAGAGAGAATGGCGACTAGATACGCTGATCGGGAAGTACAGCGTGCATGAATGCCAGGATCCCCGGGACAAGGTATACGGATTCCTGGGCATGGTCCCAGACTGGCAGCGACCGGTCGTCGATTACACGAAATCAACACATCAAGTTTTTCTCGACGTCATCCCTATTGTTCTGGATATATACTGGCGGAATAAACCGACCGAAGTCATTTACAATGATAGATTCTACGGCCATTTCCGTGTCTATCTTGAGAATATGCTGAAACTCGCCTGGAACATGAAGTTTCCTGATCATGATCAGCGCGGATTGATTTCGCTGTTCGAGGAGATTGTTCATGTTGAAGATCAGCTGAGCAAAAGCTCAGACAGAAATATTTTGACGCTCAGGGACGTGATTGATGGGTTCGGGTATGAGAGTGTTAATTCGGGCGCGACGGGGAGAGGCGAGGGTGTACTTATGGGTCGATGGTGGATGACTCTGGGTCGCCATCGCTATACGTTTGACTGCAGGGCTTCGAGACAAGCTTTCCGGCAGCAGGATGCATGGCGGTTTTTGGGTAGTATTCAGAAGAAAGAGACTTGGCCGGGGAAAGAAGCTGAAGAGGCGTCGTTGAGGCGACTGCTGGATCCCAATGATCGCTATCCCTATGTCTAGGGGGGATTTTCGGATTTTGATGAATATTACATATTGAATCAGATATTTACCTTTGGAGTCAATTGGGACATTCCAGACTATTTCAATCACGAAACAACTCATTTCTTGATATGTACAATCTGCTGTTTGGGCGCACGTACACCCAACTCCTTCGTATCGATCAATATTATGATTGTGCGAGTCATATTAGAGATCCTATTTCTTGAACCCCTTAATTTCATTGATGATAGCCTCGCCAAGAATCTTCGTCGTCCCCTTACCGCCCATATCAGCAGTCAACACCTCAGTCTGAGATCGACCAAGAACATTCTCCATTGCTTTCAACAATGTGTCCGCAGCTTCTGTATAGCCAAAGTGGTTAAGAAGCATCTGGCCAGCCCAAATCATACCAATAGGATTAGCAACGCCCTTCCCAGCAATATCCGGTGCACTTCCATGGACAGGCTCAAACAGACTAGGGAATTTTCCCTCAGGAT
The DNA here is from genome assembly GCA_022385695.1 of Xylaria arbuscula. NCBI lineage: Eukaryota > Fungi > Ascomycota > Sordariomycetes > Xylariales > Xylariaceae > Xylaria > Xylaria arbuscula. Next base: position 327,790 of record MU279366.1, on the reverse strand, counting down.
TGATGTTAGCTGAAGGAGCTATACCGATGGTCCCTGTGCAAGCTGGTCCAAGATCGGAAAGGATATCCCCAAAGAGATTGCTGCCGACCACCACGTCGAAGATATTAGGTCGTTGGACGAAATGAGCCGTCAGAATATCGATATGGTACTTGTCAACGTTGACATCGGGGTATTTCGCAGCCATCTCCCGCACGCGAGAATCCCACCACGGCATAGTAGTATAAAGCCCATTACTCTTCGTAGCGCTCGTAAGCCGTTTCCGCGGCCGACTCTGCGCCAACTCAAAAGCATACTTAAGAACCCTGTCGACACCAAAGCGCGTCATGACAGTCTCCTGCATAACAATCTCGCGCTCCGTCCCCTCGAACATCTTGCCGCCGATACTACTATACTCGCCCTCAGTATTCTCACGGACAATCCAAAAGTCAATATCCCCCGCTTTACGCCCTGCGAGGGGTGACTTGACCCCCTCGATAAGACGGCAAGGGCGCAAATTGATGTACTGATCGAACTCGCGGCGGAATTTCAGCAGACTTCCCCAGAGCGTGACCTCATCGGGGACTTGGTCCGGCATCCCGACGGCGCCGAAGTAGATTGCGTCGAAGGGGGAGAGGATCGTCTTCCAGTCGCTTGGGAGCATTTCTCTGTGTTTCTTGTAGTAGGGCACGCTAGCGAAGTCGAACTCTTGGAATTCGATGGGAATGTTGTAGAGTGCGGCGATTGCTTTTAGACTTTCTACGCCGTAGGGCATTACCTCTACGCCGATCCCGTCGCCGGGGATGACGGCGATTTTTAATGCCTTCTGGGTCATGACGATGGCTTTAAGGATGAATGCGATTCGATAAATTGCAACGATCAATTACGACGAGAAATTGGGAGAGTTTCATTCGTGTGTCTGGTGTACTGCTAGTCTTTGGGAATGCCGGACATATGCAAGTCCGATGTCATCCGCCGCGACGTTGATTGTCCGTCTCCGCAATGAATGGAGGGGACGGTTAAACTTAGCCTCGGTGCAGTGGGGATGTTGATTTAAACTCCGAGACAAGACCGGTCATATTCAGGACTTCAATCTAGTCATGATAATATCGTTTCGGCAAAGACATGATAAGTATGCATGTGTCTCATTTAACTCTTCCCTACGACGACACTAGCACTGACACATAAAGCGTCATCAAAACAACCCTGCTCTCTGACCGGATTGACACGGTAGCTGTAACACAGACTCGCAACGAGTATCTGGTCCATCTTACCATGGCAGTAAGCCTCCGTCGAGATCAACCATACCATTCTTCTCAATATCCGCATCCCGCTTCCCAAGCACGATATCAACGAGAGCCACAGCAGGGTCTTTAGGGTCTCTAGCACCCATCTTAATTCGCCTCTCCCGGCCCTCTTCCCCCGTAAGATTAGACACACACCATCCCGGATTGAATGCGAGGACTTTGCATCCCCAGTCGGCATAGTTGTAACGATGACAAGCCGCCAACATGTTCAAAGCGGACTTGCTCATCCGGTAGTGATCACCTCGGATCGCGACGAACTTGTATTCGGCCTCGAGTCTTTTAGTGACGGAGCCCTGCTCGGATGAGACGTAGATGACATATGGCTTGGCAGATTTCCGAAGCAGTTCTTCAAAGGTCTCTGTCACTATCACCTGGCCAAAGACGTTGGTCTCAAAGGTCTGGCGCAGAGAGGTTATGAGGTCGACTTTCTCGTAGACGATGATACCGGCGTTGTTGATCAGGATATCCAGCTTGCCGAATTGCGTCTCGATTTGTTCCTTGGCGGTCTTGATCGAATCATGGTCGCACACGTCAATTCTTATGACGGAGATTGAAGCCTTGATGGAGTCGCCTAGTGTGGTTTGTATGTCATTGACGGCGTTTTGGCCTTTCTCAGCCGATCGAGAGCCAAGCAGAATATGGAAGTCTGAGGAGGTCGCTGCCAGGGCTTTGACTGTTTCGAAGCCAATGCCACCGTTGGCACCTTTCGTATTCGAGGTCAGCGTTGAATGTTGACTAAGTCATTTGGTGAGTATACGACTTACCTGTGACAAGAATCACGATCTTGCTTGAGGCCATGGTGGTGATAGGGTAACTGGGGGTGGAGGATAGTTTTTCTAGTGAGAAGGTAGAGATTGTCTAAGTTGACTCGAGATAGAGGCAGCGGTTGGCAGATGGACTGATTGAATGATGAGGAAGGACACAATCCAATTCTACACTCGGCGGTCATAATCGCTGCTTTTATATGCGTCGAACGACGAATATCGCTGCCCGCTTTCCATCACTTTCCTAGATCTTTCACTAGTCCCGGACATAGTGAGACAACCGCCAATCTGAACCGGTCTGGACATTTCGAATATTCCGAAAAAGCATGTATTGTGAGGTTAGAGGCGCCGTCGTGCATATTATTACCGATATCCCACCTGTTGTGTAAGGGGCACTTTGACGTAATACGCGTATTGCGACTTATGGGTTATCGTGAGTCCCCTGTGCTCCGTTTAATACCGCTAAGTCCGCCAAAGTCATGCAGCTGTCCATACTTCTGATTAGATGTATTTACAGTGTATTTACAGTACACATCAATCCCTCACAGTGGAGTATATACTTGAGTATTTCCATTACTTCTACAACATCAAAAATACCTTCTCTTCCATCATTATCTTCATTAGTTTTCGCATGTGGCCTCGTCAAACAGATTTTTAGTATTGAAGAGCCTCTTATACACATAAATCGATACCTTTTATCGTTACCGTCTGTTGCTATCAGGTAATGTCGGACGTGTCTCAAACAGGTCTTAAAAGACGAATAGATAATGGCGAGTAGATTCACGATTCAGGTCAAGCTCAAAAAGCAATGACAAGTCCCAGTACCACGATGGCTGTCATAGTCCATACTTTGACACTGGATTCGGTAGGATTACCACTACCACGATTCGAAGATGATGAGGGTGTAGTCTCACTCGAAGATGTCGGTGTAGGACTAGCAGACGATTCGATACTACTCGAAAACCACTTTCCAAACGGGTCAGCAACAGCAGACGTCCAGCTAGGAGGCGCAGGACTAGCAGCCAACACAGCAGTGCGAACATCCTCATCCGCGATCTCGTCATCATAGAGCCGTACCACCTCCCACCATGACGTGCCTGCGATGTCCTTTGAGATATCATCTGGTAAATCGCCCTCGTAGACGAATTTCAGACAATTGTCTAGGTCTTCTGGGATGTCTATGGTTGTTCCTAGTGTTGTTGCCGAAACCATTCCCGTTGTTGTGGCCGTACTCACACCACTTCCCGGAACTGAGCCCGTAGTCATAGTAGTGCCCGTAACTGCATCCCTACCCACACCAATACCCATACCCAAATCCGTAGCAGTCCCTGGAACAGTAGTGGTAACAGTAACAGTACTATCGGTATAAGCGTATTCCACAGTCTCCACGGTAACGGCGTCGACGAGGCAGAACTGCATCTCGCACCCAGTGTTCCCCGGTATCCGCATCAGCGGGGCGTTCACTTTATCGCAGCAGCGCTGGAGTGACACTACGCCGTAGTGCATGTCTGGTGGGTTGTCTGCGTCTTTGAAGATGAAGGTTACCCCGCTGGCATAGTTTGTTATGTTGCTTAGGGTGTTGTGCGTGTTGCAGGGTTCGTCTGTTCGGCTGGGTGATATGCCGGCCATGGTTGCTACCAGGGTACGAGGGAGTTGGGAGTTGGAGTCTGTTCGGGATCCTTTTCTCTTTGCTGTTCTAGATGTAAGGTGATGGGAGATCGTTGAGAGCTGTAGCTTTTGGTGACGTCTGATAGATGTGTATGTGTTGTGCGGTATAAGAGAAGAGAGAAATGAATGTGGAGGGCTGATTCTTGTAAGTTTGCTTTGATGCTGTTTGCTAGCACGATGGACTTGAGAGTTGGTGTTTCTTCGGTTTTTCTTTTCTCTACACCATTTAAAATCTCGATATAAATTAAATAGTGAAGAGCTAACTATAGCTTTTTACTAATGTATGTATGCTTAGTAGGTATGTAGGGCGGTGTAAAGAAATAGAAAGAAACATTGACTGTGAACGATAAATTCGTTGGTTGGTTGGCCCCTGTTTGTTCTGTTCCTGCAATTTGGAACGCCAAGCAATCTCAAGTCTAATACCTACCTATATTCGTATTAGAACTTAGTGTTAACATCGTCAAACTAGCCTAGTACCTACTTTCTCTTAAATTGCTTCATTCACATCAGAAGATCTGCAACAACTTTGAAGTTAAGTCGTATCAACTTTACCTGAAGTCTATTGTTGTAGAGAACCTAGCTCAGTAGTGCAGCAGATTAGTGTGCATTATGCTGAACTAAATGTCTTGGCAGGGGACTCTCCAGCCTACCGGAACCAGTAGCCTCGGTTCTGTATGTAGCGCAGTGTAACACGAACAGTAGCGCGGGGCAGATCATATGCAAGAGAGATATTCATTCCTTACTTTTCTCAGTCGGCACTTACACATCCCCTCGATAACAAATGAGACACGCTGGAAATGGACAGCATAGATCATAAACACTTCGCCGGGATCCCCTGGTGTGCGTCCCATCTCCAAGGTGATCGGATCAAAACCAAGGCGCCAGATACGCGACGCCTAAAACCACAAGACGAGGACTCGCTTTTCGCAGATACGCTCAACTCGGAAAGAGGCATCGTCCGTATGCTCCAAGTCTATACAGAGCCCCCGTCGCCAACAGACCCAATAGACGACCTCAAAACATTCATCACGCTCGGCAGCGGACTAAACGGCTACCCAGGCATCTGCCATGGCGGAATGGTCATGGCTATACTAGACGATGTGACGGGTTTGCTCGTAGCGCTGAATCACGAGCGCAAGACGACGCCTGGCGGCTTCTCGCATATGACGGCGTATCTTAATACACGATTTATTAAACCTGTGCAGACACCTGCGACTCTGCTTGTACGGGCTTGGTTTAGCAAGGTTGAGGGGCGGAAGTATTTTATTGAGGGAACTGTTGAGGATGAGGGGGGTGTTGTGCTTGCGAGGGCTGAGGCGCTCTTCGTTCAGTTGAAGAGCTCCCTATGATGCGAATGCTGGGAGTATCATTGTTCAGGTCCATTTTCTGGTTCGCCCACGAATCTTGCTGCGATCTCGGCTACTTTGACGATGAGGGTCTTGAGACGAATCGCCATCTTTGGTTTATCTGCCCCTGAAATAACTCAACCTCCGACCTAGGGACGCCACATACCGATTTCAGTTTGCTACTCGCAGCTTTACACTGGAGACAAGACTCTCGATAATTTACTGTCGCGACATTGGTGTTTTAATACCCAAGCGCTGAAGATATATCTTACAACATTCAGAGCATACAGGGGGCGGGCGCTTTAACAGTCCGTCATACTTAATCCTAGGATATCCGGACATGGTCGGAGATGAAGATTGGTTTCGAGGAGTCTCACACTTTTAGATGTTAAACTTAAGAGAACATGATTGTTTGAGATTTTAAAGCTTACATAGACATAGATATCTACTCTTTATTCTTTATGAATTAATACAATACAATCAGAATTCTATGACTTGATACCTACCATATGTATATGCATGCACATGCCAGGTCTCTTGTGAAATCTAACCCAGCTTACAGTGGCTCTAAGAAAGTACCGTCCGCGATTTTTCGAAGCCGAAATATCTCTACTACACAAAGCACAATATATGCGCCGAATCTCAACTGAAAAAAGCGTAAAAAATGAAATTTATGAAAAGTAATTATCTTTGTATATACTATCATTTTTTTAATTTATTCCACTGTTAAAGAAGGCTTGTATAGTATTTTCTATAGTGAGGGTATTTGGGCCTAGACAGAAAACGAACGGGACTTTTTTGGAGGGACTGTATTATTCTTGGCGACGGGTTTAATTAAAGTCCTAGGTATCTAAAGTCCCTATACCAGGTACTTATAGCATTCTCCCTACAGTGCGTAGGGGCCTAAATATAGCACCTGCCTTCGGTACTTACAGGTACTTAGGTGCCATCCCAACTCTTAGCCCACATCATTCCACTGTTAGCCCCAACCTAATACAACCAAACATTCAGCAGTTCGCCTCATTCCTATCTGACGGCACCAAGCGTCTTCACCTTTCCCACCTACCTAAATAAGCACCTACCAACTGAAGCACGGGAACAACGTCAAGATGGGCAAACCAAAGAACAACGACGGTCCGTTCTCCGACGCCGTGTCACTGCACAGTAATCCCGGTCAAAGCTCCGCGTCAATCCCCTACGTCGACGACGACGCTCCCGAGATCGACATCGATGATCTCCCGCCCACCTACAGCGATGCTCTCGACGACCCCTCCGAAGCAGCCCCGATGCTGGCCCCGAGCACGGCCGTGATTAATCCCGTGCAACCATCCGACATCGATGCAAATGTCGTCGTGGATGCAAACACGGGGGCACAGTCCTGGGTGGCGAAGAGCTGCGAAGATCCCAGCACTCTCGAGACATACGTCCGCAAACTCGCTGAGATCCCGCCTCGTCCGTATATGTCGGTTGTCGGGACACACACCGAGACCAGCAAAGACAGCAAAGGAAAGGAAGAGAAGAATACTATCACCGATTTTGCTGTCGACGTGGAGTTGACCCCGTATCTCTTCACGGACGCGCGATACCGCAGGTCCTGGACACAACTGCGCACCGTGGAGAACAGGGAGAAGGTCCACCGCGGCACGATACGGGCAAGACGCCAAGGTGCCAAGAGCCAAAGCATTGAGATCGGAGACGCGAAGCCAACGTTGAAAGAATGGTGTCATCGTTTCGGTGCAAGCGCCGCGGGACTCAAATGCTTTACACTACAACGAGAAGTCGTAGGTTTCGACGAGGATAGCGTCAAACACCATCTTCGGCAATTAGTCCGTGACACGAACTACCGGGGTAATCTCCGCGTCGAGCTAGTCACGAAAGATGCCCGCATCGACTTCTACAACGACGCCAAGATCAACCGCTGGCGACTGACTGCCTGGATCCGGTGGTTATTCTTCCTGACGCTTACCTTCATCTTCGCGTGGCCTTATCTCATCATCCGGACTAAGCGGTGGGAAGTCGTCGTTGCTGAATGGCCGTTTTCTCGCATCAATGCCGAGGGTGCCAAGGAATACGTCAGTATTAGTGAGGATCAGTGGTATAATATGTGGGCGGCCGCCATCTGTCGCGCCGTGCTGGAGAAGAGACAGACGCTTCTTGATCAGTCCGATCTGCGCAGAGCACATGAGGTTGATCCCGCCTTTAATACGGGGAATGCGAATGTTGATGGAGCGCTGGGCCTCTTCCGGGCTGGTATGAATGCTATGAATGAGGTCAATCGTCAACTTGGCTGGGGCGGAGATTGTTAGAAGCATATCCTACTACGATTCTGGAAATGCCTTTTGAGGTATTTCCCGGTTATATTGGGCGTCATGGTGGTGAGTGTGTTTGTTATATTCGCACGAGCGTCGGCTGGAATTGGGACGTTGATTATCACAGTGTTGTTGGCGAAAGCATGTGTTGGGCTGTTTTATCTTTGACTGTTACGTTGTTTCGTCGGATCTTCCTCCCACTAATACCCAGCTAATGAATGTAATGGCAATGCGAATTTCCCCTCTCTGATTTACTTGGCCTCTACATGATTCGAAGACATGATGACTTCGCTGATCCTATCAGATTGAAGCCGGTATCCGATGAGCTTGGCCACACCCGGGCCACGTGCACATCCCCCGTGGACTATTCGGGCCGACTACTTGGGCATCTACTCATCCAGACATAAGCTTAAAAGCGGCGTACTGAGCTGGCACTTTAACACGAATCACATCTGGGCTTACACAGCAGATCAACGATGAGCGACGCGCTTTGTAAAGGTGAGCTTAATTCGAGAGCGTATGTACTGATATGCTAAACTATATACAAGAATATGCCAAAAGTCATACCCATTTCCACATCATAAAATTCCAACGCTAAAAGTGGCGGGCTTACGACCAACCACCAACAGTAACCTTAAGGTTAGAAACGCCAGAGCCCGAAATCTCACCGGCGACGTTCTCTCCATCCGGGTTGACATCATCGTACGAGAAGGCGTATCCCAGACCGTTGGTCTCGTAGTTGTGGATGATACGGCTGTAGTGGTTCGTGGGGCTGACGGTGTAGTAGCTCGTGGCCGAGAGCGAGGGCTGGAGGTTACCACCGTTAATCAGCAGAGTGGAGCGGTCGAAGGCAGCGCAGAGACGGGGGACAACAGCGCGGTGCACGTCGTTGTCGCTGCCGATGATGGCGAAGGGACCCGAGTTGCAGCCCCAGATGTCTGCGATGACGGGCTTGGGGTAGGCCCGGTTGTCGCCCGCGCACGAGAGCTGGTCGCCTGAGACGCGGCAGGCGACGTTGCCGGCGCCGGTCTGGGTGTTGATCGTCAGGTCGTTGTTGGTGTACTGGCTCCAGACCTGGTTGATGTAGTCGTCGTAGTAAGTGCCGAACTGGCCCGGGTTGCCGGACTCGTATAGGTTGGGGGCGAGCACACGCAGGGCCTGGCCGGATGAGCTCGTCACACACAGGCGGTCCCAGATAGATCCGTCCGCGGCAGCTTGGGACTTGGCGTCGTTGCAGATTTTGTTGATGGAGCCGCCCTGTAGACCTTGGATGATCTGCTGCTCGCCGGTGGTGAGTGTGAGACCCATGCCCAGGGGAATACCGGCGAAGTCGACGAAGCTGATGTTGGCGTAGATGGTGGTGCCGTCGTAGTTGAACTCGATGAAGCCCCACTGTACACCGGCGGAGGGGTCGCTGGGGTTAGCAGCTGACGGCTCCACGATGGCGGAAACTCCGTTGCCGTCCTTGACGGTGTAGAACTTGAGTTGTCCCTGAGCGAGCCAGATACGGGCGGAGATCAAGGCTTGGGGGAGCGTGATCTGCGTGGTCGATCCTTGGCTACCTAGCGGGAGGGCAATGTTGGCGGTGATTTCCGCGGGGACACCACTGCCGTCTGCGGAGGGGTAGACGAATTGTCCGTTGGCGCCGAGGAGGACGGGGGTTCCTGAGGAGTCCTGGCCTGTGAGGTACACGTACATGTTATCCCCGAAGTTGTTGACGACGGAGATGGGCAGGGCCGTGTCCTGAGCACTGTTGGTCTTCAGGATAACCTTGGAGTTGGAGCCGGCGGGTGTCCTGTCCGTCGTGCTGTTGAGGATGTTGTCCGGGGTGATGATGATATCATTCACACCGCCGGGTGTGGCGACGGTGGTGTCTGCTAGAGACTGACCGACGAGGCCGGCCACGGTGGCCAGAGCCAGACCGAAGATTCCACGCATGTTGATCGTTTACTTGCGGAGAGATAAAAACAGTATATAATGTAAACCAAAAAGGAATGACAGATCCCGCTCCGCGTAGGAGGTTCAAAAAGGAGTGAAGATGTGGAAAACGACTTGTAGATCAGAACATGTTGATCCCGAAGATCAATGATGGATTCTTATATACTCATTCCTCCTTCCTCACACTACACTAATTAGCATCATACTAAGGAGCTGCTTCCAGACGAACGGCGGTAATACAGGCACGTAGAAAAGATCCATGATGAAACGTTGCGAGCGCAGCCGTCGACCAACATCTCCCTTCACGGCGGCCATAACGGCCGAAAGACAATATAACCTTCCCTTTCCGGATTCACAGACGTCTCCAGGTCGGACATCGGACCCTCTGGTAGGTGCTTTTTGTTGGTCATGCCACCAGGTAGAGGCTTTATTTCGCCGAAGGGGATGGATCGATGGATTCACCCTAGATGCGTTTCAGCAGGGCCTGGTCTGGAGGTACTAGTGTGTAACTATATCAACCAACCCGCTATAAGTCTTGTTGGACGTGAGAGAGAGTGTGTGTGTCCCCACCTACATATGCAGGAACCGTGGGACGTTGATTTGATATCCCGTCCAGGCTAGTCTAATTGTTGATCCGGGGTAGGCCGAGTTTCCCTGTCGGTAGAGATATAGTACATCACGGTTACTTTCAGTACTGAAATTAAACCAAACCCGCGCCCCCCAAGTCCTTGAAGCACGCTAGGATAGAGTACCTATAACCAGCATCTCGGTTTAGTGTTGCGTCGCTCATGGAGATGGAATTATTTAAAGGAGTTTAGTTTACGACGGGACTCAGAACCTTGATTTTTAATGTGGTTGCGTTCGTTGTGATAACCTGCATAAAAGCCCCTGCTTCCCGGTTTTACCCCTTCCCACCACCAGTCTCAATTCAGAACAAAACAACGTTACCAGAAAGACATGCAACTAACACCTTGGATAGAGGTCATGCACCGTTTGGTGTTGACGCATACCGGGAAAGTTGCCTAAATTGGTATCATGGTATACTGCATGAAAGTAAAGAAAAAATCAAGGCGATGCTGCTGAAAAGAAGATGTGATCCTTTGGTGTATTGCGGAATCTATCATTGGAACGAAAGGATGCGTGTAAGCGTGGCGGGCAAGTGTATGCGATCATCAAGAACTTTTTCCTAAAGCATGAATAGTTTGTTAAATTAGCACTTCAACATTCAAGGCACGAGCTAGATGGATTACTAGGTAAATATTCCTTCAAGGTCTGATCTCCCGAGATAGGATGTTGGGAATCGGAGGTGAAAAAGGTCCTGAGAAGGTAAATTGTCCCTAGTGCCGGACAAGCGAGCCAAAAGTAGAAAAGATTAAGATAGAACAGGCGCATCGTGGCGCAAGGTCGACACCGATTTGGCATAGTTGACGCTCTGTGTACCGAGCAGGGTGTCACTTCACCTACCGGTTTCAACACAAAGCCAGGGCGCGGAAACTGGGGTACCTAGTGTAAGTGATGGGTGAAGGTAACAAGGCTTAAGTTTGACGGCTGTTGGGAGTTCACAAGTCGGCCCCCAATTTTCATACAAAGTACTAAACTAACCACTAGGCTCACTCGTTCTGCCTCCCCTATTTAGTTTAGCAAACATGGTAATTTGAGGAAGGAGGATAGACATGTGAACGCTAACTATTTGTCCCTGGTCATTTTTATGCGCCTCACTATTGGCTAGTTCATCTGGTTTCCCGAAAGGGATGGATCCCGGCGCTTGGCAGGTTTGTTACCAACATCATACATACACACTTCTTTGGAATGCTGTGCTTCCCTCAATTATCCTGTGCAACGCTCAATGTCATCTCTCAAAACGTATAGACCGCCAAGTTGGGAGAGAGGCGGAATCAAAAAGAATGCCGCGTGACTCTGGCTTTTGTCATATTTATTCTGATTGGAGGGATTTCCGTTGGTGAATTTGTGGGGTACGGCTAGTAATCGCAACTTATACCCTTACTCTCCTACGCTTTTCTGTCTGGATTTCGTAGGTGGCGTAAATTGGGCAAAAACGTGATGATAAGCTTCACCATCGCAACGCCGAGACACTGCCGAAGTGGTTGCTCGTTCACAGACGCCGGCCGGTGGAAATCGGAGCTTTCACCTGTTGATGCCTACGATTTGATGGCGATGCAATTGCCAAGTAGGAGCGAGAGGAGGCGGCGCTTGGCTCGGTCAGCATGTGAACTAAAAGAGGCTGTATGAGGCGTGCCGCATTACCCTCAGCTTCCGTATAGCTTATACGGTCATAGGCAAGGCCGAGAGGCACATATCTCGACATGACGTTGGATTCTCACGTGAGAATTCAGGGGATTGAATTGATATTATGGCGTTGTCGTGTGGACTTTCTTCAAATTCATCAAATGCCGTTCTGGCCTTTTGCTATGAGTAATATTTTCGTAGTTCATCGTTCGTATTTGCTTCATTCGTTGACAATTGTCACTTATCTCATCATTCGTATCTGCTTCGTTAATCATGGCTGTAGTTTGCGAGTAGTGTTGATGATCGGCTAAGCGGCAAATACAACGGTTTGAACGATTTGACGGTGCTCGGTATATTGTTCGGTACCTTGCGCCAGGTACACTCATAGTTGTAAACTCCCATCGAATGTTCCAGTAATGAGAGATGAGGAGGCATTCCAGGAAAGGTATAGTAAGGTAGGTTATGAGCATGTGCGGTGAGTATAGTTGTTGCATCAAGAGTTTAATACAATGATCAAGTATTAACATCTCTCCTATGAGATTAATACTGTCTTAATTCATTTTACCACACTAAGAGTCAAATACTTTGTTTCAAATTGTTCATTGTCTCCTATATATCTTCGAGGTTTCATCTAGTCATATTATTCAGACTATAAAAGGTAGTATGAAGTCGAGCCATGTCGTTAAAAACTCCAAGCTCTTACTTAATACAAAGATCGTCGGTGCGGCCCTGTTTTCTCACGTCCTTACTGGTTGTCTGCTTACACTATACTCATCGACACTAAAAGATGCGGGTTTACCGGGAATCGAGATTCTTGTGCAGATCTCTACCTTGTCGAAATTGATCTGGGGTTATAATAACAAGTTCACCCCACTGATCGACCTATATTTTTGACTGCGTAGTTACTGGATGATGCAGTCATCTCATAACGACTAAATCTATAATTGGACAGGATAAGTTCTTTACGTTCTTTATTTATAAGTGTTCAAGGCGCTCGCGTTCCATAAGGGCCGAGTATGAACAATGTGTATTGTAGTTTCCACGATTGGGTAGATTAAACGTGACGATGCAAGATCACTGCATAATTCTGCATAATTAGAAGGTTCAGCTGGAACTTGCGAGAGTGATAATAAATGTAGGTTCAAATCTGAGCCGAAGGCCAATAGCTAGCTACGTCTAGTAATCATAATTTGGCATAAGAGTGTTTTCTCTACCAATCAATAGCAGTGAATGCGACTGACTGCACCATCTTATGTCACGTTTTCGTTTTTGCGGCCCAATTTAACACAGCTTAGCTACCGAATGTCAGCATACATTACTTAAGTACAAGGTCAGATTCAACCAATAAAACCGCGTATAGTCTGTCCTTTCGCCATTTTCGAGTTTTTTTTGTCATGTCGCCTCTGAAGGTGGCTGAATTGCCGAGCCGTTATTTTTAAGGCGCAGCTCAAGGCACAGGCATATTTTCCCACGTGACTTTATTGGCATGAGAGCCGGGGTTATCATAGGTCTGCGAGAGGTTACGATGAGGCGAATGTTTAAGGCGAGTAGCGAGGTGGTAGCATGGTTTTCCAACATCCACTGCCGGCGCCTTTCAAGCAGGTGAAAGAAAGACAAAGAGTATAGCCACGCTACTTCATGTCAGATATGTTGGACAGGTTACCTAGATTTATATGTCATCCCTCACCCAGCACGCCCGCACACCGTTCAAGAGGCTTTGTGGGAGTTCAAGTATTGCAACAAGATTGCCCTTTGCACTGAATAGAATGATAGCGAATGGAAATGGCCACCTCTTACAAAGGTTATGGTTACTATATATGATCACGCAGTTAATGATGCTTCCAATTCCAAAAGTATTGTATAATTATTGATGAGGGCCTGTCTATATCCCATATTAGTTCCTAGTAGAGTCTATAAGTCTATATGCATTCCAATTCTATTCCATTAACCGCGTCAATCATTTTGGCTTCCGATCTATAAGATGTTCCCGTATCAAGAATATGATGCAAACCCCGAATCCCAGTGCAGCGAGTCCAACTCCAAAATACAGACCACCTCGGTATCCCTTAAGTAAATCTCCATGATTCACATTAACTTCGACGGTACCTGCGAAACCAACTCCAAGTGATATGGAGTAGTTAACCACCGTGTTGACGAGACTGGCGCCAACACCTTGGTGTTCTCTCTTGACGGCGTTGGAGAGAATTAGTGTTGCGGCTGGGAAACTCATATCCATGCCAAAGGGTATGATAAGTGTACAGACAAAGGTCTGAGCCCAGTATATCTGATTCGGTGGCACTGTCGCGATGAGGGTAATACCGATCAGGAACGCAGCTAGTGCTATGGTCATGACAACAGGGGGCTTAACATGGAATTTACCAAGAAGCAGACCAGTGATGACAGCTGCGACGGTGCCAGCACCAGCAAGTGGTGCCGACCAAGCAACTGCCAGTGTAGGAGTGAGATGTCGAACCTCTTCCAGAATCTGGACGAAGTATAAGATCCAGATACCGAAGGTTGCCCAGCCGCATGCCACAGCCGCGAGAACAAAGGCGACATCGGCATTGATGGCATCAAAAGGAAGCAAGGGTCTTGCGGCGACCTTGATCTCGATCCATGCAAATACAGCGAAAATCGCTAATCCCAAAACGAGGGGTACGATAGTCTCGGCTGTAGCCCAGCCGGCTATGGGCGCTTGATTCCAGGCAAAGTTGAAGAGAACCAGAGATATCACACCAGTCACAGCACCCGGAAAATCCAACTCCTCGTTTAAATTCTTCCAACTGAAGCCGTTGGCGAATGGGTCGTCCTTTCGTGGTATATCGGGTATGACGAAGTATCCAAGTATAATCAGCACGACAAGCCAGATGCTCAACGCCCACATGGCCCACGGCCACCAAGCCAGTGCTATGGCAGTCGAGACAGCAGATCCTATGACAGCCCCGACAGGTGCGACAGCTCCGAAAAAAGCAAATACCATTGCCTTTCTGTGTCCCGGCGGGTACACGGAGCCGAGCACGGCAAGGGCATTGGGTAAGCAGATGGCCGGGCCGATGCCTTGCAGGACGCGGGCGAAGACAATTAGAGTATAGTTCGAGTAGATGCTCACGCCAACGACGATGGACCAGAGGCTGAACCATGCGAAGCCAATCAATAGCATGCGCTTATATCCGAAGGCATCTCCGAGCCGGCCGGAAAACAGGATAAATGTTCCTACGGTTAATGAAAATCCGGCGATGAGCCATGCGAGCTGGCCCGCATCCGTAACGCCGAATGATCCGCCGATGGTTGATAGTAAATATAATACGGAGGCGAATGACGCTTCTGTAATTGGTGTGCAACTGTCAGTCAATTGCCCAGAAGTTTAAACCTTCGCGCTGACAAGGTTACGTCATAAGGTTGCGGATCGCAGCTGGAAGGCGGGATGACAGGGAAGTCAACTTACGAGTACAGAATTGGGCCATGCAGCAGATAAATACCATCAGGGCTTCCCGGGGAAACGAGATGTTCTCGGCAGGCCATATCGATTCGACGCGGGATTGTTGCGGTGCTATTTCCTCCCCATCCGTAATGCTCCTGTCGCCCTCACCCTCGGTCGCCGAGGGCGTTGCCGATTTGTCGTCAAACTTTTCGGCCATCTCAAGTGTAGCCATTTGCGCGACGAACAGATGTGAATCTCGAGTCGATCGTGAGAGATCTGAGACTGAACCAAAAGAGAGCGAGAAGAGCGTGTCAAGTAGTAATGAAATAAGTGGTACTATGACATTTGAAATAATCCCTGTCTCTTAGTCGCGGCTGCTTCCATGAGCCAAGATCGGACGCACGTCAAATGTGATAAAAATTGGGAAAAAATTATTTTATTTCCCAAACTAACGGGTCACATCTATACTATTTCTAGCTTATCAATCAATCATTACGGGGCCGCGACAGCATCATGGGTTGGAATCAATCGTCCAAGTGTGTGGGTTCGGAATTACAGGTAAAAGTCATTGGCCGTCCCGACTGTTGTCGCCCGGTCGGAATTAACTATTGCTTGTAATAGTACGGCCGGAATAATAAAGAATTGCTAAATTCGTCAAAGCTGGTAAATGACTGTTCCATGGTTGTTGGTTATATAATACCCGCACGGTTCCGCATTAGCATTAGCAAGCTTGGCGCTAATGTATACTGCTGATTAACGTCTACATTCGGAAAATCCTACTGTGATCTCAACGGGCGGCTATTCCGCATCTACGTTCCTATATATCGCCGTAGTCTCTTCAAAAGTCCCGGGAGCCTTCAATGTCTTTGAACAATGTCTTAGATCGAGGCTTGTGACATATTCAGCTTTAATTCCCAAAGATTTCCCGCAATTTTAAATCTTTATACAGCTCTCCCTTGATGGCCTTACTGTAATAACTCTGTTCAATACTTGGCGCTCCCTCGGCAATATCTTTTTTGGGTTAGATCATAGCAATGATGTGATTACTCATGCCCAACATTGGGTGGCTATACTATGCGATTCTATTTACATGGCAATGAAATTCCCATTGTAGATAGCCAATGATAAAATTCATCGGCATAGTGGGCGTGCGGGCGTGTGGGTGTCGACGCGTGGGCATACTCGGTGAGTATGTGGGCTGTGGCCTTATTAAGCGCCTTTCTGCAAGTCTTATATCAGCGTCTAGGACTAGTCGTTATAAAGTCACTCGATAGCTATATCATGACGGCATTTTTGAAGATGTGGCGTCAGCACATGTCATCGTGCTTTGACAACTTTTGAAACAACCGAAAACGTTATATCTATAAAGTCGTCGCGTTGTTTCTCCATACATCATATATTCGCGACAACAATTTAATTATAGTCTCATGACGTTGCTACCCGAGACAAAGTATCGGTATATAGATAGGAGTGCATTTCTCTGGATTGTGATCAATTTCATCGATGAGAATTCCGATCCTACCGATATACGGAAGTCGGATCGAAACCGGATGTACGAAAAGATTTTCGAGGTGAAGCGGTGAAACGGCGATGAGAGCATTGAGGTATGAGAACTGACAGGTCTCTCTTGACACATTACACAGCATTCGGCATTATGCAGTCGAGGCGGTCTGAAAAATATATGAGACTCTTTACGCTGCTGTTGAATAAGTGGAGAGTCTCAACTATTTTTCAGATCGCCTCGGCAGTATACTGCAGTTTTCTCATGGCCGAAGGTCATCATTCAAGAGCTCATAAAGAAACCGGCCTATTAAAAAAAAGAGAATCGCCACGTGGTCTCGGTCTGACTGGAGATGCGCACGGCAGTCCAGCCGGTAAGCTATTCAATGAGATATGACAGCACGGAAGCTACGGGAGTGTCGTGGTCTTGAAGGATTATCAGTCCTGCAGTGCAACATGTTTTCACAACAATTACGCGATGCCGGTCTTACGGAAAGGAAAGGGGTATACGTAAACCCGCGTAGTTTTTGAGTTAAAGTTTAAAACATTCGTGTGTAATTTATGAGCTCATGGTTACCTATATGTTCCTCGACTAACCTTAATAAGCAAGCGGACACTGCGAATAGCTTCACATATTTTCTTTATCCCCGTTCACGAGAAGCTATTTATACTAGTATGTAAGCATGCATGTCCAAGTCTCTTAACATACGTGAGGATATATCATAAAGTCCTAGAGTGCTCTACTCATTGAAGTAGTTTAAGCATTCATGATGAACACTAAATCCGGCCGTTCAATCCTCGCCGACTAGACTATCAGAAGCAACAGAGCTAGTTGACATCGAAAGCATAGTGAGGACATTCTTCTTCTCATTTTTCATTTTATTTCTTCGATCTGTATTTTCATTTTCTTCGTGTTTTACTCTAGGTCATAAGAACTAAATCATTTCTGCTCTCCCAAGTGAAAATGAAAACTGCACAATATGCTTCGATATAATTTGGAGTAGCTCAAGAGGCTACTCAATACAAGACATAGGCGGCATGACATACTTGTATAATAGCTATGCGACGTAGGACCCACGAGTTTAATGCCGCAGTAACGCACCCGCACACTCGAGTTTGCTAGCGTAGCGCTGTTTAACTTACTCATTATAATATTTTCATAATGTAATATAATTTGACTCTGTGAGCGAAGTTCAAGCCATAGATAGGGCTTATAGCACTGTTTTTCGTACCTTCCCCCTTAACATAATAGCTTAGCTTAGCAACAAGGGCAAAGAGGTAAAAAAAAAGACTTAAAAATAGCGAGAGGACAGACTGCGAATAGTCTTATTAGTGGAATCTAACTTGTCTAGCTACCTAGGTACTTGAGTACTGTATGCCGACGTTTGGTGTCCAAGTTCCTTAAGCTGCGCCTTAAAAATAACGGCGTTAGTCCTGTACTGCCACGATACCGAGAAAAAAGCAAATGGCGAGAGGACGAACTGCCAATGGTTTCATTGGTTGATATCTTTTTTAACCAACGGGGCTAGCCCTCTCGCTTACAGCGTTGGCAAGCCCTATGTAAGGTCCCTATTCGCCACGTATCTGTTCGAGAGGTTTCCCCCTCAATCCCGAGATTTCGCTACCAGCGCATGGTTGGTAGTTTGAACCGTAGGAGACACTGTTATGCACTATATAAAACCTTTAGGAGACCTGGTGTCTATATCTCAACATAAGTCCGCGAAGAGTAAAAAGGGGCATTTGCAGCTGAGGCTTGTGAATGTCTTTGTGATGGTGTACCAACCCACCACTCCAGTCGCGCATCTACAGGTCCAACTCGAAATGATGACCCCCTAAATACCTGCATTCCAGTCCTTGCTTAGAACTCCAACACACGACGTCATCATCTAAGCAATACCCGAGTAAAGCCGGTCAGACGGCAAGAAGCGCCGTAAGCTCAATCTGGCAATTTGGAGATATATCACCGCGCCTCCGAGCCCACCAATCGAGCGTCCTATCACGGCGCTCCGCGTCCGAAAGATGGATCTCTTGGCATAATATCGATACCGGGTTCGACCTCCCGTGTCATCGTCACATCGTGGCATGGGAGAAGTCGCCTGACGATCATTCTCGGGCATGGGGTTGGTGTTTTCCGGCAAGCCGGCTTTTCACTCCGCGGCCATGTGGACTGGTAATATGAGTTTGTGCAATAGGATGGTAAAAGTAGCATGGAGATGAGAAGTGCACCGATCGACGGTCCGTATTGAACCAAATAGAGGGCGATGGGGGAAGACAGTGGTCGTATAAGCAACACAAGTCCCCGGATCTACCCAAGAATACGAATCTTCGCGAGCGATGGTTCGAGCGCGCCTTGAGTGTACAGACGAACACTGAATCCGAGATAATACCTACACGATACCATGAAGTCGACTCTATACACAGCCGCGGCCGTGATCTTCGGCGCGACAAACGTTGCTGCGCACGCCACGTTCCAAGACCTCTGGATAAGCGGCGTGGATTATATAAGTTTTCCCCTCTCAGATGTTTGAGAAATCATACTAACATACATAGCACGGCGCAACCTGTGCCCGCCTCCCCCTATCCAACTCCCCCGTAACAGACGTGACCTCCTCCGCCATAGCCTGCAACGCCGGGACCTCGCCCGTGACAGGGAAATGCACCGTAGCAGCCGGCTCAACAGTGACCGTAGAAATGCACCAACAGCCCAACGACCGCTCCTGCGCAAGCGAGGCGATTGGCGGGGATCACTTCGGGCCGGTACAGGTATACATGGCGCCCGTATCAGATGCGTCCAGCGCAGACGGGGCTTCGGCGTCTTGGTTTAAGGTCTTTGCTGACACGTGGGCTGCGAAAGCCTCCGCGGCTGTTGGTGACGGGGATAATTGGGGTACAGTTGATCTGAATGCGTGCTGTGGTCTCATGGACGTCAAGATACCTGCGGATATTGCCCCGGGGGATTATCTTCTGCGCGCTGAGGTGGTTGCGCTCCATGTCGCGGCGAGTTCGGGCGGTGCCCAGTTCTACATGACGTGCTACCAGCTCACGGTGACGGGATCCGGGTCCGCGGCGCCGGCGGGTGTCAAGTTGCCTGGGGCATATGCGGCGAGTGATCCCGGCATTTTGGTTAATATCCATGCGGCTATGACTACGTATATTGCTCCTGGTCCTACTGGTGCGTTGGGATCTAAGTCATTATCTTGTTTGACGAGCTAGGCTGACATGTACTGGACAGTGTACTCTGGTGGTTCGACCAAGAGCGCCGGTGCACCGTGTGCGGCCTGTGAATCGACTTGTGAGGTTGGCAGCAGCCCGACGTCGTCAGCTGGTGGTGGTAGCGGTGGCAGCGGCAGCGGATCATCGACTACGACACAGACAGCGAGCGGTGCATCGTCTACTTCGTCAAAGACAAGTAGTAGTAGTGGTTCAAGTCCCACGGGGTGTACCGTCGCTTTGTACGCACAATGTGGTGGTACCGGGTATTCGGGATGTACAACGTGTGCTGTAAGTGGTCAAATGTGGGTTTGATTTTGCCTTTCGCTAACGATATCACAGTCGGGAACTTGTAATGCCTTGAACGACTATTACTCGCAGTGTACGTAACGCATTTCTGGAGTGTGGACGAAGGTGCGTAGCTTTCGGCCTGTCGAGACACTAGGCTATCTAGCGGAAATTGGCCAAAGACAGCGGGAGAGTTCTCAGGGCATATCAGAATAGATATGCTCGTTATACTTCAAACACGAATTTTAAAATGTGCTGTGAATATATACTTGATATTGACGAGGCTGAATTTATAAACTTCGAACTCACCAGTAGATTTTGTATATCCTTCACCATCATTGGGTATCACCGGCAAAATATACACAGAAGACGTTGCAACACCTTCACAGAAATATGAAAAGCCTGAAATATTCGCAGTTCGAAGCGATACCAGACCGGCACTTGCCCCCTTTACGTCGGTGGCCCAACGTAGTTTTTGCGGCCCCAGACAATATACCACGCCAAAGAGATCGCGGTAAAGCCGACAAAGACCACAGGAGCGTAGTTGGCTAAACTGGGATCGGTGACGGGCACAGTCGTCGGCATAGAGAACAGAGGGATAACGAGCAATGTCCAACCTGATTATGTTAGCGGAAGGATACACGGGCGGTGCCCAGATTAAAATTAAGGGGAGACGTACCGACTGAGACGGTGTTGCAGACCCAGCCAAGTTTGCCGAGGTAGAAAGACCCGGTAGACACTGTCTTGCGACCCTCGAGCATGCTCACCAAAATGGGTGCGCAATAGGCGGCCGTAAGGGCAATTACTCCAACGCCAGAGAAAGCGTTGAATGCAGCGGAGGAGCCGAAATAGATCAGACCGAGAGCGATTTGAAGCACCATGCTCAGCATCATGGCATTGAGAGGTACGTCAAGCTTGGGATGCACGACCTTCCACCACTTCGAACCGGGAATAGCTCCATCGCGGGAAAAGGCATAGACAGAGCGCGATGCAGCTGTGGTGCAACCAGTACCACAAAGGATGCCAAGAACGAGTAGAGGAATCAACAAGGCAAATGTGCCACCGGCGTTACCCACGGCGTCCTTGATGATGTATGGAACAGGCTGTGCGAGCAAGATAAGTTCTTGGATGTCGCTGAGGACAAATGTGAGTGGGATAAGGGTGATCAGACCGGCAACAAGATTGAATATGACGGTCAAAACCAGGGCCTTGGGCACTTGAGTAGCAGGAGCTTTGACTTCCTCACACATACTACATAATACATTAGCATCACGTGGGATGGTATGATATGAGATCGTGTGACCAAGTAAGGAATGGTGAGGGGGTCTTCTTACGATAGGATCATGCCAGTTGCAGAGGTGGCGTAAGCAGCATGCAATAGACCAACGAAGAATGACCAGCCGGGCGTCCAACCCGAATTGACCTCGAAATGGCCAAATACATATTTAGCATCATGTCGTCCATTTTTAGCAATGACTAGCACGGTAACCAAGATAGCAAGTACGCCTGCAAAGGTCCAGAAGATGGCAAAAGTCTACGTTCACAAGAAGTCAGTACGGGAATGTAGCGATAGATAATAGCCAGGAATAGTCGTACATCTAGAATCGGCAGCCACTTATTGCATAATGAACACACAAGGTTGCAGATAATGGTGATACCGAGGAAGATCAGAAAGACCTGGTAGGCACTGCCTTCAAGCACAGCTTCACCATCGGCTGTTTGGAAGACGTTGACGGAAGCCACCAGGAATAGCGCAGTGGCAAAATTGACGGACAGTGTAATGGTGATGTTGCCCACGACGTATAACCAACCGCAAATCCAGGCTGACAGGCGACGATAGCTCATAGGCGCAAGCATAAAGGCTTGATAGTAGACGCCACCAGCAGTCGGGTAGACACTCGTGATCTCACCGAGCGAGCAGGCGACACAGATGATGATGAGCGACACACCGACCCAGCCCCAGATGATGTCGACGGGGCCACCGCATACTATTGGGTAGTAGAGTGTTGTAGCGAGACCGTAGGGAACCGAAGCCAGGACGAAGGACATGAAAGCCACCTGGAAAGTTGATCGCGTGCGCAGTAATTCGGGCTTGTAGCCGAGCGAGGTCAGCACCTGGTCGGCCGTATCCGACTCCGTCTCATGGGCGAAATGGTCGTCGGTGACCTTGGCGTCCGATTTTAAACCCATCTTTGACCTCAGCATTGCTGCTAGTCTGTGTGTGCGTGGTCGATCGACAAAATATGTTGACTCGAAGTTTATTCTAAGGGGGGGGGAGGGAATAATGGAGTCGTCACACCTATAACTCCATGAGATGTATGCTGGACGTTCTAGACCACCGTCGTCGAAAAGGCGGAAGAAAGAGGAGGAAATTATTAGTTGAATTGGAAAGAAAGACGATAAGGACTGAAAGAAAAGGTGAAGAGACGGGGGTGGATGACTGGCAGCCAGGTTTATGATCAAAACAATGACCACCTAATTTTTGTGCATCCCAGGTTCTGCCAGGCTTCTTCTACATGTAAGCCAAGAAGTCCTAGAGCTTTACCAGGAGCCCAAAGACAGACAATTAGTATACATGGCGTTAGTCCACCCGGTAAGTCTTGCGCTAGAGAAGCAACTGGTTTTTCGATTTGCCATCTGTTTACAGGGTATACTACTGTAGCTCCCAACAAGCTGGGACTTCCTAACCAAGATTCTAACCAAATCAGAGTGAACATTAACAGGCAATACTGTAGAGGAGAATTTACTGGAGGGGCAACAGGGGTAAGACCTTGTTCGGTGAGCATCGCCACGAGTCGCCTAGTGCCGTCATACTAGGTTGATTACTGGCTACCCTGTAGAGTAATGACCTGCATGTACATTTCTGGGCAACTGGGGATATCGAGTTACACTGCACATGCATGTTATCATCTGTTATCTGCAAGATGTTCTGATACGACGATATGATAAACGATAGGATCGAATTACGTATTGTTTTGCAAGGGTAACTGTATCTGGATCTGTGCTCGATCTTTATCTCAACATCTCCTGTAAGTAAACTAGGTACCTCGAGGGGTCAGTATGGGGTCAAAGAAAATCACAACATATACTAAAGAAATGGTTTCAGATCCAATTAACTAGTCTCTTGGATGTTGTATACGAACAATTTCGAGGGTTCAATTCTACACTTATCATTGGTTCTGTTTTAATGCCGCAAATTTTTCAACAAAGGAGTTCCGCAGTGAGCGAAAGTATGATGACGTCGATCCTCACACGAGCTGTAAGTAGCGGCAACGCTAGAAACGGGTTGAGAACTTTTTCGCATCGCTCCACCGCCGCGCGTGTCCGACATGATGGCTCCACGTATGCCCGTGTTGTCCCGTTGAATGACCGGATCGTGAGTGGATAATCATTCGGTTCTGTAGCGGGATGGTCTTAGTATTCTCAGAGCCGCCTAGAATATTTTAGCTCTTCTTGTGGAAGCCTATGGGAAGAAGCCATACCGCTTTTATTTTTACGGGACGGACGTAGCTTGCGAAGTGGATTCTGTATTAGACAAGCTAAGAAGCTGAGGATGGGAAATTACCAGCAGAGCTTCGAATATAGATGTTACAACCATTATCTGTCAAGATAGTCTTTCAAGTCTTTCAAGTCTTTCAAGTCTTTCAAGTCTTTCAAGTCTTTCAAGTCTTTCAAGTCTTTCAAGTCTTTCGATATGTTATGCTGCACCTTACTTACCGCACGGATACCACTGACCTGGGACAGGATTACATCCCTGAGCGTCGAGATAAGGCCTAATGCAAATCACCCCCCGGTGCCTCAAGATAACCTCAATTGCAGATAACAATGGCTTGGCGTGATAAAACATCAATAGAATAGTTCAATACCTACCCCTATATCTATTCTTTGCTAATACTCCTATCCATCTACATATGCACATAGTATAAGCATTGTTATCGAGGCAAGAAATAAATTACTCTGTCAAGCTAAATATACGGGCAAGAAGTAGATATGATTGCATCTGGTTTAGTGTAAGTAGTTAGCTGTGGATGTTCTTTCATACGCATTTTTAGTGGTATAGTCTCGCCGAAGTAGAAACGAATTACAACGGGCACTATCCCGGAAACATCGCCTTCCATGCAGTACACTGACTAGTGCGTTGCTCAAGCGGATTGGCTCTCTCCAGTACTATTCCAGCAGATGCAGAAGGTGAGACGAGGGCCCAGACTGATTGAGTAACGTGGAACAACCGGTGGCAAAGAAGAGGCGCTACCTATGCGTATGCGCGCGACCATGCATAACAGCGACTGAGAGGCGGCGTGCGCGGAACGAATTAGGGGATAAGTGAGCAGCCGAGCTGTTGCTACCTATCTCTCTCTGCTATCGGTGTTAATTGCTATCTGCGCTTTGTCTCTGCACTATGATAGTGAGACAACATGTTTCTGAAGTCAGATCTAGGTTAGACAGATTCACCACGATACGATGAGAAACGAAACACAATAACATCGTATGATCTCTAATGAATCTATCGCATCGAAAAATGGCACGATGTATATTGTTTCCATAGGTATGCAACAGCCAAGACCCTTCACTTCCTCACATCATCCTGCGCATCATACTGTCTAAACAACTCTTCAAACTCCCTCATCCGAACCACAGCATCATGAAGACGAGGCCACTCCTTTTCCCAAGGTAAATCCCCCGCAACCTTCCCACTCTCCCACCAGCGCGCAAACCGCTCATAAAGCTCCGCCACAATCCTCGAGCGCCGAGGCAACTCCTTCTGCCACTCCTGCCAGTCCCAATCAATCGTCACGACCTCATCCGAAACATGATCATGCAGTTTGATCTCAACGGGATCTTTATACGAGTCGGCATGGATATTCGCCCCGTTGGCCGCGACTAGGATCTCCCCTTTTTCCCCGTTGATCGTCCAGATGAACCCCGGTTGTCCCTTGAATTCCTGGCCGGATCGGAAAGTAAATGACAGCGTCGTGTTGTCGGCAATCGGGATCTCCGCCCTGCCATCTGTCGCTAACTTCCCGTGCACGGCCACGAGATCCGGTACGTCGGAGTGTATCTCCCGGTCCGTGGTAACGTTATTCGCATCCCGGATCTTTAAAGCCGGCCGTTGGATCTGCATCCGGGATTGAAAACTGTCCCATTCCCCCAGGACTTCATGCACGTAGTCGATCGTGTGCGCGTAGGCGATAGTGATATGATTACCCCCGATCTTACGGTCCGCAAAATAGGATACCGACTCCGCGACGCTGTTTCTTCGCCCTAGATTCCCGAAGGCGTGGACGTCGCTGCTTAGCACGCGACCTATGCGTCCTGATTTGATGACTTCTTTCAGCTTGAGCGCGATGGGAGATACGCGGCCTTGTAGACCGATGATGCTGGCATCCACGCGCTTGTTGCCTGTAAGCCCCAGTGCCGCCTCGTAGTTTTCGGCTAGCGGCCATTCGATGAACACGGCTTTACCCGCGCGGAGGGAGGGCGCTGTGGTGAGTATGTGCGTGTCGACGCGCGTGTTACATACGACGAGATCGATGTCTTTGTCTGCGGCTAGATCATCTGGGTTGCCGTATGTCTTGACTGTTGGGGGTAGCTTGTATTGAGTCCGTGCGGCCTTAGCTGCTTCCTCGCTGGAGTTTAACAGGGCGACCAGCTCGTAGTGGGATTTTCCTCGTTCTGAGTTCAGGTATGGGAGGTGCCCTTGTTCGGCCCAGTTCACCTTTGCTGATGCAGAGAGGCCGATTAGTGCTACGCGGATAGGAGGCATTGTAGACGTATGATTGTGTTAGGTGACAGATAGGCGAGTCGGAAAGGAGATTGTATCAAAACGTCAAAACACTGAAATAACTATTCGTATGAGATGTTTGAATCTCTATCTGAATATTCGTAGCATGACTCCCATCCCTCCCATCTTATACTCTTCATCCACCCGTGTTATTATAAATCGAGAGCTGATGACGTACTGTACAGAGTCACACTATTCGCACAGTAAATAAGGCAGGAATATTGGTGAAAGGGCCTGTGTGCATCAATATGACATACTGTGAGGCTTACCGTTTTAGGAAAATGGTCCTCGATGCCTATTACTCATCAGCTTTGGTCTACGATGTTAGTGCAACTCACTACTCTCCACACATCATCTTCATGATACAATATCACGTATAAACGCCACTACGTTTAACGCGACTATGTGTGTTTATTTATTCATTGTCTAATATCTGTGAGCCCACTCATGT
Organism: Xylaria arbuscula; assembly: GCA_022385695.1. Lineage (NCBI taxonomy): Eukaryota > Fungi > Ascomycota > Sordariomycetes > Xylariales > Xylariaceae > Xylaria > Xylaria arbuscula. The sequence continues at coordinate 301,583 of MU279366.1, read as the reverse complement.
ATACTCAAGCATTTACATAATAAGCAGTCACTCCTCTCGAAACCCGTACTTCACCAAAAAGTCCAAGAATACAGTCACATTTATTAAGATATTTCAAAAAGGTTTATAAATCTAAACAAGTCAAATGAGCTATGTGAGAGTTATTTGTTTTTGTAATTATTATTTTATTGTTTTTTTTTTCTTTTTTTCTTTTTGATAAGCTATTTGATATCAAGGTAAAACAACGAAACGCCAGCGCTCAAAACAATTTTCGTGTAAACAACTGCGACGTTTTTTTACTTTTTCTTTCCTTTTCTTTCATTTTCTTCTTTTCTTAAGATGCCTCTGTAAAGTTACAAAAACAACCTACTTTTTTGATCGTCCCGTAAACCTACCAAGCCATGTCCGGCTACGAGGAATGCGAGGAGGTGAAGGGGGAGGCGCTGGACTCGGAGGGTGAGATGGAGGAGGTGATAGGGGTGGTGTAAAAGGAAAGCTGACATACTGACTGGTCTCTTCCGGAGGAGGTGTAGCTGTAGAGATTGTTAATGCTGGAGGAGTACGGGGTCGCTTACTAGAAGCTGGTGTACTCGTAGCAGGGCTCCTAGGAGCAGCATCAGTCTTAGAAGAAGTTTGAGGCATAGCGACCAGCAGGACCAGTACCAGTATTAGCAGGAGGAGGTGTAACAACAATAGTTAAGCCAGCAGAATTACTGCTAACAGCAGTAGTAGTGGTACCAGCAGTAATCGGAGGAGCGTAAATAGAAAACGGAACAGTACCACTATTAGCTTCAGCACTAGGTCCAGCACGAGGAAGAACAGCAGCACTGGTAGTAAAAATGCTAGCAGCAGTAACCCTGCTGAAAACAGTAACATTGCTAACAGCAGTAGTAAAGGGAGCAGTAGTAGAGGAGCAGTACGAGGAGGTGATGTAGCACCAGTAAAAGGACTAGTGTTGGGGGAAGTAAGAGGAGCAGTACTAGTACCAGTAACCAGTATTAGCAGGAGAAGGCGTAACAATAATATTAAAACCAGCACTAGTACTACTGACAGCAGTAGTAGAAGATGAAGCAGCACCAGCACCAGCACCAGTACCAGCACCAGCAGTAGTAGCAGTAGTAGCAGTAGTAGCAGTAGTAGCAGTAGTAGCAGTAGTAGCAGTAGTAGCAGTAGTAGCAGTAGTAGCAGTAGTAGCAGCAGCAGCAGCAGTATCAGTAGCAATAGTAGCAGTGGTAGCACTAACAGCAGTGGTAGTAGTGGCTGTGGTAATAGGAGGAGTGTAAGTAGCAGATGAAGCAGTACCAGTACCAGTACCAGCACGAGTATTGGTAGTAGGAGAACTGGCAGAAGAAGTTTGAGGATGAGCTGATGGAGAAGACATGCCAGTCTTAAATTCACGAAGACTACTCATGTTGCGTCTTTGTACTTGTTTATCTTCGGAGTCTTTTGTTGATAGTCTTCTTGCCGTTTCTTTTTGCCGTGATAACTTCAAAGCGATGAATGCTTATTTACGTCAAAGGGAATAAGCAAAATCACATTGCCGAGTTCTATGTATTTATAGACGGGGCTGAACAATTCTATGTCAAATTTCAAAGGGATTGTTGTGGTTCCTGAGCATTGTTGACAAACAACGATGTTTTTTAGTAACGAAAGAGTGAATTGTTTGAAGTGAACAATGGAAATGTTTTTTATACCTTTGAAATACTTTATCCGCGTACCGTCGACTATGTAACTTCGGAGATCAAGCAAAAATAATAAAGGGATAAATAATGACAGAGCACGAGAAATCGGTTGACGATACGGAAAGGGGTCTTAGTAGCAGCATATACGTCTTGTATAATACCTACGGCAAAGGGGATTTCATAGAGTGACATGGATACTACAATACACGCAACATTCCCCGAAGTATAGGTCCAGTGACCACGCGTATCGTGAGTGCAAGACCCAAAACATCTCGCCGTCTTATCTTACAAAACAGCGCATTCATCATCTCAGTAGACCAACACATAACATCTCCCCACGATGCGGCATGACAAAGCCAATAATCATCGATCAAAGGCCTCGTCAGCCTTCCCCAGACTATGACATAGCAAACATATGACACCGGCCGGGCGGATCCGAACTTTTGATTCGTCCCTTCGGTCCTCAAACCCCCGGCAGAGCCGACGACGGGTATGGCGTGGGGGTCATGAACCAAACAAAACCAGAATCTCATTTCGGACGTCACCGCCATCTAACCACTCAACCGCTCAACCGCGTACGCATTGAAAGTCCGTACATATAGTAAAAAGTCGGGAGTTGTTATTGATAATGTTCCTGCTACACCGTACCCAGCTGACGTCAGATACATCCATCCATCCATCCATCCTACCACACACCACACAGATGTGGTATACTCGATGTGAGATTTTCGTGTGAACGAAGCCGAGAGACATCCGAGAAACATGAAACCCATGAACGAACATGTGCCGAGAAACCAACCAGTAATTGGATTGAAAGTGCCAACTTTTATGTGGTTATGCTACAGGTTAAAGGCCGTGCTTTTCGTGGAGAACGGACGTCCTGTGGTTGCATGGGCCCTTTTCAGCTGTGTTGGCTAACTAGGCTCAAGACGTAGTTAGCGGGTCCCGCCGAGGGGGAAATGAAAGGTGGTTGCGATCAACCACTTATCACGCCTCACTCCAAGAGGGCACGATAATGGTTTAATATGTGTATATAACCCATCCAGATGTTGTGTCCTTGGCATGTTCGAACACACGAGTAAGGTTGAGATATAACTTCGTGATACTCGGTAGCGGGTGGGGAGAGGCGAGAAAGAAAAGGTTCCACATTGGTTATGCTTTTTCTCGCTTGCGTAGCCCAGATATATTGAAATATACAACTGCATTCTCGGGCTTGGGACAACACTGCCGTTGACTGCCTGCGTCTTTTTACTCCAAATTCCTGCACGCTATGACATGTCGGGCTTTTTGTATCGCGGCAGGAAAACATTATGCAGGACGATACCAAATCGTCAGTACTGTTGGCACCCCCGACCTCGATCTCGCATCTTCACTATGCGAGTATGATTCGATCAGCATGCGAAAGGGACATGGAAGCCATCATCGAGGTCGAAATGACTTCTTTTCCTCACGTCTATACCGATGTTGGGGGCCTAGCGGACTGCCGTCGACGTGAGCTTGAGGGAGGTTACCCTTGCTACCGAATCCTGACGGCCGGGTCCGAGTTTGGCGACGAGACGGAAATCCATGGGTTCGTCATATTCGAATCATATCTTCGATCCTACCGAGAGTACCATGACGCCGGAACTGGAGAGGGTATCGCACTGCCTGCAAATCGCCCACCAGATAAGAAGCCGGCCTATAGCATATTGATGGCTGCTATACGTGCTGATCCCGCTTTACTGGATGAAGAGTTCTTATGTGAGTCTGTCCGAGATCAGACAATTCGTATCGCTCATTATCATCAGTTGTCTCGGAGATCTGCATCCATCCCCACGCACGGAAAAGAGGCAACGGTACGAGACTTATGCGCCACATTGTAGATGTGGCTGATGTGCTCACTGTGAAGATCATTGTGCTCGTTGAGGGCTCAGTCTGCGATGCAGCTCAGCAGTGGGCGGCAGATGAAGCTGAGGAGATAAATACTCTCGAGTTGACTTCGCTAAAGGAAGCAGAGCAGAAGACGGCCATGCCCTTTTACAGAAAGTTAGGGTTTAAGAAGAGGGCATATTTCTTCTGGGGTCGTCATGGGTGTGCCATCCCTAGGATCTTCTACGTGATGCAGTATCCATATCCAGCATATAGATGATGGACAATTGGCGGTATTCGGTGGATCTTGATAAATATGAATAAAGAATGATAACAGGCGCGGGCTTAAATACGAAAGTTCAATCGAATAGAGGCGTTGGGCGTTTTATCCTTTTTGAATATGGACATTGACATTCGTGGATCGTGGATGGTTGCGTGCAGCGCGATGTGACATGCATATCGTAAGCTAAATCCACCAATTGTTCGTTCAGTACCGGGTTGTTATCATCGGTTGACATTGACACTCAAGCTATTCATTTATTTCTTCCGAAGCGGACGTCAAATTCTTTCAGAACCCCCATTATGCTTGCTGTCTCGACGTCCAAAGCTGTTCGACCAAATGTGTTACCTGGCTTTGGAACGGCTCTGAGTTTCGGCAACCATGTCTCAATTTCGTCAGTGGCTCGCTCAAAACATGGGTGGCTTGACAAGGTTTGGTAAGCATCTGCACATGATAAGCTGACCCCAGTCGCAGGATTGGAAGTCTGTGCTGGAGGTTTCGCGGATTTGCAACATCCCCCACCAGCCGAGCCGCCGCAGCATCCCCCGGACGTACCGCCAGACTCACGGGCGAAGCTGGCAGCAAGACTTCTGCAGAAGAGTCCCGATTTGGGGTCCCTGAGACACTGAGAGCATGTTCCGGGGCCGTTCGCGCCGCAGCCGGTTGGTTTGCGTGTGGATTGAAAATCGCGGTTGAGAGACCTGAGACTGGGCAATTTAATGGCACCCGTCGAGGTGACTTCCATGGGAGATGGTCCCACATCATCCTCCGAAGGGGGAGGTGTTTGGACTTGCTGACTCATGGGGGGTAGAGTCTGGGCGGCAGCGGTTTCGGCGCACATGCAATAACTACTCTCTGTACAAAAGCCGCACGGTTCTCGTGGCTGAAGCAACGGCTGTGCCGAAGGGAGGGGTTCCGGAGGCGCCGCAATCGTTACTTTCTTCTTAGCGAACATAGAAGTGAAATCAATCTCGTTAGGATACAATTTCGCCTTTTGTCGTTTTTCCTCGGGCGCCAATTCAGAAATAGAGTCAGACTTTCGTTTCAGCTCAGTTTCGGTAGCGGTTATGGGATTGTTAAGAACAGCTTCGATGCACTCGCACCTTGTACCGATGCTACATTTGCCACACTCGGTCGTTGTGTTTTCAAGTACGGCATCGACACAAGCGCATGACCCTGTGGAGTTACAGTTTCCACAACCAGCAACATCTGATAGCTCTTGGGGATGATCCGATGATTCCGGTGGAGAAATCATCTGGGGGATGGAGAAAGCCGTCGATTTCCGATGTGCAGGGGCGGTGGTTACAATGCTGTTCCTAGGGGCTGGGTGCTGTGAAGAAAAGCTCTGAACTCGTTCATGATGTGACATGAAACTGTTATTTCTCGACGAGATGCTGGAGGTCTCATCTCGCCAGCGACATCGTAGGGATTCCAATTCGTTTGTGGCTGCTATTCTTTCGGCACGTTCTTTCTCTAAATTATCTTTCAAGTCACCACACTGACTTCTTAGAGATTCAACCTCGGCCTGTAAACCCTCGGCTAGCTGACGTAGTTGCTGATTGACACGTTCATGCTCTTCACGTTGCTCTTCCAACTCTTCTTCCAGTTCGCCAACTCGAGCAGCTCTTCGCTCACGGAAAGCTCGCTGGGCAGCTCTGTTCTGAGCCTTGCGTTTCGTAGGCGGAGTATCGGTGGCAGGCTTTCTTCCAGGTTTTGGTCGGGGTGGAATCACCCATTCTTTGCTAGTGATGGAAGTCTTGGGAGGAAGTACGGCCGTGCTGGCGATTTGAACACCTGTACCTGAAGGTTTAATGGCGATCTGTGGTATCGAGGATGGCGTAGATGCATTTGATGAAGGGGAGAAATCTGAAGTAGGAGAGGAGGCCGTTGTGGGAGAGATGGAGAGCTTAGTCGGACGTGGCCTCGTAGCCAAATTCGAAGGTGAGTCTATCATGATAGAAGAGGACGCCATGTTGATTGTTCGACGGCCACTACGACAAGAAGCTCACCCGACCACGATCCATCCGTTGTCTATGGAACCTACACTGGATTGATCGGAGTTAAGGTAGATGAAGTTTCTTCTCAACAATTCATGTGATGCGCCAAAGTGTTTAGTCGATGGAAGTAGACACTGATAGATGAAGAGGGGAAAGAAGTGATGATACGAGAAGAAAAGGAAGTGTGAAAATTTGACCCTGTAGAGTTGATGTTGCGGAGAGGCGATATTCGGCCCTTGAATACTGGGGTGCCAAGCCAGGGTTTGCGTGTTCCCAGCGGCTCTGATTTATAGTGCGAAAATCAGATAGACATAGAATCCAAGGGCAGATGGTGGTTTTTGCGAGAGCAGGGAATGAATTAATGAGCGTTTGAACCCCAATTCAGTCTGTGACTATTCTCGGTCCGCTCGGTAATATGGAAGGGTAAAAAGAACTGTATAAATGACTGTCGAACACAACCTTAAGATTGTATGAATTCGGGTGTACGGTGAGGAACTCGTTCGTTTGACGCCGCAATGAGAGATTCCGACCAGACCAGACGAGTTTTCAGCAGGGTTGTCCAGTGACCAATCCGATGAAAGATGAGGGGTTCGGGAAGACACGGTGTGAGTGGCTGGTCACAGTCAGAGGTGCGAGGGGATATGAGGGGATTAGGTGATTGGAATATGAACGGGGACGGGGATGGAGATGGAAGAGCTGTAGATGGTGTGTAGATGGGATATCACTGATCAGATTGATAAGATTACAGTGGATCCTCGGTTGTGCGGCCCACCTTTTGTCCACCTTTTTTAGGGTGGGTCTGATGTGGCTTCCAGGGCCAGTTCAGGGCCAGTTCCGGGCCAGACAGAGAAAGGGTAGGCGGAAGTAGTGTACTACGTAGGTAAGGTAACAAAGACGAACGATTGATGATGGGCTCGGCCGAGGAATCGGAGGCCACAAGTCTTGGCAGATCCAGCCAAAACGCAGGGATGCTTAGGTTATGACTGCTGGTGTGACTACTGAGTGGATTTTCAGGCGTGGGATGGAAAGCCAGGAACTATACGTAACAATGACCAATAGCCGTGTTTTGGTCAAGAGGCTAAAGAAAGCTTCGTCCGGCGTTGTGGTGACCCGAGTGGACTGATCCTATGATGTGAGAGAATTCTGCGAGGCGTGAGGCTCTTGGTTCGTACTGAAGCTTAAAACGGGTTATCGGTGGTGCTGCTGAGATGGAGACGGATGCACCCTTGATCAAGTGACCTCTCTTCTCCTTTCTTTTCTTTCTCTTTCCTTTGACACCCCCTTTTCAATCCCGAGAACAAGTATAAACATAACTAGGTACTACGTCTACCAGAGCAGAACCAGAGATAGAAAGAATGAGTCTGACACCTGACATCCGACATCTGTTTACAATCGTCGCAAGGTCGGGTAGTGTCGGAACAAAAATGCCCCGATCGGAAGACCGAGTGAGCTAGTAACGGCAGTAATGGCACCTCGGCCGATACCGGCTTTATTTATACTTCCGCGAAACAGCTCTAGCTTACAGAGCCTCGGCGGAGTGCCAATGAGGTGCACCGTGTTGACTATGAAGATAACAATCATGAAGTATTAGTTGCCCAAGTCTCTCATTATATGGAAAAGGTTGTTATTGAATTGATCCAAATGCTTTTGAACCATGCAACCCCTTCGAGCTGTTACCACAGAGCTGAACGCGTAACAGTACAGATACAATACTGCTGATGAGCGATGAATGATGGATGATGTAAGAATCAGTCATCCTTAACAACCGAGTGTTCCTGCATTATTTACCTAATTGGGGATATCGCATTCGTATTCATTACGATGCAACCAGCTATGTCAATTTATGTTGAATATGGACGCTTATCCTGGCAGCTTCAATCAAGATAGATGTCGAATTCAATACTATCCATGTCGAATACGAATCGAGACGTTCCTTTTCTCGCATCATCTTGTTGGCCTAATTCATCGCCGCTCTGTAGCTCAGTGCATAGGTTATTCTGTCGACTTATACACTGCTGAAAAACAGGGATATATTCAAAGAGCAGTTGTAAGCCTACCTCTGCCATTTAATGAAGGATAGAGTAAATTCAGAACGAATAAGAAACCCCATTGATATTATTCTTTCCCTAATTCTCTCAAAATAGATATGTATTTCAATGATTAGATCAAGCTGCAATTCCCGTTAATTCCGCAACAGGTCAAGGTGGTACCGGTAGCTGCCGGCTATCAGATTACCTAATACCCGCATCTTATCGGGGTATTTTCAGATTGTACCTTGAACGTCCCCCGGTCCCACCTGTAGATGGACCCTGGCAATATTCCATGACAATGCGCAACAAGCAACACTTCAAGATATCACGAATTACAATTGACAGGCCTGGTTGAGAGTGGCAAGGCGATAATTAATATTAATACCATCATACACATATCGACTGCGGACCATCTAGCTGCTCACCTTCCCCTCAGAGGCTGTGAATCCGAGACCTACAACAGACACTCAAAGTCAACATTGACGACCGGAAGCTGCTACAAGAGTACACGAACACCAGCACCACCCTGTCCTGACCAGGTATAAATCGCCAAACCACGATCACAACTCGATATCTACGCCCATTTCCCAAGAACACCAGGGCCACCAAACGCAAAGAATAAGAAAATGGCCCACCCACCAAACCTCGCATCCCCAATCCCCAGCCGACCCAAAAGCCAACGAACATTCACCTTCCCCTCCTCACCCTCCCGCACACCCTCACCCACAAACTCCTCTTCCGAAGAAGACGACTCCGATACTCCATTACCCTTCCCCACAGCTCTCCCAAGAAGCGACTTCCTAGCAGAAACCTTCAGCGCACCAACCTATCTCTCCTCACTACCAAGCCGACATCAAACCCTAGAAGATCTCCGCGCCGACCTGCGCGAGCGCAGCGCCGCGATAGGTACTGAACTTCTCGAGCTCGTGAACGCGAATTATGCCAGTTTTCTGGGGTTAGGCGATGAGTTGCGCGGGGGCGAGGACCGGGTGGAGGATGTGAGGGTTGCGCTTTTAGGGTTTCGGCGGGCTGTTGAGGAGGTTCGGACACGGGTTCGCGAGAGGGGGGTGGAGGTTTCGGGGTTGACGCGGGAGTTGGGGGTTGTGAGGGGGGAGATTGAGGTTGGGCGGAAGATAGTTGAGCTTGAGGAGAGGGTGGCTGCTCTTGAGGGGCGGTTGGCTGTTGGGAGTTCGGGGGATACTTCTGATGAGAGCGAGGAGGATGATGATGAGGAGGACGATGAGGAGGGGGAGAGCGTGGGGAGTAGTTTGGGAAAATTGACACAACTGGCTGGGGATTACGTTGCTGTCGACGACCTGGCTGATGAAATTGGACGGGATGCGCCGTTGGTGAGGAAGATGGAGGAAAGGATGATACGGTGTCGGAATACGCTCCTTTTGGATCTCAATGCGGCACTTAAGGAAGCTAGGAAGGCTGGGGCTCCGGCACGGGGGAGGTTGCTTAAGCTTATGGGGATATATGCTACGCTGGATGCGCAGGGTGAGGCTGTCAAGGCTTTGAAGAGTAATTAAGGACTAGGTACTGAGGAGTACTGGATGACTACTCGAGGATAGGCACAGTAAATTTCGTTGGGCCTACCTTGCTATCCCGTATATACTTACACACCGCGGCAATGATGATACCAGTTTTACAGATGATATAGATACCCAGATTTAACGAATCGTTTGATTTCGATGAGAAGAGCGGACATGAGAAAGATGGCTTCATATGATACACTCTTATACAGTGCTGTTCTACCCATGTTATCCAGAAACAAAAGTGACATGATATGTACATTTACATAGCCGTGCTCAGATGCGCCGGCGTGATCTTTTCATCGGTAGCCGCAAAAGCACCACTCAAACTGAACCCCGGCCCCTTCGACGACGAAAGCACGACTTCGATAAGATCCTTCTTAACTCTATCCTCAAGCACCTGGATATTGCCCTTGACGGAGGTGACCATAGTCTTGATGTTCTCGGAGAGCTGCTTGGGCGTAAACTGGATATTCCCAATGGGCATACGGATAGCCCCGATCTTCTCCCTGTAGTCCTCGGCACCAACCATCTCATGCATCATAGAAGCAACGCCCTTCGTGATGGTATTCGTCTTAATCGAAGGCATCAGTCCCTTCGGACCGAGTATACGGCCGAGCTTCGCCGCCTTGAGCGCGGGCTCCGAGTCGGCGTGGCAGATGAGGCGGTTGAAGGGGAGCTTGTTGGCGTTGTCCCGGATCATGTTGAATAGGGACTCCTCGCCGAATGCTACGGCGCCCGAGTTGCGGGCCTCGTGGGCGGCGTTGCTGTTCTCTTTGCAGATGACGGCGACGCGCGTGTCGTTCTTGACCGGGTAGGGCAGCCGTATGCGGTCGCGGAGGACGGGGCCGTTCTTGATGGTGCGGATTTTGAGCGCGAGCTCGTATGTGGCTGATGATGGCGGACGACCGACTTCGGCGGCTCGGAGGTATCTATATTGTTGTCGTCTCGTCAGTTTGACATGTTCCTTGCTAGATTTCTCTAAATATCCTCTCCTTTTTTTCTTTTCTTCTACTCATGCGAAGAGGAAAGAAAAGACGGTCTGCAGACAAAAAAACAGAACCAACTCACCTCATCGCATCGCACAACGAAAACTGCTCCTCTTTACTCAGCGTCGCATATTTATACTCCTTAAACCGCTGCTGTCTCCGCTTCTTCTTTAATTTTTCCTTTTCCTTCTCACGCGCCTGCATTGCTCGTGTGCCTACACTCTTCCATCGTAACTGGGATGTCGTCGAGGGCGTTATTAGTCGGGGTATCGTGGCTGTCGTCGGTCTGATCGTTGATGATAGATTCAACCTCGCCATTGATGCGATGCATTGATTTGTTGCAGCCATGGCGGGGATTATACGTGTATATGTGCGTGTTGTCGCACTCGTGAAGCTTAGATATCGAGTTGGAAGCTTCGAGTGAGACAGGATTGGATTGACAGGGCCTCGCTATGATTTAGGTGGAGCACTTCGAATTGACCTCAAACTTTTGAACATTATTGATGCCTAGGTTTTCAGGCTATAATATTTGTCTTATCTTATCGGCACAGCTCTGTCTTCCCCTCCAACCCTTGCCAGCTTCCGTCACAGACACCCCGCCATCCATTCTAATGCTTTTTTTGACCCCGCCACATATCACTGCAAATCACTGGTCGACTGATAATTGACTTGACTGGCCTTGTTATTGTTGAGTCACTCACACGACGAAGTCGGGCCACAACTTACATCAGGTCAGGCCATATTTACAAGCTTGAACCTTTTCCTATTTCATTTTGTATTTATTTATACCTCCATTTCCATTTGATCTGTTTTGTCGTCACACTTCGCCTCAAATCCCAAAATGAAGGTTGACGAGCTCGTGGCCATCTCTGAGTCGCTGGGCGGCGATTTCAAGGCCATCGAGCCTCATCTGATTCGACTGGAGAAACACTTGACTCTCCGCACGTATCTTTCCGGCTACACACTGAGCGAGTTCGATGCTAAGATCTGGGTCGCCATCAAGAGCAACAAGGTAGCTGTGTCATTTGTTCGCAAAGGCACTTATGCCAACCTTCGTCGATGGTTTACCTTTGTCGAGCAGGTCCATCCGGAGATCCAGACCGAAGTCAAGGCCGCCGACTCTGCCCGTAAAGCCAAAGTCCAGGCAGCTAGCCGTGCTGGAGCCAGCTACAACCTAGCGCTGCAAGACACGGATAAGGGGGTCGTCACCCGATTCCTGCCCGAGCCATCGTGAGTAGTAGCGCGTCATGATCATTGGTCAAGTTAACAGTCGGGTTGCTAATCGGGTACCAGCGGATATCTTCACATTGGGCACGCCAAGGCAGCCCTACTAAGCGACTACTTTGCTCACCAGGCATACGACGGCAAGCTGCGCCTACGACTAGATGACACGAACCCAAGCAAGGAGAAGGAGGAGTTTCAGGATGCTATCATCGAAGACCTTGCGCTGATGGGTGTCAAGCCCGATGTTGTCACCTACACGTCCGACTACTTTGACCATCTCTACGATACTTGTTTGTCATTGATTAACAGCGGTAATGCGTATGCCGACGACACAGATGTCGAGACTATGCGCGATGAGAGAGGGAGGGGTATCGAGTCCAAGAGGAGGAACAGAACCGTCGAGGAGAATCTGGCCATCTTTGACCAGATGAAGAATGGTACCGAGGAGGGCCTGAAGAACTGCATCAGAGCCAAGATCAGTGTCGACAACCCAAACAAAGCCATGCGCGACCCCGTCATTTACCGATGCAACCCCAACGATGCCCACCATCGGACTGGAACGAAGTGGAAGATGTACCCTACCTACGACTTGGCCTGCCCAGTCGTCGACAGCCTCGAGGGCGTGACCCATGCTCTCAGGTCGACCGAGTACACAGATCGCAACCCCCAGTTCCAATGGTTCTTGGACACGCTTAAGCTCCGCCAAGTGTACATGTGGGACTTCTCCCGCATGAACTTTATTAAAACATTCCTGTCTAAGCGAAAGCTCGCCAAGCTCGTGGACAACGGCAAGGTCTGGGGCTGGGATGACCCCAGAATGCCGACCATCCGTGGCGTCCGAAGACGTGGCATGACCATTCCCGCACTGCGTGACTTTATTCTCAAGCAGGGCCCATCGCGAAACGTAGTGACCATGGACTGGGCCAGTTTCTGGGCCACTAACAAGAAAGAAATCGATCCCGTCGCGCCCAGACACACCGCCATATTGAAGAAGGACGCCGTCAAGGTCGTAGTCAAGGGAGAAGGAGTCCCCGCCGAGGCCCGAACCGAAGACAAGCCTCTGCACCCCAAGAACCCGGCCGTGGGGACGAAGAAGGTCGCCTTCAGCCAGGAAATACTACTGGACCAGACTGATGCCAAGAGCTTCAAGGTCGGAGAGGAAATCACCCTGATGCAGTGGGGCAATGCTTTCGTGCGGGACATAGCCGGGGCGGACCCAATCACGGGCCTCACGGGCGAGCTAAACCTGCAGGGCGACGTGCGCTCAACCGACAAGAAGGTCACATGGCTGTCGACGCAAGGACAGAAGCTCATTGATGCCGAGCTCTGGGAGTTCGACTATCTGATCACGAAGGACAAGCTCGAGGAAGATGATGACCTGGAGAAGTTCCTGAATCCTACGACGGCGACGTTGGAGGAGGCTGTCTGTGATGAGGGTGTGGCGAATCTGAAAAAGGATGATATTATTCAGCTTGAGCGACGAGGGTACTATAGGGTTGATAAGGCTTATGGTGATGGGGATGAGAGGAAGGTTGTGTTCTTCTTAATTCCTACTGGTAAGAATAAATAGACGGGTGGATCTACCTACGACTACATAGTGAATGTAACGAGTAGATAACAAAATTGACCTGTTAGAATAACTAATATGACTATGTTGTCTGTTCATCTTCTACTATCACCAATATACTTCTCGTCTGTTCGGGCCTATCTATTCGTAATCAATTCCTATTAAAGCAAACGCCTTTACTACCAGTGAAGCAGCTATATACTAAGTAATAGTAAGTGATGACGTATTTATATATCTACATATACACACATACATGTACTTAATATAGATACATGGAAGTATATATACACGGTGAAGTGAAATATCATATCACTCATACTTAACAAGTAACCCTAAGAAGAGCTTGGTTCGGCTCGGTTCGGTGGGCTGTGCTGTGTTACGCTTGCTGCTGTTAGTTTTATGCGATACTTACACTGGTACCGGTGCCGTGTAGGTGCTGTATTATGCTTGTTCGCTTGCTGGTGTTATACGAGTTGCTATGTTATGCTATGTTATGCTACCTACTTAGGTATGCTATGCTGGTACTATGCTTGTGGTGCTGATGACGTTGCTGGAGTTGGTGTTATGCGATACGTACATTGGTGTTGGCGCTGTATCTGTGCGGTTTATGCGTATGTGCGGTGTACCTGCGCAAGCGAATCTCGTCTCGCTTCTCGTCTCGCCCCCCGTCCCGTTTCGTTTCGTCTATTCTCGTAGCGTCTGATCCCGTCATGCCTTGCCTCGGTGTCTCTATTCCTCTAGTCTCGGTGTCTGTTCTTGGTCGCTTGGTTCAGCTGGGATAGGTAAGTAAGATACTTGGCCCCCCATACTTGGAAACGTGAACTAGGTACGTGCGTTGTTGCCTGGTCCCTACCTACTTACACTAAAGCTATCGTTACCGAGCTCGTGTGAACATGGATATACCTACTTTATCATGGTATATGTGTAAGGTAGTATACATACGGAATATAGACACGTGAAGACTAAGGCACTAACTTGGTAGTATGTAGGCCAAGTATTTTAGTTATGGTTAGTTTCGAATACTTTGGACCAAGGTATTAGATATTAATGGATATAGAAGAGTCCGATAGGGTACGCAACTTGGGCTTGGGAGGCTATACTACGTCTGTCATCCGGTGGTAGTGATAGGGCAGGCAGGGTAGATAGTCGGGTGCGAGGGTACGAGGGTAGATGATACGGACTATACAATGACGAGGCTCGACGTGTCATTCACTCATTGTGTCGTTGTCATGTATGTCTCGCTTTGAGGATAGGGTTTGACCTATCGGTGGTATTTTGACATTGTTCAGGCTGTTATTGGATAGAGTGAGGAGGTCAAGACGAAGGGAAGAAGGACGTATACATTCTAGGAGAATATAAGACATGATAGGATAAGATAGGTGTTTGTTTGATGGGGATGCAGTTCGCTTACGGCGTATACTGTCGAAATATACATGCTCGGTTGTCTAAAGTACGGTACATAGCTTGGCTGGGTTTGATATGTCGTCGGTTAGAGACATGACAAATGCTCCCGGCCTGTCTATATCTAGCTTGACGAAGAGGAGACTGGCGGGTACATATCATATGTGTGTGTATTGTACAGTGTTATATCACAGGCAACGAGAATTTACACCGACGCTACTGTATGGATAAGGATGGGGAATGCTTGCGCGAACTACACTACCTACACTACCATGACTGGATACTGGATGTCGGGTATATGCTTGCTGGTACGGATCAGCCATGCATAACTAACTACACCTTGGATCCCGTTAGGGATTAGTTTTCTATGTGTGGCGTATGAGAGGGAACATCGTGACCTGGGATGCTGTGTTGTGGGTGTTGTGTGTTATTCTCATAGTCTGCTCGATTCGAAGCAGCTTACCTACCTAGGTGATCAATAGCCAAGTCATTAAGTAATTTTGTATGGTGACAAAGACTAAACTTAGAAGAAGTACCTAGGTAT
Organism: Xylaria arbuscula; assembly: GCA_022385695.1. Lineage (NCBI taxonomy): Eukaryota > Fungi > Ascomycota > Sordariomycetes > Xylariales > Xylariaceae > Xylaria > Xylaria arbuscula. The sequence goes on along the minus strand of MU279366.1, from coordinate 286,507 downwards.
GAGGGAAGCCCCATATCTAAGAACATAACCGTGGACTCGGATATGCGGTGCTGAGTGAGAAGTGAGTTGCACAGAAAATGTCCACCGGGACGAGGAATACTATGTCGGGTCAGGGCCACCATGCCATATGATATCCAGCACGTTTCAGCTCGGTTGAAAATCGTGGTAGGTATACCCTACCATGCTGACGGACATTCGCTGTTCTTTTCAAGATGCCGCTTTAAGCCGTTGTGACAGAAATGTTCTGACGACCAAGGCATGGCGACCTCGAACCTTCCCAAAAGGGGATTTTATTAGAATCGGTGTGAGATGAACACGTCCTAGTCAATCACTGGTACCTGATCTAGAAAAACCGACGATGCGGAAACTCCACAAAGTATAGAGATGATGCTGGGGCGACAAGTGACGTGCAGCGATGACAAGTTGCACAAGGCTGAAAAGGGAGATCCGGAAAACTGTGGAATGACAGCTAACAAGGATGTCGGGACACGATAGCGGGTCATCCAAGATGGGGAAATGGCGGGTTTCGGTTGTTATTTTTTTTAATCGAACCTTTCATTTCACCTTACCCTCTACGACGCCATGCTGTTCGTCCGATTTTCCCTCGTCATGCTGTCGGCGGCGTGTAAGCCATGAGGCCCACGAGGCCACGAGCCAGTCATCGGCAGCAAGCACCAATGGTTGGGGAAAACGCGAAAAGGTACAGGAAAAGCGCGACGGGGAACGCATGAATTCACAGCCAACCAACTGTGAGCAACAAGTTTCGACGATGCACTGGAAGGGCCGAAGTGGACGTGGCCCCGGGATGGATTTGTGGAGGCTGTTATTCTATAGGCTCCCAAGACTTGCAGGTGGCCATTTTGATGCGTTGGCAGAAAGGGGGGAGGATTGAGAAAATATGTACATAGTGAAAAAAGAGGAGAAGGGCTTAAGATGGCCTGGTCTGGGATGGTGCGTGGACGACGTGGATTGGGTGGATCGGATGGGTTGGCAAATGCGTCCGGCTCCTGTCGCGACGACGTCGTCTGTTTTAGGCTTGATTGCCAGCGCAAAGAGGGAAAAAGGGAACAGCAGATTCGATAGAACCGGGAATGAATGCATTTTTTCAAATGAGTAATAATGCTGATAATAATGATAATAATAAGAATAATGATACCTACGTAGTAGCCACATTAATCATATGTTATGAATTATTGCTGACTTCCCCATATCTCTTGTTCTATGTATTGGTTAGCATGTGCTAGGCATGGTGCAGTCAATCCACGCATTCAACAATTCAGCCGCCTTGGGACCAGCTATACATAGTAAGCAAGCATGAAACATGAAATGGCGGAGAATGATATGAACAAGAGGCCAGATAGACGGACAGATAGGTGGACAGGCGGGTTGGTTGGCGGACTGGCGGACAGATAGAAAGACTGATAGTCAGTCATAGTCAGTCGGTCCAGTCATAGGTGACATGCACGATGCAAGGCCAACTCAGCAAGCAGCTGTCCGCCTTTTCACCCTCACTTTGTCCACCATCCGCCATCCATCATCTGCCTCGTCAGAAACATCTGGCGGTGGCGTTTTTGTGAGGTGGTGAACAAACAAGTAAGGGCGGGAAAAATGCGAAATGAGAGTTATTTTTTCTCCCGTGTCGTGTTACCATGATGTGAGTGTCTACTAAATAATATGTCAGGTAGGCCTGTGTCATGTAGGCTGGCTGTAGCTGGTGCGGATGCTGATGACGAGAACGATGACGATGACAACAGATGAAGCGGCAGAAGAGCGGTGGGATAACTCTAAGAACTTATTCCCTTACTTACCTAACCTACTCATTCTCGTGTCACAACATTTCTTACTCACACTTGCACGCAAACACCACGCAACACATTCAGACTCTTCTCCCACCATGACAATGAAAAGCCCGAGTTGATGTCAAGGGAATTTGGAAAAGTCATGAGACATGGAAAGTAGGTCTCATATCGAGAGATGAAAGAGGAGAGGATAGAATCGATTGCTATTATTGTTTTCGTTTTTATTATTGTTATTGGGTTGTCTCGGTTGGCGGGTTGGCGGATTGTCGACGTGGACAAGATGTGTCGAAACAAATTAGGTACGTGGTCCAAGTACGGCCAGCAGAGGTAGCGGACAAGTAGAGGGCGGCTATTATTACCACTATCGATCAGTCCCGAGAGACGGGATCGATACCCGTGGACCCTGCCTTAGGCTGCTAAGACATGGGAGAGAAGAGCACGGAGCACGGCATTTCGTGGCACTTGCCGCCTTTGGCAGTCTGACCTCGTGCGTTGTGGCCACTCCGCTGCCACTAATTCTATAGGTACTGGACAGGTACCTAAAGCGCCTAAGTATCTGTTGCAGTGCTTCCTTTTACCATTGCATCCACTTACACCTTCAAAATAACCTCAGGCATCAACACTACATACATGTAGACATATAACCCTTTTCGTTCTACTCCGCCTCCACGTGAAACGAAATATTTACATCCAAGATAGGAAACAACTTATGAATCAATGCCCCGAACTATAGCATAAGAAAGGAATCAGCAAAAGCAGGGAAAAGGGAACATGGGAAAGAATACAACGATGCAAGTGTCAGAAAAGAGACATTCAATAGTGGGCACCGGTGGATCGGTACCGGGCGGTTCATGTCCATTCACAGAGAAACATATCATGGATGCCCTCCAACCTCCTATACAACTTGTAAGTACAGTACTTAGAAGAAGAAACTTCATTATTGGTTATCTGAGATCCGCCATAAAACAACTGTCTATCTGTAGCTTACCGAGTATTATACTTGAACTAGGTTCCCATGCTTGCAGAAAAAAAAACCAGCACACGAACGACAAGAAAAGCGGACGACAACGACGGCGCCCAACATATTTAGCGTACCTAGTGCACACATCGCGCAGCCCACATTTGACGCCTGCATTTGACACAACATCCCCGTCCAATGCGGTGTGCTCGTCGTGGATTGGTAGCAGTGCATCTGCTGGCCACGACAGGGGGCGGTACAGCGGTACAGGGGGGGCGCTGTCCGTCGTCTACCTGTCTCTTTACCCTGTCAGTACGGGCCTGTCTACCTCTTACCTGTGGTGTGCTAGCGCATGTGGTTAGCAGTGTAAGAGGTAGCCTGTACAGTACAGGCCGCATCACATCGCATCAGCCCAGGTACATTCTCATTCATCCACTCATTCGCTCAACCTCGATTTATCCATCCCATCCACTCACATTCTTCCTATACGATACCTACACTACATTACATGCAAGCACATTACATCCACGCGCTCTGCCAATCCTCTCCTCTACATATCTATACATATCAACTTACAAACGTACATACCTACAGCATACATATGTACATAGATCCATCCTCCTGCTTGTCTGTCCGTCTGATGAATATTTAGGTATTCATCCACACTTCATCTACCCTACGATACCTGCCTGTGACGATCTACATACATCCTCAAGACTGATACATCGTCTACCTACACACTGCACAGATATACAGTACACACACCTCTTGTCTAGTACCTACATACATGATGATATGTACTGATTACTGATCTCTGTTTCTATTTCTTCGTCACCTATCTAGACTAGATAATTTGGTCTCTCTACTTTCCCTACTTCTCATACTCCCCCATCCTCTGTGAAGAGGAAGGATACTTGATATCTACCTACCTACATACATACCTTGGAACTGGTGTAGATAGAAGACTTCAACAACAACAACAGCACAGGTGAAGGTGACAAGACTCGCTCACCATTGACCGTCTGTCTACTCACTCGCCTGCCACACCACCACACCCACCCTCGCTCACACCCAAATCGATACCCTACTTACACGCATTTCTGCCCGAGTCCCGACGTCGCTGTCGCCGCTGAAATGAGCTAAATTCGCCCTCCCGCCTGACCGGCCCTCCCTCCATCCATTCTTAACAGTCTACCCCCCTCCCTCTCCTTACTCCAGTTCCTATTATTCCACCCCAACGTCCGCCAGCCAGCCAGCCAGGCCTGCCGGGGTAGCTTGTTCAAAGCTATCCTATCTAGCGATCTCCACCCGCGCGCGCGAGCCTCGACTGTCTTGACGACTTGCTTCGATCCGATTTCTTATCGAGATCCAAGTCCTTTCTGCTTCTTGCAACTGCTGGGACAGAGAACTCTGGCTACTTGCCTATATCTAAGCTAAATCAAAGCATCGCCAGGAAATACCTGGGCGATCGCAACACTCCTTTACAAAGCTGGCTCGCGCCCTAATAGCTCCTCTGCGGGTATTGCGACTATAAACGCTGACTCGCTACCGGTCACCTATTCTTATGGACTCATCATGATCTCCATGCAGCGCTCTCTTTCTTCTCCGGTCTGCGTTCATCCAGCCCCTCGTGAGTGATTCTACGCCATGTCAACCCTGGGTGCTCGTCTTCGTCTTCTGGTCTCCTGGTCTTCTGGTCGTGGTTTGCTGATTTGTTAATGCGCTACCCTTCAGATGTGTCGCCGACCGCAACGAACCCCTCTCGACCTCAAACCCCCTCTCACGACACTCTCGTTGTTACGTCACAGCCGCGCCGACATCGATCGCGAAGCCCTGTGCATTCTGCCCCGCCTCCCGAACCCACTGACCCACCCCCTGTCTCGAATACCGAGCACACCGATAATGATGACCGACCTCACGATGATAATGTTGTGAAACAGGATCCCGGCACGAGTGTGTCCAAGAAACCCGTGGTAGAACAATTTCCAGTTCCATCTCAACCGAGTTCTACTTCAGCCAATGACCGCACGACCATCTCTTCTAATACGTCGCATTCTGCTCTCAAAGATGCTCTTAACGATACACTCAAGGACTCCCTTCAGGATGATGGATCTCGTCGCGCGCTTCCACAGCCGCTCCTAGCCGACATATCTCAGTATACCCACAACTATGTAACCGTTGAGGACGAAGGGACTACCCTTCAAGAACTGGCCCATTTGGTTCGACTCTCAAAATACCAAGAGCGCAAGCGCACTCAAACGCGCGTTCGTCTCCAGAGAAATTTGATTTCCACCGCCTTATCTGCACGCCTCACTCGTTGTGGCGAGACTACCCAGCGGAACCTCGCTGATCTATTTCGATCCGGAGATACTCATATGTTTGCCAAAGTATATGATGCCGTGCAGGATGTTCGTAATAGTTGCGACGCGACCCGTCGCTATGCCCTTTTGGACCCCGACGTGGAACCATTCCAGTCGGCTGGTATGGCATCTTCCGAGACTTTGGATAATCCACCCAGTGTCGCTGGAAGCATCAGCAATAGTCCCGTCACGCCTTTCTTTGCTGACATCGACAGTCAATCCAGGGAGACCATCCTCAACTTTCTAACCCAGATACGGACGAATCCCGACTACCTGGCCTCTCGACTATGTGCTCTTAGTGTCACCGAGCTCCAAGCTCTCACCGTATTCCATGTTGGATTGGATCCCATAGAATCTGTTCTACCCTTTGGTAACACACAATCTAGTGGGCGTGGAAGTACCAGTGCCGCGAATAAGAGCTCCGCTAGTGCTGTTGAGCGGCTTTTATCGTTTCAGCGTCACGACCCTTTATCTGCACTTATTTACACTTGCTTCGCCAACTCTGCTGGACCAGACAGTGCTGAAGACAAGAGAAGAACACAGGTATGGGCTACCGCCTGCTCCCGTCTGATCCAGGCTGCGCCTGTTGAGTATGAGAACGTCCTTGTGGCCATAGTCAATGTTTGGTCCGCTATGCGTGATTGGTCCGGACGTTCCAGCATGGAGTGGTTTATCATGAAAGTATTGAAAGACGGAGCCTTCCTACTGGACAGGGCCGATGACCCTCAAGGCAACCGATTCCATGATATTGGAGATTGGACAACCAAGGATTCAATCAGGATTGAGGAATTCTACGACCAGGTCTTGAATGAACTGTTTGATCTCCTCGATGATGAGGATGGTACAGGTATTCCTGAAGGCGTCCTGGAACTGGGGAACGAGATATTACGCCATCTACAAAACATCGCCCCTTCTAAGGTTGACTCTACAAGGAATTGGTTTGTATACAAATGGATCTTTTCCAACTGGCTAACGGCTGTCTTGATCCATCCAGAAAACTTTGGCATGATGGCCGAATATAACATCACCGAGTATGGCTGCCAGAGAATACTCAAGAATGTTGCTTTGAAAGCCCGGGACCTGGTCAATGATATGCTGGTACCCCATCATCTAGGACAACCGGTGTCTACGCCTTTGAAGATCAAGAAACACATTGAGAATCTCGTAGGTCGATTCAAACCGTCGAGGAGCCAAAAGACGGCCAGGTTACTTCCAGCCAGATCCATTACTTCCTTACGAGAGACCGCTGAGGTACACCCTTATCTGGTTGTCAGTCCTTCTGATGTTGTTACCCTTATCAATGTCCTCTTTCCAGAGCGGCGTCCCCAGTCTGCCCATTCAAGCAGTGCTCGATCGGCTGCCCCATCCATCTCAGGATTTTCGGCTATTTCTCAACCTATCTCTGTAGCAACGTCCAGGCGAGACATGGATACTACGTCTGTCTTCGGCATGAGTGTTTCGCCTGTACGTAGCGAAACCACATCCTACGAACCTCTACTTGAACAAGCTTTGGGCACACCTCAACGATATTCACCTCCTTTCTCAGATGCGCCCTCTAGACCTCCGAGCAGTTACGAAGATGATGGTCCTAAACTTCGCGCGGCCGTGCGTGAAATGGTTCAAGTACTCAGTGCCGATGTTGTAGCTGGCTCTTGTCATCCATGTGCCGAAAGGTGGGCCGTTTTATTCGTCTCGGCGGATGGAGAGAAGCTCTCTTTGCAAATGACGTACGATCCCGATGAGGATGACGACGAGGACACTTCCTCTGCCGCTAGCGAGGATGATGAGCTGGACGAGAAGTCCGTTTTAAGCAAAGACTACCATCATCTTCGCGACTCTATCCTGAGGCTTGTGGAAGATTTCGAAATCCCTCGAAGCCTCGAAGATGGTGACAAACATACAACGTTCAGCAATCGAGCCTCCAGGCTGAAAAAATATCGCTCCAAAAATAAGATCATCACGCCAGAAAAGACTATAAGCATGAATAGCCGAAACCCCTACCGAAAACGCGAAGAAAATACCAACACCACTGGCGATCAATCAGTCTTGATTGCAATGTTAACGGCTGCATCATCGCAGTCACGAATCCAGTCGGACTTTGTATCCGCGCATCTGTACTGGAGAACTCTTCAGCAGCTGAACGCTGTGGTCTCATCATCGCTTCGCAAAAATAATTTCGCATCTCTGCTTAATATTTTCTCGCGTGGTCCTCGGGACTCACTACATCAATGCGCGTCAGCTATTGAAGAATATGATGCCTGGCTTATCTGGTTGAAGCAAAGCCAGGAAAGACACGAAGGGCTGATCGATACTATGATGACACGTCTGAAGGCTCTGAGAGACAAGATGTGGTACGTTACAGAGGTTCGCAACTCGGAGGTTTACGTTCACGCCCGTACTCTCTGCAGTGCTCTGAAGATTATGGGTGTGAATCGTATGCCAGGCTCATTCCAAGAGAGTCGCGCTCAACTGGCGCGCAATCCTACGTTAAACTTCATCCACAAGGCAGAATCACAAATGCTCAGTCTCCTCGCTGCCAGGGAGGATCAAGGTGGACCGAATAAGCTCACCGATGATCAAATAGAGAAAACAAAGAAATGGTTACAACAGACGAATGTTAGAAATGTGTGTGGGGGTGAAGAACGAATCCACCGCCTGTGTTGCGAAATCGACAATTGTGTGAACAGATTGGTCGGTGATAGCGTGACAGCAAACCCTGTGCTTTGGTCTAGTGCTTTATACATGCGCGATCGCAAAACATTCGATGGCCCTCCGCGTCGTGGACGAGATCGCGAGAGCATTCATGAAGCTGATGATGCTATGAGCGTCATCAGTAGTGAATATAATCGAAGATGGACGCCGTCTGCCAACCGTGCTAGTTCGGTCTTGCGAGGCATGTCCATGCATAACAGGAGTCAGATCTCCATCGACTCTGGTCGCCGAAGTTGGTCTCGAGCGAGTACTGCTGCTTTGGATTTCGACAATCGTGAATATCATTATGGTCATTCAACGCCATCCATTGATTCTGCCACAACGTTCTTTTCACCTTTCAACTCAACAATGTCGGCCAGCAGTTCAGCCACTTCTCGAGCACAGTCTCCCACTGGTAGCCGGGGTGGCCTACAGGGTTTGTTTTCTCACCCATATCAACAATCGCTACCTTCAACTGCCTCCTTATCACAGCATGACACAACAGCTTCTTCTACAGAAACCATCCAACAACAGCGTCTTTCGGAAGAAAAGCATCGCTTTTTGTCGGATCTTCGTCAGATTTTACTTAGTTTACTACTATCTGACCTGGGAAACTTTCTCTATGCTTACGGCTCGGAAACGGATGTTTGGTTTAACGATCTTGGTCAGGAATGTCTTGAGCTTAGGTCAGCCGAAGATGAAGTTGCACAGCGAGAATCAGCGAAGGAAGATTCAGGCACTGGGAACTCGAAACAACGAGCACTCGAGAAAAAGAAGAGTTCCATCAACCTTCGTGAAGTTGGAGAGTCTCAGACCTCACAAAGGCGCGATAGCCCGCCACTACGGAATTTCGGTTCAACAGCCAATGATAAAGCCTCTCCTAACGTGTCTTCGTCAACCTACAAGGACACTACTTCCTTTCCCTACAGAAAGGCCTACCAAAGGCTATTGAGGATGTTCTCTATTCACCCTAATCCTTATACTAAACTGACCATATTGTATGAGCTTGAACAACTTATCGGTGCTTCCTTGTCTTTGGGTGGTCGTCGCTCACGGTTGCCTCTACGAAACCAGGCGTCTCCTAATGACGATCAGGGAAGCTCTGCAAAACAAGAACAGAATGACAAAGAACGTCGCAATGCCCACACTGGATCTTTGACACCGGGCACAGCCTTACGGGGTGCTTCAGACGTTGAAACACGTTCGATCGCTCCTATCAACAAAGGACATCAAGAGTCACTTCGCGCAGTTCTCAAGTCTCTTCTTCGCGATATGGAGATTCGTCCCAAGACCTTGTTCCGTGATTTACAATTCATCAGCGCATTTGTCCCTTCTTCTGTTCTCGACCTCGAGCGAAATGATGCGTATTTTGATACGGTAGTGGCAGCCATGGCACTCAAGAAAGAGGTCGTTTCCACCATGGTTGAAGTAGCAGATGGGATAGTAGCCGCTTCTCGCAAATCGAACAATAACTACAACGTGAGCAGCATGCCGGATCCATTGTTTCCCAAGAGCTCTCTTCACGACGCTGCTAGGATGTTGACAATTGCCGCCAAAGAAAACGACCCGACAGCACAACGTGAACTGGGCCTTCTTCAACTTTCTAACCCTGAACTGGTGGCCCGGACAACCCTTCCACTTTCTAAACCGCGTGATGTATTTAAGCAGCCTGCTATGGAAACTTCGGGCATCCGACCTGGAAGTAGCACGCGACATCAGGGCGATCGCACCAGAACTGGCATGGGTTCCTCGATGCCGGCCGTCAACTCGGATCCCAGCATTAACAGTGATGTACGAAGTGACCCAGCACTCATGTGTGTAGCCTTGCACTGGATGGAGATGGCACAGGAGGGTGGTGATGAGCTGGCGAAGAATTTTATGAGTCAAAGCAGAGAGATCTAATGGTAACGATGATGATCACTGCTGCATATTCATGACACATATTTCCGCTCATGTTGGGGAATTATTCCTTTTTGCATTATTCAAGGTACAGGATAAACAGGTACAGGAGCAAGCCTCATATTGGATATGGGGACACAGGCATCATGATGGATTCATTCCTGTTTGGCGATCGATCGATTTTAGCATTGCTCGTTTTCCCTGATACCCTATATAGTACAGTTCTTTCTTCTTCTTTTTTCTATTCTAGTTTCTGTTCTTATATTTACTTGATTTTATTTATTTTATTATATTATATTCTTGATTTATTATATATTTGCTTATATTGCTTATGTGTTTAGACTGCCGAGGTACATGTCTTGCTTTTTGCTGCAAGGTTTATGTGTTGTAGGCTTGCACTGTAAGTCGGCATGTGAGGGTATGCCAGTGTGATGATTGCACCACACAAGATGTGAACATGTTGAGGTGTTTTATACATATCTAATGAATACGTTGAGGGCATGGTACATATCAGCCTATCATCAATGCCTGGATATAGAATGAGTATTGTACATGCAGGTTACCTACGATGAATGGAGCCAACATTCCTACTCTTCAGATCTACGAACCTGAACCCCTATATTCAGTGTCCATATTAAAGTCCTGTCAGGTACTCGGGACCGGCTATCAGGCATAAAAATATCTGCGAGTAGAGTATAAGAATACATACATAATTTTGAGCTTCAACGGATGATACTGATCCAGTGGGATTAGCTGGTGAAGTGATCGATAAACTCTTAGGCAGGAACCATGATATCGATACGTTGATAAAATCCGTAGTTCACCGTATAAATGCTGAATAATTCTCTCTAGAAGCGTTCTCTCGTTGCGCGAAGTACGAGATCGTTAGTACCGTGACTTCATGCCGGCATATTGGTGGCCTGTATATATAAGTAAGTAGGTAGCCTACCTACCAAGTACAGAGGGGACTTAACAGACACTATTGCCGGATGGATGGATGGATGGACGGGTGTACGTTCTACAGTGCTTTTTGAAAGTGCTACCGCGAAAGGAATAAATAAGCATCGTAAAAACAAACAGCTTGGAGAGTTGCAAGTATTACTTGTCCTTGTCCTTTTCAAAAAAGCTTGTTTATTGCTTGTTTATGAGATTTAACTAGTTTTCTTTACTGTGGTTTTCTTTTTGCTCCCTTTTCTAATTCCTGTTTGATGCAGTGTAATAATCCATACGTGTGTAGATATCTCATCTCATTTCATGTTACGATCAATTAAATGAGGAGCGTAGGAAGCCGAATGATGACGAAGTAAGTAAGTAAGGGAGGGAGGGAGCCAGGGGGTTGATTTCATCCCTTGGTTCGTCACACATCTCTGCAAACATCTCAAATCTCACTCCTCTCTCCTCATACACATCTCCCAAACTCTCTCCTCATAATACACATACATCCCTATACAAATCCCCTCGCACTTCCTTTCGCACATTTGCTTACACATCCTCTCACGACCTTGAACTTCACCAACGAAAACCCATGTTGTGATATTGCCGTATTCCCATATTCACACAAAGAAAAGTAAGAACTCACAAATGAATGTTCATAATAGTACGCATTACGCATTAAATAATCTACTTCTATCTATACGAGTGTATGGAAGCAGGGTATCATAATTCCGTCCGAGGTCAGTCCACCAACCACCCTGCAGTCAATACTGGTGGAGACCAATTGGGTAGTGAAGTTCGTCAAGTTCGTCGAGGTCACCGAGGTTCGTTGAGATAACTGAGGTAGTAGCTTAATCTATCTTCCCATTCCCAGCCCCCTTCCCATCCTTTCCGTCCTTGACATTCCCATTCACGTTCCCATTCATAACCCCCAAGTCCTCATCCATAGCAACAACTGTCATATCTGACCGAACCCGAAACCGTCGACCACGCCAATTAACCCCCGTGCCGAGGAACACGGCCCAAGTCCACAACGGCAACGCAAGGGTCTCGCGTCCAAGCCAGGCGAGCAACCACTCAGCAAAGGGCCTCTTTTCAGCCCCGCCGCGGCGCGTGCCTCGTGCAAAGGGGGGCGTGTTGCCGTCGACGGAGATGCTTAGTCCGGCGTGTAATCTCTTGAATACGGCCCTGTCGACGAGCATCCAGATCGTGACACTGAGTATCCAGCTCCATGCTAGCGCGGTCCAGGTCTGGGGTATGCCGAATGTGTCGTGGACCCATGGGACTGTGGTCAGGCCGAAGGAAAGATAGAAGCAGCACACGAGACTCTCGACGCCGTGCTCGACTAACGTAGCGGACAAGACGGTCCATTTCCGGGCGCGCAGCCAGCGGACTCTGCGCGCTGTGTATGCGCGGACCGACATGCCTGCGATAGGCTGAATGGCTAGATCGCCGTATACGAGACCGTGGTTGGCGAAGCCGGGGATGTGGGTGCGCCAGAGCAAGTCACCGATAACGTGGTCTTCGCATAGATACGAGGAGAAGTGGTCGATGCCAGTGGGGAGGGCGGGGACTTTGGTCGCGAGGAGGGGGTTGAGGGCGGGATTCGTGGCGTGTTCGAGGTGCGATTTGCGGAACATGTTGCTCTTGCCTACGATACACGGCGCAATGCCGACCGTGTTGATGGCGCAATAGAATTTTGCGTGTGTTGTCGCCATGAACATCTCTTCTAGTCGGCCGCCGCCGTGTGTCCATGAGCGAGAGGTTACCGAGGATGGCACGCTGACGTCGCCTGCGCCTGAACCGCCTGTGACTGAGGCATTGGAGAGCCGGGCTTGGCCGCCGGCGGTGACGTGGCTCATGGATGTGACGGTGTCCACGACGAGAGGGAGCTGGTGGACGAACTTGAAAGGTGTAGCATGGCGACCGTCGGGGTGGAAACCACATAATTTGTCGACGAGGCGGCCGGCGACATCCTCGGCGATCCAGACATTACAGTCGAGCGGCCAGACAATATCGCCTCGAGCCTCGCGGTACGCCCTGCTCACATTCCGGATCTTGGGGTTCGGTCCAATGTTATTGGCCGCTGCCCTCTCATCCGTGAGGTACGGGTCTTCAGCCTCGACGAAGACTTTGGCGTCGAAGTCGGGGTAGGAGGCTACGAGACGGCAGAGGATGGGGTAGGCGGGGTCTTGCTTGGACTCGACGCAGAAGTATATCGTCAGCTTATCGCGGGGGTACGTCTGGTGGAAGATGGAGGCGAGACATTCGTAGAGGCCTGGCTCGAGGCCCTTGGCTGGTCGGATGACGGTGACATGGGGGATCTCGTCTTTGGGGAGGGTTGGTGAGACGGGTTTGTTTGGTATTGACGAGTAATTCCGGAAACTGTTTTTTATTTTGTCAGATGTTTTTGTGCTGAATTGATACAGAGTGGGAAAGACAAAGAAGACAGAGACCTACAGCTTATATGTGCCCAGACCTTGGACGACGAGAACAAGACATCCCCAGAAAAGGCCTGCACAGGCAAGCAGGTAAATTATCGTGGGCATCAGAGTAGCATGGCGTAGGGTAAGCCGAGAAAGAGTGACGTGTGTAGGTGGTTGATAAGGCTGTCCGTAGTATGGCTGGGGTCTAGACTGGGTTGATAGGCGGTCGTGTTATCAGGATCAAATATGCACTGTTCGCACCATCGTAGGTACCTTGTAGGTTGGGAATAGTGATAGTAAGGTGGTAGATAGTTGTAAAAAGAGTGTGGTAACACGTAAGTAGGTGGGAAAAACGAGGTCTATGTATGTCAGGTATTCAAGTGAGAAAAGGGAAATAGAAGAGAGGCTGAAAAGAAAAAGATGAAAAATAAAATAAGAATAAGCTAATAGGTATTCAAAACAATGCATCGTCATTTTTCTCTTCCGTGCCTGCCTTCTAATGAATCGCTAAAAAGTATTTATTTATCTCCGGCAATCTGTCACCGACCCACACGCGACCTCATCCGTCATAGGTATATAAGTACATCAGAGCTTACCTAAATCCACATCATTTTACAAACAAAACAGACAAACATTAACCCGTGTGTAGTTAGTGCTGTGTTTAGTGGTGAAGAGAGAAATAACTAGGTATCATTAGAAAAAGCTTGAGTTTCAGAAAAGAGGTTGCACAAGAGAGGAAACTTGTAAATTATCTTTAATATTGTAAGGGTCGTTGAGCCGTGTAGGCGGTGATTGGGCATTGTCTTAGTGGACCCTGGCTGCAGCCATCCACTAAATATAACAGTGTGTAGATTCGTCACTCTTACTGTAAGTTCCTGTAAGACGATTACAATTACATGTGGGATATTCAATACATTGCGAACTTGAACTTGACAATCCATCTTATATAAGGATTAATACAGGTCTGTTATTACTGTATGAAACACCCATCACAGTCACACATTGCGGTGTTATTCTAGTAATCACTCCCGAGGAACTCGTCAAGGACTTCCAATTTCGGACGGGTTGCTTCCGTCTTCAGATCAGGGCTTCCAGGTCTTGTGAAGTTGAAGTCAATCCGCGAGGTGCAAAAGAAGATAATCTTGATAATTATTTATCCCTATGTCGTAGAGCATCTCGAAGAAACGCCATTGCTTTTCAACTCCATTAATATTTCGGGGGTTGTTAGCCGGCTGCGCAAATGCAGTCAGTGGTGTCCAGACCACTCTGTACGTCCCGAGAAACAAGTGTGCAGCGCCAATTTGGGACAGTCCCTTTGGTTTACGTCCCGAAGACTAGATTCTACGTTCATGAAACTCTCTCGGCCGTTTAAGAGGGCTATTAGCGACCGAGAAAATTGGGGTAAAGGAAGGGCTTGATTTTCTTCTCTTGTTTCTTGAGTCTAGTTTCTGGTCACAGCGTGAGTCTGGCTTATTGTATCTTTAAAAAGAGGGAAAATATGTAGCTGGGACCTGGGAAAAGGGTGAGCGTAGTTTGGGCTTGGTTTTCTGTTGGTTGCGACGTGTAGCGTCGGTCATGAGAGTGAAGAGAGCTGTGCGGGTAGGCAAGAAATGCATGTTAAGATGTCAAGTAAGGATAATAAGGACCTGGATTGTCGAACAGTAAAAATCAAATCCAGGTACAAAAGTTTGAGACACACCTAAGTGAGGGCGGGGAGGAGGCGGTCGTTGCTTATCCGCTCACATGAAGCTGGGCTTTAGAGCTGGGGGGTTAAAGAGTCAAGGTATACTGTCTATTTACGTTCTATCAAGTAGGTACATTATCATTGTCATATTGAAGTGTACTCTGATGCTGCCTCTGAATCATGCTGTTATTGTGCTAGGTAAACTCAAGATCTTTTTCGAGCAAGGCGACGATACCCGAATACACGCCTTCACACAATTCCTCATTATCCAGCGTCAGACCACCACTATGGAGTTCACCATCAACACAGCGCGTCACAGCAGCCGCATAATTCGAGCTCGCCATCCTTACATCTTGTAGCAGTCGCTTGACCGTCATATAATCCTGCAAGGGCTTTTTGTGAGAAAGAGAGTTTTCTTGGGGTGTCCGTAGTAAATCGATCGTTTTACCCTGGATCAGCTCTATCAAGAGCACGCCCAAGGCTACCAAGACCGGATTCCGAGGGAAAGGGGCATCCTGGGACTGATTGCTTGGGTTTTGAGTGTTGGTGGGCAGGCTCTTGATTACGAAGGGCTGATCGTAGAAGGGGTAATCTTTCTTTTGGATGAAGAAGATGTCCTTGCTGGTTAGTGTTTCTGAAACCCATGGACTGCCGTGTAGTTGTAGAATGCTCGAAGAGATGATCACTGCGAGGTGTAGGCGGTCTTGATATGTTAGGTAGATGGATGTATCCTTCTGTTCGAGAATTTGCTTTAGGGAGACGACGGACCAGCAGCGCGTATCTTCGGTGATTGACGTTTGTATAGGATGTAAGGTGTATTTCTCTTGGGATGACTGGTCTACGACCATTCCGTATGAACTGACTTGTGCCTGTTTCTGGGCTTGTTTGA
The DNA here is from genome assembly GCA_022385695.1 of Xylaria arbuscula. Classification (NCBI taxonomy): domain Eukaryota; kingdom Fungi; phylum Ascomycota; class Sordariomycetes; order Xylariales; family Xylariaceae; genus Xylaria; species Xylaria arbuscula. Next base: position 270,868 of record MU279366.1, on the reverse strand, counting down.
TTTTTTCGCAGAGATTCGTTATCGCGTCCAAATTGTACAGCCCAATGCTTGCAACCCCGATTGACAATGTTTGGATAGAGGCATGTATGTTCACGCCCTGGGATATTGATTCCGTTTTCGTCATTGTTATAGTTGAGGACGTAATGTTTGATGAGCCAGCGAAGCTTACAGACTTTCTTGCTTTTTCCTTTTTGGGTTGAATCGGTAGGCTCTTGGGTTGAAGGAGAGGTGTGTTGTCTGTCGGTGTTATTTTCGGCTTGACCAATATCTCCTCCCATTCTTTCTCCTGAGATCCATTCGCAATGCCAATAGATTGACGGGAGAAGGCGAGCTGGAAGGTTAAATTGCTGATGACCATATGGCTATCATCTGTAGGCGTAATATTTGACCGCTTTTCCAGCTTGAGACTGATATCGTGACTGCAGGGGCAGTCTAGACTAGACTTCAAAGCGTGATAGAGGCCTTTCGACACAGTGCGCAGAACCTTGAAAAGTTTCCCCTGGGAACGAACTTTTCGAGCTGGCTCCAACTCTATGTTTCGATCGGTCAGGTTCTCTAGATTGGTAACTCCTTCCTTGATGATCAAGAGGAGGTCAGCGTATTGAGAACGACTCAACGTGAAAATGGTTCGCTTCAGCGATGAGGCTTTCTTGCCGCTCTGGTTTTCTATACGCTTATTCATTTCGTCAACTGCCCTCTTGATATCCGTGATGGTATCCTCGAATAAGCTATAGCCTTCCCACAGGCGAGAATGGATCCTCCCTTGGGTTTTCTCTTCCTTCCAAAGACCCCCCAGCGGCTCTTTGATCATGGCTTCAATCTGAGACTCTGACACGATACCGACGAGTAACTTCTCGCAGACATTTTGAAGTTTGACGCGCTCTGTGTCTAGGTTCCGAACAAGGCTGCGCAGCTCGTGTTCATATCTGCGCCATTTCTTGAGGGTAGACAGGCCGTCACTGTAGTGTTCAAGTGCTGAAATAAGAAGAGGCACGGCCCCGAGGACGAGGCCCGCTACTTCCAAGCCTGACATTGTTAATCTCTATGATACAATTGAGACCATTTTATTCATCACAAAGACAACAGCTCATCGGTTGGTTGTGATAGCTATGAGCCTGAAGAGCCTGACGAGCTGAACAGGAGCGGGGAAATATGCATATTCATGATACGATAAGTGGTAATCTCTGATCTGATTGGGTGCGTAGCATTAGAGGGCGCTTACGGTAATGAAACAATGTTATATTTCACCTGCCCCTCACTTTGACATAACGTAATCTCGATTTGCGAAGATGAGGCTGCGGTTTCGCAGCTGTGATTAATACCGCAGACTTCCATTAAGATGGTATTATTCAATCGAGAATAGAGTCCAGCTGCTTTTCCAGCTAATCGTCGTGACAACCTATTTCACGATGACTGAAACTATCGCCAGCCATGTCACGCATTGCCTCACCTTGTTTCGAGATGGCCTCCCGCCCATTGGGACAGGGGAGCGGGATCCGTCGGAAGAGAAGCTTATACAGAGAATCAGAGATGAACATACCAGGTTCAGAATATGGACTGGTAATATAGGTGCACATCGCGTGGGGATGAGCTCACTCGATTATCGGCTTCGAGACTCATCACATATTCGTGATCATATTGTCCGACTCCTAAAAGACCTTAGGTCATCGGTTGAAGATGTTATAGCTATCCTTAGTGGGGAAAAGTCCCCATGGGATCAGCTTAGCTCCGACGAAGATTCCGACGGCGATGGAGATGACGAATTCGAAGACGAAGAAGACAGCGAGTTTGACAACGATGGCGCTGATACGGAATTAGGGCAGCTTACTCTTGATGTGACAGACATTATTAATTGCCTTCTACGCATGAGTATAACTATCAGGAATCCATCGCGACATGATCGATTCATCGACTCACAGTCCACTGAGATGTTGCACTACGAACCATTTGACGTTCAACATGTGCGCTCCAAATTCAGCACACTAGATGCAGAATTATCCAAGAGACTGGGTACAGCCATTACGCGAAGACGGCAATACTTCAAGTATCGAGAGGCTCACCATGGGAAGCTTTCTTATGGGCTTGAAGGTCATGATCATCTGGACATAGCCCCGGAAACGATCGCATCGTCTATTCCGGAACATTTGAAGGACAAGCAGGGACCTGTGGAGCCTACTATAATGAAGCCTGATGATGGGTGTTCGGAAAGCGGTTTCTCTCAAACGTCGTATGCTCTGACTATGGTCAATGATGGGCAGCGTCAAATCCCCCCGTTACCTGAGGAAGCGAGCAAGGGACCGTTTCAGTGTCCTTTTTGCTTCATGATAGTTGTAATTACGAACAAGTCATTGTGGAAGTAAGCTTTTCGCCCAACTCCTTGCTTTTATCTTTTGATTACTCTTTCCTGAATTGCTTGAGCTTGATTGATTAATACTCGTCGAAGGAAACATGTGTATGGGGATCTGAGGCCATACATTTGCCTTGTCAAAGACTGCAAAACACCAGACCAAGAATATACTCGCCAACATGAATGGATTCAACACATGGTAGATAATCACTGGAAGACCTACCAGTGTCCATTCCCCTGCGATGTGACGTTTGCTTCTTCTTCCGATTGCAAGGACCACGTGATTCGAGATCACGCAGATATGGCGTCTCTAGGCCAAGTGGATGATTTGGTCGGGCTTGGGGCCCAGCGAATCGATTCTTTGTCGAGGCTTTCGTGTCCCCTCTGCCCTGATACCCTGGGGTCCGTCAAACAGTACCAACGTCATGTCGGACGACATCAAGAACAACTTGCCCTTTTTGCTTTGCCAAATATTTCCAATGACGATCAGGAAGACGGCGACGACGACGATGAAGACAACTCGAGTTATTTAAATGTTACCTTAGATCATGTCCCACAGCGGGATACGAGTCCGATTCCGGACACCTCCCGGAATCGGGATCTTAATTCCAGGATCACACGGAGTGATCGGAGCTCGAGTTTTCATTCCGCATCGGTTAGCTCAGCCGCTCGTTCTTCACAGCGGCATATAAGTCCAATTCCGGGTACTTCACAGGATCAAGATTTAGAACAGGACATTGATTCAAATATAGAAGATCAAGTAAGCACTACTCAGGTTTTATAGTGGAAGCCTTATAAGCTTATCCCATATCTTCACTTTATTTCTCGCGGACTGTGGCTGACTTGGTGACATCTAGGAAGTAACAGACGCGCTTTTGCGACAGGTATGGCTGCAGCTGATAAGCATGAAATCGAGATTCGACGCGGTAAGCACTTTCTATATGGCGGAGTGTTTGAACTACTTGCCTATACTTTCTAACGAATGCGTCTACTTCTAGATCAAGTTTATGCTGTGCGACCCATTGCAGGGAGATTTAGACAACTATCAAGTCGAACTAGCCCGGGAGCAGCTACAGGTGAGTATTGTTTGAACTCTACATAGAGATCTAGTGGAGTCATCTCGTACTTTCATTTTACTGCTTTGGTCTCGTGTTGACGTAGCTTTAGATGCTGGAAAGAATCGAGCGAGCAATAAACCGGCAACGATCATTGATACAGCAGCAACGACCACGGAGAGAGTTGCAACAATCACGGGGAGAGCTGAGGGCTATCCAGAAAAACCTAGAAATTCTGGGGAAAAATTTGTGGCGTCTACAGCCCAAAATGTCTTTTCTTGGAAGACAGGGTGGAGATGCTAAGGAGATCGATATCATAAACTCACCAGGCTCACCATCATCAAGGCACAAGCTAGGACCGCTATCAGTTACGTCCAGAGACACCCCTGAAATAGCACCACTACTCGACGTGGTTCATCCCGGATGGATTACGCAATGGGAACCGTCAAGCGAGAAATTCTATTATGTAGAGCTTTCGACTGGCGTTTCGCAGTGGGAGGTTCCCACCGATGCCGTCCCGGGAGGCTCTCCGGCACAATCAAACGAGCATCCGCATGGCGTCCTGGACCCACGAGAACTCATAACCGAAACTATAGATAGAACACCTGATTTTCTCCGTGACGACGCTCGACGCACTGAAGCTGGTTCTCTGAAGCTCGAGTCGCGAGAAGTCGAGACTGTCGACAGACGGCCACCCCCCAGGCCGGAACCCCTGTTCCGCTATGGAGAGAGCGAGGATGAGGGGGCGATTTTAACCATAGTTAAGCACCATGGCCCCCTCCCTGCGCCTCCACCACGAGCCCGTGTGCACGACTCCGTTCCGCGTCCTTCTTCTCCACCGCCAGCCTCGGTGCGGGCTGCGAATGTGGCGACCGCACATACGGCAGAGACGGCACTAAGTGACCCATACCATGAATTAACAGAGCATATCAGCAAGAAGCCAGGTACCTTACTGGACCATCCTTCGCCGGAGGACAACAATCCAGTACCAGAGGAACAACGGGTACGCGCTACCCGAAACGAGGGTGGTCAGTCGAGTGACAAAAGTCAATGGCGGTGGACCTGCGTTAGTTTCCAATTCTCGCCCCGCGCTCTCATGCTTGGCTAATAAGGCTACAGTGTAACTGCTCTTTCAGCAACTTATCTTACGTCTTTCACACCGACTGCCTAGAGTGTGGCCACCACCGAGATGGTCATTGCCGCATCTGGGGATGGGCAAGGCCAGCGGCTAAAGGCCCAGATGGGAACTCAGGGGGGAGAGATGATGGCAATGCTACTACTATCGAAGCCTCTCACGGTGCTGTCATCGAGGATAACCCCTCCCGGAGAAGATCGAGCCATCGCGACGTCGTGAGGGTTGAACATCTGCCCGGTGGCGAAATTGTGCTTTATGAAGAAAAGGGTGAAAAGGCCGAAGAGGCTCCATTCGATGGGCCTTCTTATAGACGAGGGTCACGTATCGAAAAGGACAGCAAAGGCAGGATGTCCATCACCGTGCCTAAATATCGCAGGCCAAGGTACGTACAACAATATATACACATATGCGTGAGTTCGCCGAGTTGCATGCATCTAGCTAACTTTGGTGTCTGAATTAGGTCCACCTGAGCGGACGACGGCTTCATGCGTTGGTGACGCAAAGTTTTGAGAGCGAGCTGTCTGCCCTTCATATCACCGGGCAGACTTATAGAGAGCCATGCGAGCTCGGTTCTGCGTGGACGTCAAGATTTCCCTCGTCTATTCCCCTATGAAGTATAACAACCTGAAGTATCGCTGCGATGAATAGACCACCAAAAAGTTGTATTGAATAGGTAACTTTAGATGGGCTGAGAATACTCAAATGAATGAAGATTCCTGTAGATGTAAAGACGACTTTTGGGATTTTCAATGGGAGGGGAGGTTCTGGAGAACCTTAGTTCGTACTCTAGGATTATAGCGATTGTTGATTGAACATATGAGGCTTTGCATATACACTTAGACTTGATGATTTATTGTTGTAGGAATCTGAGTGTATTGTTACAGTGCGGAGATGATAATACTGTAGGCACCTTACAGGGCCTAGCCCCACTAAGGACCCTCTGAAGCTCAAGTAGGCCCGAACGCCGAAGGTCCGAAGGTCCCCCCAACAGGCTAGAAAAAGCTTCCTCTTCCTCTTTTACCTTAAATCCCACACTCACCAAACCAACTTTGTTTGTTTTTATTCTTGACCTTGCCCAGAGCCGTCAGGATTCATTCTGACCACGTCTCACACTTTGGAAATATGTGAACGCTTTTGCTGTCTGCCTGCCATCAACAGGCTATTCTATTCTTCTACCATTCATTGCTATTCCTCGCCTTGTGGCCTGTTGCTCAGCATTGGTTACTCTCGTAACCTTATTTCTACCTATAGACGGTAAGTTTTACTTTCATTTCTCTTCAAGCCTCGCCATTCGATGAGTCAATGTTTCCTACGTTGGACATATATCGCGGTGATGACAGACTTTATACGGAGCTTAGAGTCGAGGGTTTCCCTCTTCTCGATGAGTGCGCCAAAATAGACTACAACGGTATCTGAGCGATAAATCGACCTACACACTTCAAACATTGTTCGCCCAAGTACCTGGCCGAGTCTTTGCTAACAAGTTCGGAAGGTCTCGAAATGAGTCATAGCAGCCATGGAAGACATCGCGAATCATGCGCCTGTCGCACTCGAACCTAAAGCTCCGAGACAACCTCGACAGCGACAAGACAGGACAGCCACCAGACCGCAGAATATCCCTTTTCACCAGCTTTACGCACTGCCTGCTCCCATTCGTACTGTTCCCCTACCGAGCTTCTACCCCAACAACCCACTGTCACTTTTCCATGTGCTCTGGGCATGGGCAAGCCAGTTGGTGTCTCCGCCTCCAGCCGAGCCCTCGGTCATTCACCAGGGCCACTGGTCGCCCATGACACGATCTGTACACATCCGAGATCCGAAATCCATCAGGGCTCTCTGGGAACAGGGCTTTTTTGGTAAAGGATGCTATAGTCGGAGCGAGCCCAATTGGTTGAAGCGCGAACAGAATCGTCAAGGCCAAGGCGAGAAGAAGGTCTCGGAACTTGTCACAGTTCAGAGACGCGAAGAGCGGAAGATGATGAAGTGGGAGCGTGCGAGGAAAGAACAAGAAGCGATCCTCAAAACCCGGCTTGAAGAAGCCTGGGTTGCACCGGTTGGTCCCAAGGAACTCCTCGCCTTGCCAAACTCACATCAAGACCTTCTGTCCTCTGCCGGGCTTGTCAACGGACATGCATTGTCCAACAACTTGCCACCCTCAACTGAACCACACACTCCGATTACTTACGCCCCAGGAGTAAGCAGAGGTCAACTTACACCTCCCACTCCTAAACCGGCGGTCAATGGTGATCGAATCAATGAAGGTAGCAATATACCCTTCCCATCGCTGAATGGGACCCATCTTCCGAGTCCACCAGAGACCCCTGTACCGAAGTCTGTCAAGCCCTTACCGGACAACGGGGCTTCAACTTTGAAGCGAAGAAAAAGTGTACGATTCTCACCTACCGTAGATTCGACGACTTTTCAGCTCGGTGACCCTCCAAGTCCTCATCCTAAGTCCTCGTCGAATGGCAGCGCACCCAATGGTACAGTTGTCAACGGCTCAGTACCATTGCCACAGCCTGTAGAGACAATTCCGACAGAAGTGTCTGATGTTCCAGCCGCTCCAACTGAGATTATAGATAGAGAGCATCTTCAACTGACTCTTGAAGAAACCTTCTATTTGGCGTATGGTCTGGGTGCTCTCACTGTCATAGATCCTACCACTGAGAAACCCATAAGCACCCAAGACTTGTTCCAGCTATGCCGTCAAATGTACTCCTTCTCGCCCACACCAGCAGTATTAGGACCAGATGACCCGTTCCTTATTCAATACGCTGTCTACCACCATTTTCGGTCACTGGGCTGGGTTCCTCGACCTGGTATCAAATTTGGAGTTGACTGGCTTCTATATATCGGTGGACCAGTCTTCTCACATGCTGAGTTTGCTGTCAATGTGTTACCCGCCTACACAGAGCCTTATTGGAAGGCTCAGGGTCGCGAAGCTCCGAGAAAGTCATGGCACTGGTTGCATTCCATTAACCGGGTCCAAAGTCATGCACTGAAGACCTTGGTGCTTGTATATGTTGACATACCACCACCTACGGAGGCCACAGACCCTTCAACCATATTAAAGCGGTTTAAGATTCGTGAATTCGTCATGAAGCGTTGGCTTAGTAACCGTAGTAGAAACTAGTCCTCATGATGTTCGACAGGATATTGCAGCATAGCGCTAAATGGTTGGATTTTAGCATAAATACAACAAATTCTAGACAATGAACATATCCTCTCTGGTGAAACTTTCACTGCATCTATCGTGTGTATTGATGAGGCGAAGGTGTATAATGATCGTACAATGTTGTTATCCTTTAATTTTAGACTGATCCAAAATATGTATATACACTATATACGTGCCCAGCTCTATATATTCCAGTTTAGAGTAATATACTGTTCCTCTTTATACCATTCAAATGTTCACTCAGCTTCTTACCGAAGTATCAGATTCATCATCACCAACATCCTCTCCATCCTCAGACAACTTCTCTCCAGTCTCAGGCAAAAACCGAGTAGAAACAGTGAACCCAAGCCCAAGCAAAACCAGAATAATCCAAATAAGATACCCACCCAAAAACTGACTCCCCGCCCCAACAGCAAACAAACTCGAAAACAGCGCAGGCGAGAAAGACCTCAATCCGCTCGTCAATGTCAGCGCAACCGCGTTTAACATCCCCAGCGTCTCGTGCGAAGGTGATACATCGTTCAGCGCGAGCTGGGCGCCTGTGAACGCCATGCTGACACCCGGACCAAGGGAGAGGAAGACGGGTGCTAGAACCCAGAAGGCTGTGTTGCCGGGTTGGGTGTGGAGGCGTAACACTGCGTTTAAGATGGGCATTAACCCGAGGAAAAACGGGTATGCGGCGCCGCAGATGCGCATTAGACCGTTTGTTCCGAGACGGTGTTGGAGGGGTGGGAAGAAGATCAGAAGCCAGATTGCTTGGGATAGACCTGTCAGAGCCATGAAGAGGGAGATTTGAAGGGGTGAGAAACTCAACCCGCCTAGGTCTATGCTTGTTGCCCAGAAGACTGGCACCACGGCTGTGTAGGCGAATGCGAGCAGCATTACGTGCCCGTAGTTGTATAGGACTATGCCTACGCCTGGGGCTTTTAGGAGGTCCCAGGTTGAATGCGGGTGTAAACGGGGTGTTGCCCCTTCAGCTCCTTCTTCATCCTCTTCATTGCCATTAGAGGAAGAGGAGGGTTTCTCGCGAACAAGTGTCTCTTCCAAGAACAAAGCGCTAGTAACCACAGCCGTAAGGCCAATAACAGCAATAACAGTAGATGAAAGCGCATAGGGAAACGTCTCAAGGAAATGCACATTCTTAAATACACCCGGGTATTGATGGACAGGATCAGCTAAAGCACCGCCGACAAGCGGCCCGATGAGAATGCCTAGATTCCCCGCGACCGCGAACCACGAGAAAGCCGTCGCCTGGGTATGGCGCGTAGAGTGTTCGGAGATCATAGTCCTAATCGTCACGATAGAACCAGCGAACACACCCGCGATACACCGAAACAAAATCATCTGCCAAATCGTCTTAGCAAACCCGAAAAACGCAGTAGCAATAGCGACTCCGAGCAAAGAGAACACGAGAATGGGTTTACGCCCGATTCTATCCGCGGCTTTCCCCCAGAGGACCATGACGAGCATTTGCGTGAGAGAGAACAAGGACTCGATTAGTCCGGAGTAGAAACCCATGTCTTCTTCGGCTAGGTTGCCGTTTTCTTGTACCATTTTGTTGATGTAGGGGAATATGGAGAAGAAGGCTACTGGTTCTATTAGGCGGGCGTAGCAGAGGAGGAGGATTTGGGTTTTTGGGAGGGGTTTGGTGGTTCGGTCTGTGGTTGATGGGGTGGGTTGGCCTGGAGTTGAGGAGGATGTTGATGAGAGTAGGGGCTTTGCTTCCTCTGGTACTGCTCCTGGTACGATTGGTGAGGATGAGGCTACTAGGAGCGGTGTTGTCTCTGTCGTGATGGCATCGTCGTCTTCATCGCGCCTCGACGCATGGGTTTCTTGGGAGGAGCTCATGATGAATCCCTTATCCTATCCTTTTTACAGATCAAACCCTTCTCTGAAATAAAAAGATGTAACCAAGATGAATACGAGATTATGCCCAAGATAAATATACTATAAGAATGAATTCGAAGATCCCATCACCAATTCTAATGAAGTAATGTGAAATGTAAATATACGTGTCTGACCGGCCAGACGTGGCCCCGATAAGAAAAAGTAAATGGAGGTTGAGTTCTTACATGCAGCTGCGGAAGCTCCCGACTTAGTAATACCACCGTATACGCGACGAACGCCTATCCGGATGAAGATTAGTACATGGAGTTTATTAATGCTGGGGAAGACGTCAATTGCACTATACTTGAATGGGTTAGGTTGGTCGTATAATTCGGACCGCGACATTGACATTGTTTAAAGATCGTTTCTCTTGAATATAAGATCACGTAAATATGCCCTAAGTTTTCCCCGGTGATCTCAATGTACTGATGATAGGCAAGACTGAATAAAGTTCTGTGTTTGGATCGGATGTTTCTCCGTCGTGTTGCACGGCGTTTACTGTGTAATCACCATTCTTGATAAGAAGGAGCTGCATGCGATCGGCCTATGACATGTTGACCGGTCAGACCGGTTTCAATCGTGATAACGGCATCTCTGTATCTTTCATGCCTCCAAGCAGTCCAAGGAAGTAGGAACGGTGTGGTCGGACATTTTGCAAAACCTCATTGGGTTTCTCACCCGACCTTCCAGTAGACTATGTAATCCTATCATGAATCTTTCCGGTTGCGTGAGAATTTAGCTGGGGTTGTATTAGCTTCTACCTAAGAAATGTTACCGTATCGCAATTGAGTGTGGTGTTGTTGGACTTGCCCTTGCCACCGCGAATTCCCAACATCGGCAACTATCAACCTAAACTCTATAGCATTGACACTGAAGGAAGAACGACGTGTAGTGTTTACATATTACCCTTTTCGGTCAATTTATGTTGACTCCCCTCTTCTTCAACGTTGCAATCCTACTTGATACATCACAACATCACAATATCACAATACACATACAATAGAACATATGCGGCATCTAATATTCTACTTTATTTTCTATTTTTACATTTATCAAAACGGCCTGCGCTTCTTCCCAGACATCTACGATCATCACGATTTTTATTACAACCCTACAGCAGATTTGGCACTATAGCACTATCTCCTTGCTCGTAGCACAACACAAGTAAGACCACCAAATCTAGCCGCTCAGTTCTGAGATTAAATCCTACTTGTCCTTAAAGTGTCGGTCTTGTCACTAATATTCCACCTCCAGAGTTCCTTAAGGGGAAGTTACTAAGCACCCCAACTCTCTTTTTACGGACGACAAAAGGGACTGCTGTATCATAGCCTAGCTCTGGGATGTTTAAATCTAGATGATCTCAGCATGCCTGGTAAGGTCTTATGCGTCCCATTATGTCTCTCGGGACCTTGTCTAACTCCATACCGACTCAGGCTCTCGGCAATACAGAAAATGATGAACAAGATTGCTGAGTTCACCAAGGACTATCTCGTATGCACGAAGCAAAAAGCGCGTCGGAAGCAGCTCGGAAAAAGAACGTGCCGTTGGTAATTTTGGCTTTTTGCCATAGTGTGCACATTGATCTCAAACTTTGAGGTTCGCGAAGAGAAACTACAGACCTCGACATCCTCGTGGTAGCAACCTTCTTTGAGTAGGCAGATATTCGACTGAAAGGATTGGAACTCAGCTCCCAAACTTCTCCATTCTTCCTCTCAACAACAACTCCCAAATGGGATACTCATACGAGTACTGCATATCATGTTTCTGAGGTTCTTCAGACCTAAAGAACATCCTTATGATGGTCATTCATTAATTTCTAACATTATATTCGTTACTTTTATCTCAGCTAAGACCAAAAGGTACCCCTCATTATATAAGAGACGGCCGCACTAGCTACGAACGTACTAACGGCGCTGAAACAACCCTTCAGCCCAGAGAATGCGGTGCGAGGAGCGCAGCAGCAGCAACGCATAGCACGCCCAGAGTCCTAGAAGGCCTACACGAACTTAGCAACTGACGAGAACTACCTTGGGGCATAGCCCTACCACCGAGCTCCCTTACTTCGACCAGCAGTGCCTTCTAGCGGTCGGTTTAATGGAGAAGAGAATCGCGAAAGCGCCGAGCGCACTGGTTAATAATCATAAACGACTATGATAAATTGAAAAGATCCACCGATAATTCCTAGGGGTACTGAAACTTGACTTTAATATCTCCAGCACCCCAGGCGGCCCAGGAGGGGAGATGATTCCCTCCCCAGATTTCACAATGGCAGCCCTCGTAAGTCATGCTCGGCTATGTAGCCATAGCATAGACCGGCAAGGATGCCGCCATGATGAAGGGAGCTGACATATGTATATAGAGAAGTTTATACGCCTCAATCAATTGGTTGCGCGCTGCGCTCACCGCCGCAACCGCCGCCCGCGCCGCCGTCGAGGCCCGTGCCGCCTCCCTCGAGGAGGAGAACAGGGGCCTCCGTGCCCATATCGGTGAATCACCACCTACTGAGTTTGTCCATTCATCGGTGCTAACTGCATGGATGTACAAAGCCGCAATAACTTCCGCTGCCGGTACCCGACCCTGCTTACTAGGCCCTCCGGGGGCGACGGATTCGCGGGGGTCGCTGGCCTCATGTTGCCAACCTTGACATCTCTAGTCAGTACTGATCACAGTATTCACACTATTTAGACTAATTTCATCCTTCTTAGCATAAGCATCAGTATAACCATGATATATTCAACTGAATAACTTTTGTTCTTGGCGATTGGATCGCTGCTGCTGAGAAGGTCCTCCGACACATCAACAACTATATGAAGATGGGTCGTATGAGTCTGTCAACGACTGGGATACTCTGGGTAAGTTGTGCCCGGCTCTACCCTCCTGCTCCCCCGATTCGACTAGCAATTGGCTAATGGGCTAAGAGTTCGTGTTTTAAAGGTCCCAGACCGAAACCCAATCGATAAATGTGGTCCGTTTTGGTGATAGGTTCAATTCACACTCATGTCCAAGGAGTGGATGCGCTTTTCCCTTCCCACCCAAGCACACCACCAAATGCTTAACCAACATCATTACAAATATTATCAACTGTCCCCAAACCCCAAGCCCCAAGTCCCAGCTCTCCCCTGATCGACCAGCCAAGCCCAGCCACCCAGACAATCGCCACCACGAACTTTGCCTTTATCCACTGCCCTCAGCCGACCTTAGCGCTACGTCGCCAAGGTGTACAGCGCGCACGCCGGCAAGCAAAAGTATCTAAGAGCCAGGTAGTAGCAAGAAATGCATTGGCGGGCAAACAGGGGAGCGCAACTGGGTTGACATTCGGTACTATCGGTACCAAGAGCGGCATTGACGCTGTCGTCCGATACCCAAGTCTCATGGAGACCTTTTCGACGGATCTATATCATCAACTGAAAAAGGCTCTCAAAGCTTAATGCAGCACATAGCCGCGCAGGCAGCTGTCAGTATATTTGATTATTTATACGGGCTGGCATATGAAAGAAACTCCTTGGCGTTTTGTTCATTTTCTCAAGACCCTTTGACCTCGACGCCTCTAAACTCGAAGAATTCTATCATATCGGTATCTCCGATCAGCTGACCTATAGCGTGGGTCTCGAATGGAATCACCACATCCACCCCGGAGCTCGAGCCTGATGAGCCGTGAGAAGGGCGGGTCGGGTACAGGGTGACCATGTTCTCAAACACGGTATCGGCAATAAACCTCGCCGCCGCCGGTTGCCCGATGCCAAAATCTTCGTCGCAGATCAGCACCTTCCGCCAGTCGGTAGCTGCCAGAGACATGGGGGGCACCGAGTCGAGCCGAACGTGTAACGTTGACTTGTCTTGGATCGGGGCTGCCGTCTTTAACATTTCATCCATTGTCTGAGAGGTAACGCTCTGTGTGACTTTGCGTATGAAGGCAGCTAATCGTGAGAGGGGTACTTGGGAGATGACGTCCGCCAACGATGGGGGGTTCTCCTGTCGAAAGGACAGACCTCCGCACACGAGATTGCCCTGATATCTCTCATGAATCGGAGGGTTGACTACAGTCATATTAGTTTCTATTCCTAGCCATGAGCTTGGGGGGCTTGCTCACGTCGTTGGCGCATGTTCACTGAGACCAGGAACACGGCCGGTCCAGATAGGTCAGGCTCGTAGATAGCTGCCCGGTTCTTCGTAATGATGCGCCACAGAAAAGCAACTATTGCGTCGTAGGTAGATATCCACGTGCCGTCATCGGGAGTGGCTAGCTTCTTCAGTTCCGCAACCTTGGCTTGGTCGATATGAAAGAGAAGCCATGAACATGGGAGCCAGCCTGGGTGCCTCTTTGGGGCATCTGGTGGCTGTACTTGATCTGCCAATGGGACTGGCGGGGTGATGAAACGGGATCTGTCCATCCACGTCTCGTCCCAGTCGGGAAGCTCCGCGCCGGCGAAGACGGCCCTGCAGTTCCCGGCAATCTGGCGCACGAAGCTGGTCAAGCCGGCGACGTCACAGACCAGATGATGTCTGTGGACGGCGAGAATACAACCTCCGCGCACGAAGGTGAGTTGGAATGCGCAGACGTCCGGGCAAGTGCGCGGATGCCGCTCGCTAGCCATGGTCATTCCCGCGATCGTGATCAGTGCAGGATCACCAAGGACCTGCGAAATAAAGCCTGCGTTCTCCAACTCGCTAAACGAGGGATAAGTATCGCCGGGCTTGTCGAGCCAGCGCACGTCGAACCGGACGGTGCTGGAGGGCTTCTTCACGATCGAGAAGTCCCCAAACTCGTTAACTTCTATTCTTCCAACGAAGTGTCGACACTGTCCTAGTGTCATCTCAAGCGCCTCCCGGAAGCCCTGAGTGATGGACTCTGTGTTCTCATCGGCCAACTTGAAGAAGATCGCCCAGATGCTATAGTGCTGGGTGACAACATGGTCAACTGTGGACAGTCGGAAAGTCTCTGCGGTAGTCGCAAGTTCACCAGCTGGGTGGAGGTAGTGCGTCTCCATATCGGCAACACTCGAATGCAATCAAGCCTTTTCGGAGCAGAGCTGATATCCTTTCGGGTAAAAGTTTCAAAACAAGAGCAAAGGTGCTATGTCGGAGATAGGTATGATGACATTTGAATCGGCCTTCGTCTCACTTACATTAGCTGTGACCCAAGACTGCGTCTTAAAAGCGGCTGGCTATTGCTATTAATATGGTAGAGAAAACCCCAGTCTGATTACTAAGTCTATGTCACCTACTAAATACACGAGGCCCTACGCGCTTGCTCCTACATGGCCTATCGCATCAGATATGTCCATTAAGACGACAGACCCGTAACCCTATTGGCAGCTCCTTTTCACGTAAGCTATGTCACAGATACAATCAGGGTTGGTACATGTCTCGCGCCGTGTATGGCGGATCCCCAGAAGCGCCTGGCCCGAAGCAGCACAAGGATGCTTCTCCGCAACGTGGTATCAAAGAAGGCGAACCCTACAAGGGGTATGAAAACACCAATGATACGCCCCACGCTGATCCAGACGACGTCGTGAAAGTGTTCAAATCACTACCAATGATCTCTGGAGATGGTCTGGTGTGGATTTTGCTAAAAATATTTACAGCTAGCGCCTGAGTTCTCGACTGTTATATTGCCGGCGGCGAGCAGGGCGGTAATGAGCTATCTTGAAGAAGAAAGCAGCACATTTCATTGTGTAGATTCTCGTCGTGCCTCTATTCAACGCAACTCGCCAGGCTATGTAGTTAATTTATAATTCTGAAAGGGCGTCCAATATTCTAGAATTCTTCGTGGTGATGTTGATTCGAGAGCAATCACATAAAATCTCTCTCTGGGTAGTTTAGGACTTGACTACAACACGTACGCCCTTGGATTCCCATTTAGGCATCGCCCTCACGAGATCCACAACGAAGTCAACGTCGCTGCGATCCGTTTCAAAGAGCTCTAGTTTGTGCCTCCGAAACAGAGTGGCCAGAGCCACGTACATGTCCATCATGGCCAGGTGCATGCCAAGGCAGACTCGAGAGCCACGGATGAAAGAAACTAGATAGTACGAAAGTGGGTGTTCGCTATTATGGGGCGCCTTGGGATCACCGAGCCAGCGCTCGGGCACGAACTCCAGAGGCTCCGGGAAAATATCGGGATTTGTGTGCATATGATATGCATCCATACTCACAGCTGATCCAGCCGGAATCGTCCACGATCTGTATTTCATTGACTCTAAGCGATTCACACGCGGAAGACGCTGTACAGAACCAAATGATAGCCGAAGTGCTACTCCTTTTCGGTTAGCACATGTCCCTGTGTGGTAGTACGGGTTTCGTGCCGGAGATGGAAGGAAGTCGCTCACATTCATTAATCACAGCAGTGAGGTATGGCAGCTTTTCAAGCTGCGCCCAAGGAAGGATGTTGTCGGCATCTGGCATTGCCTTATCAAGCTCCGCCTTCAAACGTCTATAGACTTCGGGACTCCAAAGTATATGAAACGTTGCAACCGAAAGCGTCCACATTGTTGTCTCAATGCCGGCGCCGCTGAGACTCATCGCCTCTTGAGCCAACCTGTGGAAAGAAAGCTCTTCCGGGGGCAGATCTGATGCGAGAATGTCATGAAAGACGGTTGGGTGAGAAGCATCCTTGGCAGCCATGTTCTTGCCAGAGAGCACGTCGCTGATCTGTCGACGTATGGCCTGCGGTTGTTAGTCCGTGATGGTCGTAATATGGCTCTGTTCCATTGTACGCTTACCTTGCGATAGTCCAAGATCGGCTGGAATGAAGGGATTAGGCTTCCCAAGAGGCGGTCGGGCATCCAATGCATCGTTTTGATGAGGAAGTTGAAATGCGTGGTATAATGAGCAGCATACACCCAACTCATTAGCGCCGAAGAATACTGCGATTTGAAGTCAGGCGCAGATGAGAAGTGGGTCTGCCGCGCGAAGGCAAGCTCAGACACCACGTCGGCGGTAAGTGTTCCCCAGAGGGCACAGACATCTATGGGGCGACCAGTTCCTGCGTATTCATGTTTCAGGCGGTAGGAGATTCGTTCCATAATCTCCATGAGAGTGCCGTTCAAGTTGTTGATTCGGGATTTAGAGAAAAACGGAGCCACGGCAGCTCGACGTATGCGGTGTTTCTCGCCTTCGACAGTACTTATGGTGGCCTCGGGCATGCCAAAGCGGTGTTTGTACTTCTCGAGCTTGTCGATGGGCCTTGCTGAAGTGCTTTTGGTGTAGACAACATTGTAATACTCTGGATCGTCAATGTGCACTTCATTCGGGCCAACTCGGACGATTGGGCCATACTTCTTGTGTAATTCTTTGATCTGAAAGGCGAACTGCCCACCCCCTTGGGATATGAAATCAAAATAGGCTTCATACAAAGTCGTCAAACCGGCTAGTTTTGGACCTGGAATCCCAGAGAGTGGGCTCATGCATAGGCGATGGATCGCGAGAGCAAGCCCACCGATCGGACATAGCGTTATCGCAATGACAAAAGCTATCCGATAGTCCAAGATAGAGTAGATATATTTCCCAAAGGAATATTTGACTTGCTCCATGGTCAATGTCAAAGCTCTAAGTGAGGGAGATGAGGGGAAGGCAAAATCGTATAGGAGGCGGCAGTCAGAGCTGTCGTGCAGAACGAAGGCAATATGTAAATCACTGTGATCCTGCCTCTTCATTACCTACGCCTTGGGCTTTCTTTCTCATATTAGACTTCAGTCTTGTGAAAGCATCCATGTGGCTTGACTCCCGCATACCATCAGTGTCGATAGCGGATCGACTGCATACGTTCAAGTACACAATACTTACACTTTCTCTACGCAGGAGTTCGGATTGTGATGACAAGGATGAGCGGTATTTGAGATGTTGGCACCTCTCTCTACTACGGACGGAATCAACCGTGTGCGTGTCTCACATTTGATAGAGGTGAATGATTCCCGGTTCAAAAACTCCCTCTACTCTCAAGGGGAATTTGGGATGGGTGCGTGGGGGGTATGCGGATGAAAGGAGATAACAGGGGCCAAGCTATTTTAATCTATTGCTACCCCAGCTCGAACATACCTACTGAGGTAGGTAGCATTGGCTAACGAAGTTTTGGTCCGTATAACTTGCTCTGGGAGAAACTGCAGAACTTCAGCGCGTCGAGACGAGCCATTTCAGCACTACATAGGGAATGCTACATGACTACCCGTATGCAGCTTTATGGAACTTGTGCGACATATATTATCAAGCTTTTTGGTAGCTTCGGTGTAAAATCACCCCGTTGGCGGAATGAGGCTGAAAATGTCTCCGAGCTCAGGGATAGATGCCTCGGTGGTTGGCAAACAAAGAGACCATACTCACCCCTCAAAAAGGCGGAAGCCTTGGCTTTGGTTTTCTGTCTTTACACTCAATCGACACTCATCATCACAGCGGTCCTCTTCCTTGACACACACACCCCCACGGTATCTTATTCTCTCACTGTTGTCAGCGACGACTTCTCGAACACAGCTTCCCAATCATCTAACCAGCGAGCAAGCTGAAAATGGCCCAATCAACTGTTGTGCTGGTTACCGCCGCTGGCAGAGGTATAGTTGTTTCTGCTTCACTTTTTGATACACTGCACTAACCCATGAGCGGATCAGGTATCGGGCGCTCCTTGGCCGAAGCCTTCCTGTCGCGACCTAACCACATCGTGGTAGGTAGTGTTCGCGATGAGTCTGGTGCTACCGCGCAGGGGCTCAAGGCCTTCAGGCCGGCTGAGGGAAGCCGTCTGATCATGGTCAAGATCGATGGAACCGACTTCGCCGACTCAACGAAGGCAATCAAACAGGCCCAGGACGCCGGAATTGAACACATCGACATTGCTATCTCGGTCGTTGGCGGCGCTGGTGGCATTACGCCGCTTGACAAAGTCACCCCCGAAGAAGTGACACATGCAATCAACCTCAACGCTCTGGGGCCGCTGGGCTTGTACCAAGCGGTCAAGCCTTTGCTTGAGAAGTCGAATGCGCCCAAATGGGTAGCAATCACCAGTGCCGTTGGCTCTATCGGCAACATGGGTAACTTTGGGTCCCACGTCGCCCCTGCATACGGCATTGGGAAGGCCGGGCTCAATTGGATTACCATGTACGTACATTTTCCCCACTTGAAAATCCTCATGGAGAAGCCCAATGCCTCGTCCATATCCCTGAGGACGCACACTATTGACACGTCTACGCTGACAGGGCGGCACACTGCGGAAACAAGGCCCTGATTGCCTTCGTAGTTCATCCCGGGTAGGTTCGCATCCCTTTATTTCGGCCTGAAGCTGACTGATGCCCAATACAGCCTGGTGCAAACGGATGGTGGGAACCGTGCGGCGCGTGGAAGTGAGTACTCCACGTTTTCTTTCTTTCTGTTTTCTCGTGACGTGAAGTCTCTTCGCCCGTCAAGTTGGGGACGTTCTAGTTCGGCAAGCACCTTTTTTTTTTTTTTTTTTCTTCCTTTGACTTTGTGAACCTGATACTGACTTTGATGTTCACAGTGGGACTACCTGAAGCCCCGAACACTAAACAGCAGAGTACCGATGGGATCCTCAAACTGGTAAGCCCACTCGGGGCGCAGTCTATTCCTTTGTACCCTTGACGACTGACGATGGTTAGATTGACAACGCGACACGCGCCGAGACCTCCGGAAAGTTCTTTGATGTTATCAGCGGAGCTGAGATTCCCTGGTGAAAGGCCGATTGGGAGTGGTGGCGTTTAGGACGAAGTTTGCCTAGATACCTTAGTTTAGTATGCACCAGTCAACTGAAATCAACTACCCTTCTGCGCCTGGAAGTAACTTTACATACAACTTATTTAAAGAAATACCTGGGCTACTAGCTCAGGGCTTTACCACTAGAATCATAAGGCTTTTTAAACTAAAGCTTAGCTATGGACTGCTATAATAGACTCATAGCTATACGGGCCCAGCCATACAGTTTACCTAGCCACGTTGCATACACTTATGTAGGCCAGCAGACCAACAGCCAATTCTGGGTTATAGAGAAAATTCCCCATCTCAGCCAACCCTTGTTTCTCCGCCACTGATTGGCTGGTCGACTGCAAGTTAGGCTACCCTTGCCCTTCCCCTTGCATGACTATTATACTAATATTACCGTATGTAGCAGGTACGTATTCGAACCAGCCAGCGAACGAACCAACGAACGAAGGCTATTACAAGGGCTATTACGGGGCTGTTGTAAGGCTCGACGAAGGATCTAGGTAGACAATGCGGCTCAGCTCAACCGTCCGGGGAGACATTTCCGGTCCAACCTAATACAGTAAAGACAGTGACGGGACATCCCGAACAACCCACTGTAACGTACACGTGTAACCACGTGTATCGGGTCAAGGGGGCGGATGGTGACAGATGGCGCATATGCGGTCATACATAGTTAGTACAGTACATAGTAGTTACTTACCTGAGTAGGTAGTCTCACCGCAAATATGACACCGCAAATATAACGTCGGGGTCGGTTCAAACGCCGGCCGAGCTGAAGCACACTCGAATCCTTTCCATTCTTTGTATAGCATATAGTCGCCGCCACCAACCGGCTTTGAATCGTTTCGTTGGCCCCACCACGCCACATCCGTACATCTATAATCCATGCTGAAATGCCGCTTGGAAAACTGCGACAGCAAGGCTGCAAATATACACAAGCGGTGCACCTATACGTTACTGTAGACAGGGATTAGCACCACCGTCAATGTGCCATGAGGCATGTATACGGCGTATACACTACACACCGACGAGGTACGTGTATACACCATTGGGTGCTTCCCTGCCGCGGCGATGGGCCGGAAAGAAACCGCGGCCTTGGCGCGAGTTCAACCCCCTGTCTGATGGGGAAGACGGGAGAATCTGACATCTTTTCGGCGGAGAGCCTCGTCGTAGAGCCTCGTCTGCCGGAGAATGGCACTTCCGGGCTGCAGAACCAGTGTTCATGATCAACAAAAACTATCATACTTTTTAAAAATAGAATTATTGAATAGATTTGAATTTAATAAGTTTAGCTATTTTCAAATTCAAAAAAACATGTTTATTTATTAACTTAAAATTAGTTATAGTTATCATAAGGGTAATTGCATTAAATGGGTACTAACATTAATATCCTGAAAAGGAGATACGAAACTACAGGTTGATAGCAAGAAATGCACCGTATTTGTAATACCTCGGCTGCACAGAAATGTTTCAGCCCCTCACTGTGGTTGATTCTACAAGTCATTTACTTGGAACCTTTGCCGCAGGTACCCACCATACCTCAGCACCAGGATTGCAACAGGAATGAATGTCAAAGCTATGAAACCGAGCACACTATTGCCCCAACCTACACCAAGCCGTTGGTACAGCGGCAGTCCAGCGAGGGGCAGAACAGCGCTTGCAATCGAACGTACTACCGAGTTCGCCGCGATGGCGGAGGCTGAATAGATGGTAAATGCATCTATCAGATAAGAAAGAATCCCCATGAAAATCACAATACTGCCCGCGCCAGTGAGGCCCATCCCAATGATTGGGACAATCCATTGGACATGGTGCTGGGCCGTCCAGCCGTAGAGGAAGAGGCCGCCAGGCAGCAAGACGGCTCCGACAGGTAGCGGGATCAGCCTTTCCTCCGGCTTCGGGGGTTCTTCTTGCTCGGTATTTGGGCGACGCTTAGAATAGTAAGCCGAAACAGTGGCGTAGACCGCAATGCCCAGCACGGAGCCTATTCCCAGGCCAAGGAATGCGAGTCCAACGATGCTAGTGCTGAAATGATACGTCTCCTGAAACACGGGCGTGATCGTCGTGAACATAAGGTACAGATAACCATACGTAACTGCGATGTAAAGGGATAGGATGATCATGACGGGTGACGACGCCAACAGCCTGAACGGTCGGACGAGGTTCCGCTTGACAGGCGCACTGGTGTCACTGTCTAAGTCGAACTCTGATCGCAGGTTCTCGTTCTTCGTGGCCTTGCGGAGCGCCGCTACCTTGCGACGTAGTAGCAAGGGGTGGTAGGTCTCCGACATGACAGCAAGTGCCAAAAGGGACCAGGTACCACTTGCGATGGCCATAATCCAGAGCGTCCACCGCCAGCCTTTGGCGCCTGCCAAGAAGCCCCCAGCAACAGGCCCGATAACGGGACCCAAAAGGGGCCCAATGGCGAAAAAGGCTATCGCGGTCGTGCGTTTTTCTTGTGGCACCATGTCGTTGATCGAGCCCGCGCCGATGGTGAGAGGGCAAGAGCCGAAGAGCCCAGCGAGCAGACGAAAGCCAATCAAGGTGTTGATGTCGGGCGCGGGCGCGAGCGCGCAGCCGATGGTGAAAGCAAGGTAGCCTACGTTAGACAGGTGGTATACCGGCAGGCGGCCGTATAGCTCCGATAATGGGGCCAGTATCAATGGGCCAGCGGCGAAGCCCAGAAGGTAGACAGACACGACGAACGACGCTATCACCGGACTTGATGAGTGGAACTCTTTCGTGAGCTGTGGGACCCCGGGGGCAAAGATCGCTAGCAGCCTGGTCAGTATGGATTCCGGCAGGGGAAAGGTAGACTCCTACAGGATGCCAGAGGGGTAAGAAAGGTCATGCCGCTGATCAAAACGAGATTCAGTCGCGTCCGGCCTCTCGGCCAGCTATACGGATGCTCAGGGTCCTTCGGATCCCACCCTACAATATTCGGATCTCGAAGACCATCTTCAGAAGCAGGGTCTGGCGATGTTTAGAGTGATGATGCTTTTTGCTCGGAGCTCATGACGTCTGATTCGTTCAGAGTGCAGGGAATTGATCGCAGCTAAAAACTATAAATAATTCTTTCTCTTCGAAAGTCCCAAGCTGGTATGGTTTCTTCGTTGGTGGTCGTGTGCAGGCGCTATCCCGTGTTCGCGGTTTGGACCTCGACGCCGTATATAAGCATCAGGCGTGCTAAAAATTGTCTTCAAACCAGGCTGGCGGGGTTGCGGTGCAGATGTAGGCTCGAGAGTCGTTATGAGGACCAATCCCTTTGGAGGCCGTCTCAGTACCCGTACAAAACAAATGGAAATTGGCCCACATCCGCCCTTGCAATTACATTGGAAGTAACAGGTCATCTACATATTGCAATTAAGCCTCTTCCCAAAAATGGTAGCTATAAGGCTTATTGAAGTATTATATTGGCTATTAAGAGTAGATCAAGTAGAGCTAATGATGTATGATATATCGCTATATAGCAACAAAATATATACCTAGTGGCTAACCAAAAAAGTAAAAATCGAGAGGTGATCAAAAGAGAATCGAGTTGCCCGGAGGCCGAAGAGTGCCTTCGAACTAAGAAAAAACGGAGCCTCGGACAACAGGGGAAGACAAAGGAAGCGGAAAGAGGCCGGATCTAGGGTTTAGGCGGGATTCGAGGGGGGATTCCAAAGACCACAGCTGATCCTTACCGGCCCTCCTTTCCCCATCCCGTGTCATATTATGCATATACAACCTGCCTTAGTACACACATGCAATAGGTATACTCGATCTGGAGTATGATCCGGGAAGCTACCTTTTGCTAAAACTTTTATTTTTTTCACATTACCTTTGACATTGACAGTATAGTGTACCTATGTCTTTACGGCTTCCCTCTTATACGGCCTCTCACTGTTAACGTTATTTTCTTTTTCTTTTTGTTCTGAGAGAATTAAAAGTACACAGTACTTGCAGTACATGATCCTTACTTAGTTCTGGGTCTCGCCTAGGCAAGTTATTTCACCTTCAACTATTCGAGCGGAGAGGATGTGATACATACTCTGTAATCTATACAATGGAGATACCTAATTTGACCACGTCCTGGCACTCTGGGTTATACCCGGCAGAGGCGATGCTCTTCATTCTCGGCCCATCTCTCACTACCCACTGCTGTGCGTGCATACAGAAGCCCGTTAGTATCGTAGCGGTCCTTGACCTGCAGTAGCCTAGCGTAGTTTGCGCCGTAGAACGACGTCTGCCAATCAGGCTCCTCGAAGTTCGCCTCATTCAGATAAGCTCCGCCACCCGGCGACGCTGCAATGATGGGCGGCATGATGTCGTCAGTAAGCTGTGCTTGCGCCGCCACATTGGTGTCCCAGGGCTCTGAAAAATCCCAGGTCTTGAAGATAAGACAGCTGATCAACCCCTCACGCCACAAGGGAAACACGGCATTGGCGTGAGCAGGCTGGACCTTTGAAGTCGCATTTACGGCTGCGCATGACACCCGGAATCCTGCATCCAGGGCTGCTCGGAAGGAGTTGCTGACGGCTGGGAACTTCTTGGTGTCTTCGACCGTCGAGCGTGGGACGAGTCGACCCGCTGCGCTCTGGCCGTCGAGGGTGGCTGCCTCGGCCGCACCAAATACTGTAGAGTGCAGGTCCCAGAATGTGTCGAATCGTTTCGAGGTCACGTCGAGCGTTACATTCTGGCGCTTAAGTGCTAACGTGAGGGGCCCTAATGTCGACTCAACGCTCGCGGAGTCGCTAGGCATGGCAAGGGAAAAGACATCGAGCGACGTTGGAGTCATGACATACGTTGCCACGGTGCCCGCGTCTGTCAAGGTGCCCAAATTGTAATGAAACGTATCTATAGCGGACCAGAGGGCATCAGCATCACCGCCGAATGCCGGATCATCAAGGGTGAGACTAAAGCTGGCCCACTAATAAGATCGAACACAATATGTCAGCAAGCTGTGTGTCAAAGATTGTGCAACTTGCTTATAGCAAGTCCTTTGGGCCGAGGGCTGTATCTCAGAGGGCTCACATACCTGCAATGGACCGTCCGCATAGGTCCGCGTAGTCATAGATACAACGACAGCGAATGTGCCGGCGCCCCCGCCGCTGAGTGCCCAGTAGAGATCCGAGTTGCGCTTGGGCGTGGCGATAAGGTGCTTACCGCTCGCCGTAACCACTTCCCACTCGAGCACGCTGTCAGCACCGAGGCCGTATATTGAGGTCAGTGCTCCATGGCCCCCGCCGGCTATGTATCCCCCTGCAGCCCCCACGGTGGCACACGACCCGGCGAGGATGCGCAGGCCTCTTGACTGTGCTAGCGGTAGAATGTCTTTGAACATGACTCCAGCCCCCAAGCGCACCGCTGATCCGGTATAGCTGCTGTCACCGCGGTAAGAATCGATGAAGCTGACCGAGTTCATGTTGTGAGTCCATAGTGCTAATGAACCTTTTCCAGTTGACTTCCCAAGGAGGCTACAGCATAAGAAGTATAAATGGTCAGATGAACTCTTGAAAGAAGACCGAGACAAATTGTCAAACTCACTCGTGGCCCGTATTTTTGATGACCAAACGCACATTTTGTTTGGTAGCGAACTTGACGCCAGCCTGTATGTCTGCTACACTGCTGATATTGATAGAATAACTTGCCAGTTTGCCAACAGTGCAGGGAGTCGTCTCAGCGGTAAATGGGAGGCACGTGTTTCCTTGGAGATAAGGATCGATCAACTCTGCGGGATAGCTTACACTGCGTAATCGTTGAACAAACAAGACACGGTAGCTGGGACTGGGGCTATCACTGACTGCGTAGCATCTCTCTGCCAGGCATCCTTTAGCTCCGCACAAAGACCCTCGTCAAATGACGGGGTATGACATGCAGCCGCACGGGGCACAGTCGCTATAAGGCGACCACCTACGGTCTTGTTCAGTTGGGACCATTCGTGTGCGTCTGGCCATGCTGCATCAGTGGGTAATAGCCTGCAGATCTTTGCGGAACCAGTAGGAGAGGCGATAGATGCTGCAAGCAGGTGTAAGGCGGCTATGATAAGAGTTGGGACCTTCATTGTAAACGCAAATGGCGATGGTGTAGCAGAGTTGACAATGAACCGTCGGCTCGAGGAAATTCACCACAACAATTCATTCACAGTAAGTGAGCAAAGCTTCCTGACCTTTTCCAAGCATTTTGGACGGTGCTGTCATTTATATGATCATATTCCTACGGGATCCCTTGCTTTCATTCAAATCCAGCCCCTTGCATCCAAAAATAAAATGTCGAAGCTCAGCTCTGACTAGAACTATCAAGATGTGCCCTCCCTCATGACAGGGTTATTTGTCACAACGGAGATCTCAGTGTTGGGAAGAGAGCCTTGTGCCGCAGAAGGAAGGGACACCTCTTGGAAACGTCACGTTCTTGATGCTCTAGTAGATGAAAATTATAAATGTACTTCGACGGCAAGGATTGAATCCTTCTCGGCGAACCCTTGTCGTCAGGGGCAATAAGCCAGTCTGCCAGCCTTCCCGTGATCGTAAAACACTGTCTAAGGAAAGTTCAAGGCTTATTCATTACTCAACGCCTGTTTGATTGATATGTCATTTTGTGCACCAGCTGACATACTTCGTTTCGCAGGTATCTACTACTGCTGTTTGGATATGCTCGTTGAAGTGGAATAGTGGTATGTCCAGAACATTGGTTGAATCCTAATCAGGTAGGTAGT
This sequence comes from Xylaria arbuscula, assembly GCA_022385695.1. Taxonomy (NCBI): domain Eukaryota; kingdom Fungi; phylum Ascomycota; class Sordariomycetes; order Xylariales; family Xylariaceae; genus Xylaria; species Xylaria arbuscula. Next base: position 244,873 of record MU279366.1, on the reverse strand, counting down.
CAAGTAGCTAATCTTTCAAATACCGCTCCAGAAACTCAACTTGAGCTCTCATCGCGGGCTCAAACGTGTGCCCATCTAACGCATCCATATGCCCTCTTCCAGGCACCAGATACATCTGTTTGTCGCCCTTGATGCGGTCAAAATACAGCTCTCGTTGCTTCTCGGCTGGTGAGATCGCATCGTTTTCTGGCGTAACTAGCAATACGGGCGTGGGGGATAGATGCGGTACAAGATGGAATGGGTCCCAGGCCATGATATTGTAGTATGTCTGGAGGGTGGTAGTAGCGTCGAATTCTGGGAGCTTCTCTTTGGCCTTAGCCAACACACGTAGTTCCGCTGCGCCCACTCCCGTGCCACCAAATCCAGCTGGGTTCTCACCAGTGGCGGTCACCATAGGCAGACGGAAAGCCTCGTTGCCTGCAAGCTGGGACTCCCTGTCCTGCATGGCCTTTGCCAACACTCGAGACCGCTTACCAGGCGGAAGATCCCAGATTGTCAGGGGGCAGACCGCGATGACCGCTGCGGCCCGCTTGTCGAGTGCTGCCGCGCATAGTGCCACAGCACCACTGAACGAAAAGCCCCAGTACACGATTCGACGGGAGTCGACACCCGGCTGCGATTTCAGGAAGGTGAGAGCGTCATGGTAGTCTCGAACTTGGACCGCCGGATCAATATCCCCGCGCGGCGTTCCATCGCTAGACGAGATGGTACGTGGGTCGTAGACAAGTGCGGTGATGCCAGCCTTCTGGAAATGATGTGCGATATTTGGCAGGAAAACATCCTTAACCGTGTTGAACTTTTGGTACCATGTCAATGATTTGCTCTCGTCAGAGGTATGGCGCAGCAGTTCTGGTACTGAGACCAACAACACTTACTCCTGGCGTCATCAGCACGGCGGCGCTATTGCTGCCTGAAGGGTAGAGATGACCCCTCAGGGTTAACCCGTCCTGTGTTCTAAACTCAATGTCTTCCCTAGAACTCATTGTTGTCTGATTTCTGGTAAAAGTATCTTTGTTATTGGTGCTTGGAAGGAATACCACGCAGCCGTCTTGTTGCAATTTCCTCGCAGAATAAATACATTTGCCCCCCCCCTCCCTGCTGTTATCAATTTGGAATATCTTCATTGCCGTTGATCTCTGGCCGATCCTTGTCGAATCAGAATCTTTGTCGTCATCCGGAAGCAACTTACCAACATGCCTGTGTCGTTGATCCTATGTAGTATTGGCCAGCGCACTTATACATGCATCAAAGATAAGCACATCCGCATAAGCTGCAAGGGGGCGACCATTATAAGAGTTATAGATGAGGCGTAGTCTCGCGTTGTTATGGCGTCGATCTACCTCAAGGGGCTTTTCCTTCTTCATTGGTTCTTTTCATAATATTAGGTGGATATGTATCATTCGTTCCGCGCATGTCATTTGTACTTCTCAACGCCACGGCTTCTGCCCCTCGCCGGGAAAAGTAGCAGTTGTATAGATTGATCACGTCACACCGCCAAGCCTTACGAACAGCAAATCGTTTAAGCATGTCAGCTTCTAGGTCTCCAGTTATGGATTGGATGTATAGTTCGAAACTCGAATCTTGCAGATAACAACGCCAAAGTTACCCCATTTCATAGACCTTTCCCCAGCGGTGAAACAGTATAATAATAATAACGCCAAAGTTACTTACTTGTAAGTTGTCACTAATCAAGACCATCTTACACGTAAATCTGCGCGTAACTATTATTAGAAATCAATATTTTAGATCTGTGACGTTTGAAATGGCTCGGGTAGGTTCATGCATCTCTGTTTGCGGACCTACTTAGGTGATTGGAGGAAAATAGGTTCCCATTTTTGCCTATCTCGCGCCATTAAGCCAGCAGAGGGAGATAGTAGACTAGATTTCGAAGGCTGCGTAGTAAGATACATCTCTCGATACACTAGGATAATGAGGATGAATCAGTTGGTCTGTAGAGAGTCGTAAGAGATACCATTCTGCGGAGTCGTATATATGACACTTATCACAAAGGATTGGGACTGCCAGGCAGTGTTGTCTCGTTCGTAGCGTGGTTATCGAAGAGCTGTCTCCTACCATTTTACATTGTTTGCCTCGACATAATGCGCAACGAGATTTCTGAACTATCCGGCCCTGTCCAGACTGGAGACCTCACCTCCGGCTTGGTGAGCAATGGACACTCTAATGGGACGTATCGAGAAGGAATCGACCGAGGAGATTCTCACCCCAACGGGCATAGCAACCAAATGTTTAAGCACAATCATCATGCTTCAAGTTCCAACGGGCACCCCGCTCGTTCCCAAGCCCCCGTTGCTATCGTTGGAATGGCTTGTCGTCTTCCTGGGCAGTGTGATACACCAAGAGCTTTATGGGAATTCATAGAACGTGGTGGTATTGCTGAAACGAACGTTCCCAAGTCTCGTTTCAACTTGCCTGGGCATTACGATGGTTCTCAGAAACGCTTCACAATGAAGACGCCAGGTGGAATGTTTCTTGAGGACACGGACCCAGCGGACTTCGATGCCCAGTTCTTCAATATTAACAGCATCGATGCAAGTTCTAGTGAGTAATTCGACCTCCTTCTCCGCATTCTCGTATTTCATGATTTCCATACTAACGATATCGGTGCCTTGTAGTGGATCCGCAACAGCGAGTGCTCATGGAGGTGGTCTACGAGTGCTTGGAAAATGCAGGTATCCCGTTGGAATCACTTGCACAAAAGCGTGTGGGTTGCCTCGTTGGAGCGAGTGCTGTCGGTCAGTTCCCTAGTTTCCTCTCAGTGTCTGGCTCAGAGCTAACTGCCCAAGATTATCACGACATGACTTGCCGAGACCCGGAAGATCGTACCGAATCTCCTACCATGGGCTCTGGCCGCGCCCTGCTGAGCAATCGAATTAGTCACTTCCTGAATGTCCACGGACCAAGCATCACCCTTGACACTGCATGTTCAAGCACATTGATTGCACTAGATACGGCGTGTCTTTATCTTGATGCCAACCAGTGTGATGCAATGATAGTTGGCGGTGTCAATATGTATCTCAGTCCGGAGAGAAATCAAGACATGGGCGCCATGCGGCCCACAGCTTCCTCCACCGGGCGTTGCCATACTTTCTCAGCGCATGCCGACGGATACACAGAAGCTGAGGCGGTGAATTGCGTCTTCCTCGAACGGCTCGACGATGCTATACACAATAGGAATCCCATACGTGTCATCATCAGAGGCACAGCGATCAACAGCGCTGGCAAAACGGCTGGTATTGCATCTCCCAACCCTACAGCACAGGCCATGGCCATCCGCGCAGCGTACAAGAACGCCGGGATTTCAGAAGCCGAGTTCGCTGATACCGGGTATATTGAATGCCACGGCACAGGGACTCTTGCGGGTGATCCAGCCGAGATCGAGGGCTTGGCCTCCGTGTTCGCCGAAACCAGATCCAGCAACAAACCCCTCGTCGTCGGGTCGGTCAAAAGCAATATTGGTCACTCTGAAGCCGCAGCAGGTCTATCAGGGTTGATCAAGGCTGTTTTGGCTATTGAACATGCTACCATACCTGGGACGGCCACATTTGTCTCACCAAATCCGAATATCGATTTCACGAAGTCGAGAGTCGTGGCATCATTGAAGTCTCTACCTTGGCCATCAAGCACAAAGCTCCGAGCTGGGATCAATTCGTTTGGCTTTGGCGGTGCCAATGCACATGCTGTGATAGAAGCCCCTCGGTACCTTTTGGACAACATGCACTCTGCGCCCCAGCACAAATCCAGCTTTCTAAATAGCTCAGATCTGGATGATCTTTTTGGAGACGAGCCCGATAGTAGCTTGCTCGGAGCTACTTCGGAAAATTCTTTGCCAAAGCTCCTTGTTCTATCCGCAAATGACGAGGTCTCTCTGAAGATGGCGGCCAAGACCCTCTCATCTCATCTTCTCAATCCCGGAGTCAATGTCAGCTTGCAAAACCTTGTCTACACGTTGTCTCACAGACGCAGTAAGCTTTACTGCAGAGGATTCAGCATCGCTACTGAAGCTAGATTGTCGCCCGAATCTGTTGAGATCAGAAAGAAATGGAACCAGAGCCCCAGAATAGGCTTTGTCTTTACAGGCCAAGGAGCGCAGTGGCCCCAGATGGGCAAACAGCTGATGGAGTCCTTTCCTTTGGCAGCGGCTGTCGTGCGGCAGCTCGACTCCGTGCTACAGGGGCTTCCGTGTCCTCCACCATGGTCCCTTGTACGAGAGCTTACGGAAGAGCGAGAAGCCGTGATACTGAGACCCCGAGTTCTCGCAACCGTTGGTAACTGCTCTTCAGCTAGCCATGCTCGCTGTGCTGGATGATTGGGGCATCTATCCCGTCTCGGCTATCGGCCACTCATCCGGCGAGATTGCAGCAGCCGTTGCTACTGGACATTTGAGCGCTGAAGAAGCAATCAAGGTCGCTTATTTCCGAGGGCAGGCTGGGAAAGATGTCCAATTCCCAAAGCCTGTTGGAATGTTAGCCGTAGGAGTCAACTCCAATGTGATCGATAGGTACATCGACATGGATGATGACTGGGTCCAAATCGCGTGTTACAATAGCTCGCGTAGTCTGACGATGTCAGGTACGGTGAGTGCACTGGGACGCCTTCGCGATCGGTTGCAGGCCGACGGTCAATTTGCCAGAATGTTACAAGTCGACAACGCCTACCACTCCAAATATATGAGTGTCATTGGAAAGAACTACTTGCAAATGCTGCGAGAGAACTGTACCGAGCCGTCAGAAAAGACTGGCAGCGTCCCAATGTTCTCTTCCGTCACGGGAACTTTAATGAGCCAAGCTACAGACCATGCGTACTGGTTGGAGAACATGGTTTCTCCTGTCAGATTTGACCAGGCTCTAACAAAGATGATGAACGGGAACGATGGGGTCAATTTCTTGATCGAGATAGGGCCATCAAACGCGCTCAAAGGACCAATTTTGCAGGTGATTGAGACCATTGAGAGTCTCACAACTCAGCCAATCTACACGTGCACCGCTCAACGCGGCCCGGACTGTCTACTAGCCCTGTATAGAACAGCGGGCTTGTTGTACTCAGTTGGGGGCCATGTGAAACTCGAACGCGTCAACGAGTACGACAAGGGAGAACCACCTTGTACTATCATTGATCTTCCAAACTACTCTTGGAATCACTCGAACAAGTATTGGTACGAAAGCCCGGCGAGCAAGGACTGGAGATCTCGTCCCTTCGTCAGGCATGACCTAGTGGGAACCAAGATCTTAGGAAGTTCCTGGCAATTTCCAATCTGGAGGAACTCACTGCATCTCAACGACTATCCATGGCTGAAAGACCACAAAATCAGCGATCAGGTTGTTTTCCCCGGCGCCTGTTACGTGGCCATGGCCATGGAGGCTATCTTTCAGACGTTCTTCATGACCGTCTGGCAACAAAAAGTGCCAGACGACTACTGTTTCAGGCTGCGCGACGTCAAATTCCTGCGCGCCCTCGTCTTGGATGAGTCCCACGATACCAAACTCATGCTGAGTCTCGCGCCAGCAGCCTCTGCGATTGGCCCATGGTACGCCTTCAAAGTCTCATCCACACTGGCAGATCTGCACAACAACCACGCTTCCGGTCTGATTAGGATCGAGACGGCACTGCCGCAAAAGCGAGCTTCAGAAGAAATGGTTGCACCTCTGCAGTCCCCCATGTCTGCCTTTTCATGGTACAAGGCTATGCGCGAATCTGGATTCAACTTTGGCTCGTCTTTCCAGAAGCATTTGATGATGGAATATACCGCTGGACAACGAAACAGCCGTTCGACGGTATCTCTAGAGCCCCCTACATCGGTGTGGAAACAGTCATTCTACACCATGCACCCTGCCTGTATGGATGGATGCTTTCAGACGGTGCTCGCGTCATCGTGGCAAGGCGACCGCAGTGCTATTGACACCGCACTTGTGCCGCTCCAGATAGACAGCCTTGTAGTACCCTGGCGGGCACAACAGCCGCCGGAGGGTATTGCGGTGGCTCGCGCCGAGTATGTCGGTATCGGAAGAAAAGAAGTCGTTAAGAATTACTCGGCCTCTACAACGATATTCGATCCCTCCGACGGGACTCTTCTGCTCGAGATGAAGGCCTTGCGGTACAGCGAGCTTGACAGCAGTCAGCGTGACAATACGCTGGAACATACCTACAGACAAGTTCGCTGGGAGCCCAGTATGTCATTGCTCTCAGAAAACAGTCTTCATCTCCTTATCGCAGAGATGACGCCGTCATCTGATGATGGTGGTCTATCCTCAGCAGTGGTTCAAAAGCTTCTTAGCATGGCCCTACATGAGAATCCTACTCTGAGTGTTCTAGAGGCCGATCTGAGCTCTTGTGGAACGCCGACGAGCTGCTGGTTTGAGGACAATAACCCCAGCAGATTTACGTGCTCGAAATACAAGTACGTGTCGAGCGAGGTAGACCGAGTAATGTCGCTTCAATCTTCACTGGCAAACATCTCTAACGCCGAATTTATCGTCCTTGATCTTTTCTCATCCACCGCGGCTGATGAGGCGGAGTTCGATGTCGCCATAGTGAAACTTCCTTCCCAATACAGGCCTGAGGAGTTTGCGCAGGCCTTCAGCAATATTAAGGGTCGCTTGATGAGCAATGGTGCCGTCATATTTATCGATGACCACGGGATCCTGAAAGAAAATAGCAGCAAGATTGCTGTCGAGGCTAACTTTACCAACGTCTACTATATAGGTACGGCGGCATGGGCTCAAGCAGTTCCGGCGATAAATGAATCGCAGGAAGGGCTCTTCTCTTCTCGAGACATAGTCTTGCTTCGACTGAGAGACTCCAGCAATGAAATTTGCGCTAATATACAGAGTGCCTTAACCAATACGGGGTCGTGGAGAGTTCAGACCTTGACAAGCCCATCGGACACCACGCATCGAAGCAAAGTTCTCGTCGTCGACGAAATAGAAGACTCGGTGCTGACAAAACTGGATCCTCAACAGCTGAGCGCGTTGAAGCTTCTAATGAAGAAGGAGTGCGACATTCTCTGGGTCACGGCAGGTGGTCAGATGGACGTGACAAGGCCCAACAACGCTGCCGCCAACGGCCTCTTCCGGGTACTTCGCAACGAAGAACCACTAATACGGCTCATTAATCTGGATGTAGAGCCCGGTGTCACTCGCGCTACTGTGAACGCCGTTGACCACTGTCTCCGGCTGTTATGCAAGGACCCTGAGAACCAGCCACAGATGGACAGTGAATTCGTCGAGCGAGGTGGCATTCTGCATGTCGGCCGCATCATCGCCGACGAACTACTCAATACCGCCAAGGAAGAACAGGCAAGCTACGGGCCGGCCGTGGGAATGAACCTCCACGCAGCACCAAATTGCGTGAGGCTCAGAGCCGAGCGGATCGGGAACATCGACTCTCTGCATTACGGCGAAGTAAGCAGCACGCCGCTCCCACTGCCACCTAACTGTGTCGAGATCGAAATCTACGCCTCTGGCGTGAACTTCAAGGAGGTTGCTGTCACCGTAGGCATCGTGCCCGAGAACGAGCATCTCTTGGGCGGTGAGGGTGCAGGCCTGGTCCGACGCGTGGCTCCGGACGTCACGGGGTACAAGCCAGGACAGCGCGTCGTGTTCTTCGAAAAGGGGTCTTTCGCAAACCGCATCATAGCCACCACCCAGCGCGTCCACCCGATCCCCGATTCGATGGCCTTTGAGGGAGCTGCCACTATTCCCTGTGTTTTTATGACCTCCATGTACGCCCTGTACCACCTGGCGGCGTTGAAGAAGAATCAAACCGTTTTGATTCACTCGGCCACTGGTGGCGTTGGTATCTCTGCCATCCAGCTGGCTCGCAATGTAGGCGCCGAGGTAAGTGAGCTTGATCTATTGTCCTGCCACGGCCATATCTGGCAACCCTGGATCTCCTCTGTGAAAGCATAAGCTCTCTTCTCTTATCTACTAATCACGGTGAATAGATCTTCGCAACGGTAGGCACTCAAGAAAAGCGAGACTTGCTTAAAGACCAATTTGGCATTCCGGAAAGCCACATCTTTTCATCCCGTTCGAAAGAGTTCGGCGAGAAAATCTTGTGTCAGACAGGTGGCAAGGGTGTCGACGTGATCTTGAACTCCCTCACCGGAGATCTGCTCGACGAATCTTGGCGAGTCATCGCCGACGGCGGGATCATGGTGGAAATCGGGAAGAAGGACATTCTCGACAGGAACAACCTCGCCATGGAACCCTTTAACCGTAATGCGTCCTTCAGAGCGCTCGATCTGTCCCATAAGGAGATCACTGACGATACTATTGCAAGGTATGTAGAGAGTGAGACGTATTCTTCACTGTGGCCATATTTGCTAACTCACACCGCCTTACAAGCTTGCTCACACACATCTTCACGCTCATTGAGTCAGGGCGATTGAGTGTTATCTCGCCTTTGACGACATTTTCCTTCACCGAAATTCCTGCTGCGTTCCGGCTCCTTCGGAGTGGAAAGCACATGGGAAAGCTAGTCATTAGCGACGGTCCGGACGCTGAAGTTGAGGTATCTGCTCGCAAAGCCCCTATCGGCCTAAGCCTGCGTCCTGACGCCTGCTACGTCGTCGTCGGCGGTCTGAAAGGACTCTGCTCGAGCCTCGCGCTTTACCTTGCACAGAACGGAGCGAAGTGCCTCGCAGTAATCTCCCGAAGTGGACATCACAATGAGAAATCCCGCAAAGTGGCTCAAGACCTGGCGGCCCTCGGCTGCCACGTTGATCTGCTCCGCGCCGATGTCTCCAATCACGCAGAGGTCAGTAAGGCCCTTGATGCTGTCTCAGCCCCTGTCGCAGGAATCATACAGGGCGCCATGGTTCTTCGCGACCGTGTGTTTGAGCAGATGACCTTGGAAGACTACCACGCCGCCCTCGAGTGCAAGGTTCAAGGGACGTGGAACTTGCACCAAGCAGTCATAGACCGCGGCTGGACGCTCGACTTCTTCACCCTCCTCTCCAGCATATCTGGCCTTTGCGGCAGCAAAGGTCAGGCCAACTATGCGGCAGCGAACGCCTTCCTCGACGCGTTTGCCGCGTACCGACGAGGGCTCGGCCTGGCAGCTTGCTCCGTCGACCTGGGCGTCATCCAAGATGTCGGGTACATGGCGGAGAAGGACGATCTCCAGGATCGTTACGACGATGGGATCTGGCATGCTATCAATGAGAGACTGTTGAGGAAGATCTTTGGCTTTACTGTCATGCAGCAGCACCGTGTCCCGATCAACAGTGCCAGCGCTTCACACATGATAACCGGGATCCAAGGGCCCCAGCCGCCGAGTTCCCACTTGCTCAGGGACGCTCGCTTTTCCGCGCTTCGGCAGGCCGCGCATGGAAACCACAACATAGCTGCGGACGAGAGCGGCGGGAAGGAGGCACATGCATTGCTGGTCATGCAGCGGTCGAAAGCAGAGCCATCGGCGATGCTCAAGGTAGCTGTTGATGTGCTGAGTCGGTACTTAATGAAGAGCCTTCGGCTTTCTGAAGACCTGGACTCGGCGAGGCCGCTCTCTACTTATGGCATTGATTCGCTCGCGGCCGTCGAATTCCGCAACTGGTTGAGAGTCGAGCTCGGTGTCTCTCTGACAACCCTCGACATCGTGAATGCCCCATCATTAGTTTCGGTCTGTGAGAAAGCTGTCGCCCAGCTCGCGACCGGTTGATTTTGTTTTTTCTGTTGATAGATGAGGAGTGGAACTTGCTTCGCGTATTGCTTAATAACGTACGTAATAAAATAGCTACAAAAATATAATAAATATATTTGGATTTATTTTTTAGCTATACATTTATTGGTATGATTTATGTTATAATATAATATAAATTAATAAAGTGAAAAATTATCACATAATATATTTTTAATGTATATTGTTGTACGTGGGCGTCACAGAGAAGGCAAGGCTTCCGAAACAGCGTATATTGTACTGAAAACTAAGTGTGAAGAGGAAAGAAAAGCTAGGTACGAGAGTAGCTAGGAATTACGCGTTTTGTGTGCAGCGGGGTTAGTGTGTCAGGTGCGCGCCAGGTGGGGCGCAGCGCCAACTGAGCCAGCCAGCCACCAACGCGTAACTTATATCTTGACAGCTACTTCTGGTTTTGTTGGCTACTTGCACTACCTATAATCACAACATCTTCAATAGATCCGCACAGGTCCACGACCAAGTGGCCGTGGTCAGAGCAGAAGATACACCCTAAGCACCCCTTTTGGTCATGCTGTGAAAGCATTTTTTGGCGCATCAGTAATATGGAACTTGAATTTAAGACGAGGCTAGCTAGTAGCCGGAACCGGACCGAGAGTGGCGCGCCTGCCGCTGTAGCTGAGCCCCCGATTGATACCGACTTGTCTGCGCCCGCGAGCATCATGGTCAAAACTTTTTGGCTCTGCCAAGGGCTCGATAACGAGTACTACCTGATGAACTAGGACGTTTTTGGCCTTGTCATGAAAGGGAATATATAAGAAACAGAAACTTCCATTCAAGGAATTTAGCAAAAAGCTATTACTATAAACCACATCTATCCCATCAAATTGGATCGCTCCTCAAATCTGTCCAGTTTAAATCGAAATAATTTAGTGCTCAACGGAATATAAATAGAACTGCTCTACCACTTTATCTGCATCAGGCTACCTTATTGGGTATCTCGACGATGTCAAGGGACAAGGAACAGTCGACTTACACCCCATGCTATCACGGGATCTCTCGGAGGTCTTGTGAATATGCCTTCTGATATACAGTCAACAAGACTCTACGATCGTACTCGTCTTTGGCTCGGCGTGTTCTACTGAGCATGTTTACATGTAGTAAAATCGGCCTTACTGTGGCGAGGATTAGCCGTACTACTGAGGAGCATTTAGATTTAAATGTCACAGAGTACAAAGAGAAATTTGTATATAGTTAGATAGTTGCCGACGAAGGTTTTGAGACCTTCGTGCAACAAGTGTCTTTACCTACCCCCAAAGTTTGAGGTTCCTGACACAAAAAGTGTTTAAGATGTTGTTTCCAGCCCGCTGTAGACCAACTGAACGTCCTGAAGTTTTGAATAATTATTGTATATAACAGTGGAATAAGGTAGTGATAATCGAGAAATAACTCCATTAGTAATAACAAGATAAAACAAGATAATACCCTACTTGTCGCTCTCATTAAGCCACTTATAAACGACCCTTGCATCTTTCCCCTTATATCTCTCGTCCGCCATGGCCTCATGAAAAGCCTCTAGAGTTGGTTGATCCAAAAGGGTCCTAGCACCTACACTCTTCGCCAATTTCGATCCCATCTCCAACACCTTAGCACAAAGCTCAATCCTGAACCCACCATCGTAGTCCCTACTGCTGGGAACGTTCTCCTGTATCCCTGGTACCGGGTTGCTATGACTTGTAACCCAACACTGCCCGCCACTGGCATTAATGACGTCAGTGAGAAGCTTCACATCTAGGCCAGCTTTTGTCCCTATGTTGAGAGCTTCCGACGCGGCGAGCGATGTGATAGCGCTGAGATAATTGTTGATGGCCTTGAACGCAGTACCAGCCCCGGCATCGCCACACAAGAAGATCTCGTTCCCCATATGCATCAGATATGATTTCACGATTGGAAATACGGTATCTGAGACTGTCGGTGAACAGCCAACCATGAAAGTCAACGTGCCAGCTTGAGCCCCCATAGGCCCCCCTGAAACAGGCGCATCTACAAATGTGAGAGTCCCATCGAGCTTAGATGAGCTGACTTCTTGAGCGGCTTTAGAAACAGCGAGGATAGTATCGGTTTCTATCGTCCCGCATTCTATAAGGAGCTTGGGGGATGGTGGCCCTGATTGTGCTGCTGCTACAGCTCCGGCTAGAATGCCAGTTTCCGGGTCTAGATAAACCGACTTAACAGCATCCGATCCGGGAAGCATCGTAATAATGGTATCCTCGTACAATTAATACTCTGTACGTAGTACAATGAAGGAACACAGTCTTACCGCCTCTTGAGCTACTTGAAATCCATTGCGAACGACTCGGATCGGGACTGGTCCTTTCGCTTCGGTCGTAAAGCGGGCTAATGCTGGTGTGCTCACATCACATATCAAAAGCCTCTTTTCTAGACGTAAACTTTTAAGGAGGTTCCTCGCCATAGGATAGCCCATTACACCAAGCCCTAAATCAGACGTTAGAAATCTTACTCCTATTCGATGCAAGAGGGCCTTACCGATGAAGGCCACTGTATTTGCTGATGACATGGCGATACCTAGATACTCATTCACCCCCTTTAATCTAACAATGATGGATTGGTGACGTATCTAGTCAGATATGTAAAGTTATGGGGAGTGGTCGGGTAGGTCAAGGTAGGGAAGAAAATCCCAATATGCTTGACAATTGGTAATGTTGAAATCTACCCGGATTCTTTACCTAGGCAAAACTTCCAATACTTAGCTCTTTGGAGCTTATGCTAGTACACGGTCAATCAACGGGTTGCCTGATGTTCATTCGTCTCATGCTCTAATTCATCCAATATCTAGCAATCAGAATTTCGATTGTATCACTATAATAGACATTAAGATCACTCGATGACATCATTCACACTTGAAGACTGAACTGCCGTGATTGGAGACTCGAAGCTCCCCCGCGCGAGGGTTACAGCCATCGAACTTTGCCATGAAGAAAATCGCGAATCGGCAATCGATACTTGATACAGTTCGTCGTACCATTGCTACATAGACTACTTACAGCTTATTCGGCCAGAATCGATGCCTGTTGCGTTCTGCCCACCCCTTGTCATGTGCGAGCACAACCTCAACATCTGCATCCTCCCTCAACTGGCTCACTCCTCCATCGATCTCAGCCAATGTATTCCTTGCCAAACCTGTATGCGTATGTACACTTCTCAACCCTCCACAGCCATCGTCATACTCGGCAATTTCTTTTTCTCCGCTCAGGATCCTAGTATCGTGACAGCAATCACCGCCAAGATATAGGTACTTCTTCTCATCAATACGCACAAGCAGGTTGACGTGTCCGTATATATGTCCCGGGCTGTCAATGAAGTAGACGGTTTTGTCGCCGAAGAAGTCGACGGTGCGGGGAAACCCAGCAAATGGTTGCCATGACCACTCATTTGCCGAAGGGGGTAATTTGGCCTGCGTGTCGGCCGGTGTAGGTGTATGCACCGGAGCAGGCGGCCTGGCATAATATTCTTGGAACTCGCTGTCTTGGCTTGGAGCTGGTGGTAGCTCAACCGTACGGGAAGCTGGAAGTTCGTCGGCGTTGAATAGCTCTGCTGGATAGAGGGGCCCGCCTCCGTTCTTCAAGAGATCCAGGGTACCAGGTCCTACGACGAATGTTGCACCGGAAAAGTCTGATGGCGTACCAATGTGGTCCCAGTGGACGTGGCTCAGTATGACGAAGTCTACATCGTTTTCAACATTAAGAAGTTGCTTTTCTTCACCCTCATTGCTTGCGCCTTTGCGGAGGCTTGCGCTGCAATCTGGGTCAATGATGATAGGCTGTCGCAAACCTATATGGGGTTGTTGTGCAATGGCGTAGCCTGAAAGATTGCGCTTGACACCTAAGTCGAAGACAAGATTCGTCACGTTCCCGCTGCGAGAAGCCGGGGGCGAAGGGTGCTGGATAAGAAATGACAGTGACGGTACGGTGGTGCGTACTTCTGGATCGACTCCGGTGACGAAAAGATATTCTGGGAGAGTTACTACAATGATTCGTGTTAGTTGTTATCATTCTAAACGCAACATAGAAGCGCTTTAGCAACGGGAAGCTCTTTAATACATGATGATACTCGATTGTGAAAATTTTCAGACATTACTTCAGTGGAAATGAAATATCAGGTGTTACCTACTGTGCCCGGCATCTAGAGCCGAGACAGTCACGTAGACGGGGCTATCTGACTTAGTAGCCTCCGCCATGATCATAAGTTGATGCCAGTTCCTTAACACTATCGACCGAAGGGCTAGATGAGGTACCTAGTGGTTAAATATGAGGCGTCAGAAGAATTGTCAAGAGTACAAAGTCAACCGAAGAAGTCCACGAATGGCATGCTATGTATATTAAACCTTCCCCAACTACATACAGTAAGTGTATATCGGCACTATAGGAGCTGACCTGCTATGTAAGGTGTCTAGTCCTCGATGGAAAACTATTGAACATCCTACCCCTTTACAATTCATCATTTCGTGTATGGCTCACGCATGGACGTGGACTACTAGCGCCCTTTAATCACCGATCAGCAGTATAGGTACATGAAAGTCGGCCTATCTTTGTGACATCAGGCGTCAGACAAAGTAGAAACTTATACACAAATATCCCTAAACATGTTGAAGATGCCGGTAAAAGACGAATGAGGGGTAGAGTACCACACATCGGTAATCCTCGTACCCCTGGTAAGAGTGTAACCCACCCATCACCACTTTCACCTTCACTCGTTGATTTCGGGTTTGTAGCATGTGCTGTTAGAGTTTAACAAGAGTAAAATGTGATTTGAAATGGCAAATAACTCTCCTTTCGAAGTCTTTTGAGAGCATTCCAATATCTATCAACTATAATTAACAATAATGACGTCGACGAGCCATGCAAGTTTACCTGAGTCTATGAACGCCCAATTTTTGGACGCTTTCAACACTCCCTATGTACTCCGCTCTGTACCCCTCCCTACCTTAGACTCGCACTTTGATATACTCGTCAAAGTCGATGCCGCTTCCTACTGTCATACCGATGCCGTCCTCGCTGCAGGGCAGATGCAGCCCAATCCACCCCATCTACCACACGTAGGATGTCATGAATTTGCTGGCACGATTGTCGCGTTAGCGAATGACTCTCCGTCAGCGTTCAAGATAGGGAATAGAGTTGGCATCCCTGGTCGCTCGTTTCATCCATGCGGTAAATGCTTTGAATGCGCGACCGGTCCAACATCAGAAGACCCTGACGCTGATCCACCTGGTTACTCTGTGCACTGCCCTAAGGCTATGAATCATGGTATAAGTCGCGATGGAGGTTTCAGAGAGTATGCCATCGTCGATAGTCGTCAGCTGTCTTCAATCCCAGATGGCTTGTCGGCCGTTGATGCGGCGGTACTCATGTGTGCAGGTGTCACAATCTACGGTGCTCTGAAACGTTGCGGTCTCAAACCCGGTCAGCGGGTCGGTATCGTGGGATGCGGGGGTGGACTTGGCCATTTAGGTCTCCAATTCGGTACGAAAATGGGATTCAAGGTTCTCGGGGTTGACAATGCAGATCCACCGCTTCAATTGGCAAGGGATCTTGCGACGAATGCTAGAATAGTTGATGCAAGAGCAGAGAATGCGGATGAAATAGCTATCGAGCTCGGAAAAGAAGACGGGAAGCAAGATAGAGGGGATATGGGCCTTGACTCGGTGATCATCTTACCCGAGAGCCAAAGAGCGTTCGACTACGGGGTTGGTCTCTTACGGAATCATGGAAGATGTGTTGTGGTGTCATTTCCGGAAGCAGGATTCCATATCTCTGCTCGAGACATTGTCTTCCGAGATATATCCATCGTGGGTAGTCTCGTGGGCAGCAACAAAACGTCGAGAGAAGTGCTCCAATTCGCTGCAGAGCATAATGTCAAGGCAGTGCTGAAGACGTTTCCATTATCAAAGTTGAATGACTTGGTGGCCGAATATCATAAGGGACAAGGTGGAAAACTCGTGATTGATATGGCTTTGCCAGACTAGCTAGCTAATAAAGGTATTGACTTCTCATCATGAATCTCGTGTATAGCCCGGCGGATCTAGATCTTATTGCCCTTTAACACGAAGTCTCTTCAATCCGAATTAAGCCGCTTTGCTTCCTAATTCTCTTGGCTTTTCTCCCTTCTCAGCCATCTCATTCAAAACTTTCTCTGCGACCTTCATAGCTTCGACACCGGCAGGTACGCCACAGTATATAGTGCAATGAAGAATAGCTTCTCTGATTTCGATCTCAGTGAGTCCGTTATTTCTAGCGCCCCTAACATGCGCAGCCAGCTCTGGGGAACGATTAAGTGCGATAAGCATGCCGATATTCAGCAAGCTACGCTGCTTCATTTCAAGTCCCGGGCGCGTCCATGCATAGCCCCAGCACCATTCTGTCGTAAGACGCTGACCAGGTAGAGCGAATTCGCTCGAGCCATTGGCGAGTGCGCGGTCAACATACTCTTCGCCAACGACGCTGCGGCGCACCTTAAGACCTGCTTCGAAGAGATGGTCGTGTAGCTCTTGGATCTTCGGATCTTCACTCATTGTGACTGATTTTCCAGAAATGAACGAGATGTATTTGAGCTTATTAGGCTTAGGAGATGAATATGATGAGAGGGTGGCACTTGGGCGCGCGATTGATGTATAAATGTTAATTAGGTTCAAATAGCTTCTGCAATATCTTTCAGGGTAGTACGTACTGCAAAAATAGTGGTACATCAACAACTGAACAATTGTCTAGAGTCACTGGAGTAGTGGGAAGGGCCGTTTATATGTACTGTACATATTATTAAGAGTCTGGGGTAATCTGAGGTGTACAATAGGAGGGGTTTCGGGAGTTTACACAGGTGTCAGTAGAACCCCCCCAATTAGGAAATTCCGCTCCCGAGACATACTAAAAGGGGAAGGAAATAAAAGACTCCAGCGAGCTGACCAAAACGAAATGCTGTGTGCTGTATCATGTATACCATAATCCCTGTACTTTCTAGTGTAATAGAAGTCTGACATGACATTCTTGCGACGTCAGTACGTGATTACGCAACAACTCCGCGCGCCCTGTCTTGTAGACTTAAGCAATACAGTAACTCACATGTAATTGGAGTATGTTGTCTGAATACTAAAGTATGAAAA
Source organism: Xylaria arbuscula (assembly GCA_022385695.1). Taxonomy (NCBI): domain Eukaryota; kingdom Fungi; phylum Ascomycota; class Sordariomycetes; order Xylariales; family Xylariaceae; genus Xylaria; species Xylaria arbuscula. Next base: position 228,048 of record MU279366.1, on the reverse strand, counting down.
TCATTGGTGATCAAGAATAAAAGCGTATTTATTGGACGATAAAGTCGGAGTGTTTTGCGTCGGACTGGCAGTGGGTTCTGCGGATAGAACTGACCCGACTAACAAGAGTTCGACTACGCTGACCCCAGACCCTTCTCATTCCAATTCTATGTAGGGTCAGAGATTTCATTGCACAAATGATCAAAGCCAATAAAAGAAATTCCCACACAAGAGCTTCATTGCCTAACTTGTGTGATTGGCTATTTATGCATGAGTTGCGACGTAAGATAATGTCGTTGCATTGGGTAGCGATCGAGCATCAGATGATGCAAAAGCATTGTACTACATAGATATTGCACCTTACCCCTCAGCGACTCACAAATACTATTCATATTCCCTCTGTTTTTCTTCATCCATAGGTTTGTGATTTGTATTGCAACTTATACCCATTGATAACATGGACGGAAAGCTCGAAATCGAAACACGCGAATTCGCGCAAAATGAGGATGGCTCTCAAGAAGGGATCGAGGAGAGGCGCCGAAAGGAAAAATCTCTCGTTCGTCGACTAGACTACTTCATAGTACCCGTTTTGATGGTGTTCAACATTGTCAGTTATCTGGACCGAGGAAATATAGGATTCGCCGCAACGCAAGGCATGACACGTGATATTCACTTGAAGGGCAACCAGCTGAATGTACGTGCTTCATATTGAATCGGTACACTTTAACACTAAATCGAATGAAGACTGCGATATCAATTTTCTATATTTTTTATATCCTCGCCGAGTTTCCTGCGTCCCTTTTGGTAAAGCGTCTTCGCTTTGAACGAGCTATTCCCACTATTGCTGCCTTTTGGGGTAAGATTATACATACAAATATCCTATTGGGGTTACCTTTTCTCCTCGGATCGTTTAACAACATTATTAACATATCTTCAGGCCTTATATGTCTCTTTACAGGCTTTATTCAATCATTTGGTTCGCTTGTTGCCACTCGTATCCTACTTGGATTCTTCGAAGGGTGCCTATTCCCATCTCTTGTACTATGTTTGTGTAATTGGTATAAGCGTGAGGAGCTAGGTTTCCGCCTTGCTCTTTTAATTAGTAAGTCTCTCGTGCGACAGGTGTGCTTTAAAACACTAACGAAATACTATAGTTGCAAGCGCACTAGCTGGAGCCTTTGGCGGGCTTATAGCATGGGGTGTACTTCATCTTGACGGGGTAGCCAACATGCCTGGATGGCGATGGTGCGTTTAAGCCCCTCGAGCACAATTTTCAAATCGTGAAATTAAATAAAGAGGTATAGGCTATATATCATCGAAGGTTTAATCACAATTGTATGGTCTGGTCTAAGTATCGTACTCCTTCCTCGAAATTACGAGACGGCATATTTCCTCAACGATGAACAGAAGGCTCTCATGAGAAAGCGCTACGAAGATATGGATGCCTACAGCGGTGGACCTGGCCATTACACGAAAGAGGATATTAGAGAAGCTGCGAATGATGTCAAAAGCTGGGTACATGGTATTACCCAAATAGCTATCGTGACCGTACTCTATGGTAAGGCTTCGAGTTTGACTTAGAAGACAATCAACGCTGATGCATTTATCACAGGTTTCAGCACGTTTTTACCAATCATCATCAAGGACGGATTTCACTTTTCGACTGTACAAGCGCAATACTTGGTCATACCCGTGAATATCTGGGGTTCCATCATTTACGCTATTGGAGCTGTTCTATCCGACAAGTACAGCATTCGCTTTTTACCGTTAATGATATGCGCGCCATTTGGCATCGCTGGATATGCCATTCTACTCTCAGACGTGTCTTCAGGGGTACAGTACTTTGCTACCTACCTCATTGCCATTCCTTGTTTCTTGTGCATTGGCACCAACATGTAAGTTGATTATCTCATTTCATTTCGTTTACCACAGTGTAAGGATATCATTATGTCTAGAGATTCGATCAACTGACTACGACTATATAGCACCTGGCTCTCTGTCAACTGCGCCCCTGACGGAAAACGTGCGGCTAGCTTAGGTATTCAACTATCTTTAACTAACATCGGCGGGGTTATTGCGGGCCAAATTTATCAATCTGATGCTGGACCTGCTTTTACTCTTGGCCACGCATGGTGTTTAGGTTCCTATGCCTTCGCTTGGTTGGGATGGTGGGGTATGTGGATGATATATAAGAAACGACAGGCATCGAAAGACAAACTAATTGCTGAAGGGAATGTGGTAATCCAGGGGAGATATACTGATAGAGACCCAGATTTCAAGTACCAGATATAGATATTTGAGTTCAAAGGGTCGTATCCAGTTGGAGCGCCGATACTTGAGAGTACCCTCTAATCAAGTAGAAGCTCTAATCAACTCCTCTATAATTGGTGCTGCTACATGACCAGTATGCAGGCTTAGAAGTGTCGCTATTTCTAGCACCTCTATTATTTCTTGAGGAGTTGCGCCATAGCCAAGAGCATTCCGCATATGAAGTTTCAGTCCCGGTACGTAGAGATGAGTTGAAGCCGCATCAAAAGCACAGTACACAAGCTCTTTCATCTAAACGACGAGTTAGCTATCGTGTAAACACTTTTCTCCATCTTAAGTGGTGTTCTGAGATCATATGATCTGGGAAGGGTAATACCTTTGGCTCAAGCACTCCCTGACCAGGTCCGACAGTCCCATTCACATTTTTGACCCATGGCAAACTTGAGAACTCGAGGTATGCTGCGAAGAACTCGGGATCAAGTCGCAAGAAATCTTCCCAGAAAGTATGCCAATATCCACGTTTCTGCGTGAACTCCCATTGTAGGTCTTGCTGAGTATCATTGAACGGTCGCGATATATCTTCCAGATATTTTCCCTCTTCCTTTAATACTTCAACAAGAAGTGGGACTCCGATGTTGCAGGCATGGATTCCCAATGTGCTTGATAGTTCAATGACTTCAAGAATCTCGTCTTTACTCGCGCCCTCTTTCATTGCTGATTTCACATGTTCGCGGATCCCGGGTTCATAGAGATGCGTGGCGGCGCAGTCGACAGCAAGAGATATGAGAGCCTGTTCTTTGCGCGGAAGGTGAGATTTACGTCGTGGTACACTTGCTAGTGACACGCTGACAGAAAAGAATGCCGGATCAATTCTGAGGAGCGATTCCCAACCCTCATGGAAAGCATCTGGTCCTAGTTTGGAGTCAAACTCGGCTTTGAGCTTTTCCTGTTCTTCTTCTGTAGCCATGATTCCTTCAGTTAGAATCCAATTTAATTTCCGTCAAGCTGTCGACCCGTCGCTGGCCGTCTCCTAGTCGTGATCAATATGCATTTCATCGGAGAATAGAACCAGTAATATATTTCTCTTCGGGGACAATAGTGGTACGCTACATAATAGGCTAAACAGTAGACGCTGAATGGACGCCGAAGTAATTGCCGAAGGTACAGGTGGTCGCATAGCTCTTGTGCCGAGTATATGATCGAGAATCACGATTAAACGTGGTGGTTCTTAGGGTATCAATGAGGGGAACCAATATCGTTCAGGGGTAAGCGATTCGATCGCCGGGAGTAGCATGGCTGACTACGACGGTACAAATTTCAAACTCAGATCAATCTATGATCAAGCTCTTTGACGGCGCTTATGATTTCATTAAATAAAAAAAGATCCGCGCAATGCAACCTCCAGGTTCGACGAGCCTGGCTAGGGCAATTGACTTGCGTTTTGACTAGCATTCCGCGCCTTCGCTTCCTCGGAAAAACAATATGCACAGTCTTTGATAGATATCGAGTTAGGAACCATCTCTATTGTGAAGGAAGTTACGATAGCTCACCCCTTGTCAGATCTCAAAATATAGCATACTCATATATTCTCATCGTTGCACGAAGCAGCCTAAAGAAGCCTAAACTTCTTTCCGGTCTAGAATTTAACTATATACATATATATCCTTTGCCTTTAAGAATATAACGCGCATTGAGCTCAGATCACTTCTAACGGAGAGTATCCAATTCTCACTCGGAGATTATCTGCTTTATCAATGCCTCAACGGCCGCCTCGTTTAACCCCTCGATGCCTAAAAGTTCATTGTCGAGATTTTCAAACTTGGATCCGTATCCCTCGCCCCAGATCGCAGCTGCCAAAAGGTTAATGGCAAACTTGTGCGGGTCTGGCTGAGGCTTCTTCAGTTCCTCCCAACCTTTGTTGACGAACTCGTTGAGGTCAGCATGGTTGCCTGTCCAGTCGTCCGAACCCGTAACCTTCTTTCCGATCTCAAGGATCTGCTTTAAGGAGATCGCGACATCCTGGACGTAGACTGGACGGTTCTTCGTCTCTTCGGGATTCTTCAATACACCGACAACAGCTTGACCGATGGAACCCAAGGTCGTGGTGCTAAACAACTGCTCTCCACCGTCCCAGAGTGTAACACTCTTCTCCTTGATCTTGGCAAGGAAACCGGCTCGCAGACCCCAGTCGAAGAACGGACCGTTGATAATGAATGTGTAGGTTAGTCCGCTGGTGGCTGCTTCCGACTTCAATGCGTTTTGCACCACAATCTTGTTTGTATAAACCGGGAGCTGATTGGCTTTGTGGTTGAATGTGTCCGAGCCAAACTCAGATGGAATGAATCGCTTAACACCAGCTTTCACTGCTGCCTCTACTAGCAAGAGTTGCTTTTCCACCGCAGGTGTAGAGATAGTTGAAACGACTGCATCTTGGCCTGCGAGGGCATTCGTAAGAGAATCCAGCGAATCATAGTCAACTTCGGCAACCTTGACAGATGCGGGCAGGCTGTGAGTCGATTGTTGCCGAGTGAGAACCGTCACATCAAATCCAGCTTCAATAACTTTCTTGAGGATGGCCGGACCGAGATTTCCGGTGCTCTGAAGGTAATGATCATGTTAGTACCGAACTCTAGATGGAATTGAGTCAAGGACACGTACCCCGGCGATAGCGATTTTCTTGAGGGCAGACATGGTGATTGGCGGCGGTACTAAGTGATGTAAAAGTAGGCGGTTTTCTTGACTCCGGTCGTAGGAAGGATGAGTATACTTAGGCTATGGCATGAGAGAATTCAAGGCGCAGAAGTGCTACTCATATAGAGCCAGACATAATGAATACACATACTCATGCGGAATCTATTTCTTACTAATTTAGTGAGTACGATACTCCCACCGGCAGCTAAGAGCTGTAGATTGCTAATGCGACTACGCGGACGACTATCGCGTCAGTTGGATTCTGATTAAGATTGATTCCGCTAGAGGGTGCCACAACATCCCATATCCCACATTTCGGAATCTCCATCCCACATTGCGAATTCAGCTTAGTCACAACACAACGGACGAAAATGCCTACATTTTCAAAAATGTTATTGTGAGATTTGGCTATCATTGATAATTCAATCAATTAATGAAATCTACATGAAATGTGATATAAATGAATGAACTGCGTGTGTATATTTTTCTATCTTTCTTTTTTTAAAGCTGCGCTCTGTGGACTATGAAATTTCTTTGTAGCGACTGAGAGGGAGTTATGAAAAGGGAATTACATTTGAAGATGACTGTCAATCTCATCAACTAGGTCGGCCAAGTCCCACCTCAAAGCGTTCCTCAATCTTAGGGTCATACCTACTCAACACACGTCTTAAATTAGCAGCTTCGAGATCCAGTTGTGAATAATGAGTTAACCCTGCAATCTGATCTCTTTGGATCTCCATCATCAAGTCTCTAGTTTCCTTCAGAATACGAGAAAGGCATCCTCTTACATTGTCGGTGCAAACATCATACTCACTCCATAGTAGCGCGCTCGACTCGATTTGATGAAGACGATCAATGAAAGTCTGCGCAACGCTCGCGCGAAGTCGTTTACGTGCCTCGACGTACTCATTGACCGCAGCTTCAGTCACCTCCAGCTCTAACTGGAGAGTATGATGCTCTATTCCCTTGAACTCGGCAGGATAGTCGTCGAACTTGGTGCTTGCACTTACGAACCTTCCCTGAGGACGATCAGGCATGAAATTCTTCAAGGATGTGAGCTTGCGTAGGCAGGTTCTCAAAGGATCGCCTAGAAACATGCAACAAGATGCTAACTCCCTGATGTCTTTCAATCTGGCCATAAGCTGATCACAGTGGCATAGAGCACACAAGTCGTTCGGTCTTCTTTTGATGCTGCTGCGATGAGCGTTGATAGGGGTTAAGCTGCCGTTTGCACTTACTATTAAGCCATCTTTGATTGCTGTGATGTGGCCGCATTGCCAGAAATCATATTCGTATTCCATTTCGCGGGGAAGTAGGCTTGACAGGCTCTGCATGAAGAGTAATATGTTCGGTGAATGTTTTGAAGATTGATATTTGATGTTGGCTTAGTATCCAAGGTGAATTGGTTAGGAGGAAAGACTTGGGATGCACAGAGGAATCCAAGATACTTTATAGACATACATTCCGTGGGTTAGAAACAGGAACGATGTAGAAACTTCGTTAGTGTGTTAACAATAATGCTATTGTTGCAGTTTACAGACAATCGTATTGTTTGATTATCGAACATACCTCAAGGTTTACTTTGTTGTAACTCATTCGAAAGGCAAACAAGGAACCCGACAAAGACGGTAAACAATAGAACATGGTCCCCTTGTGTACTCAAACCAAGTCGCTACCATTCTACTATTTAACAAAGCCGGCCGCGAACTATAATACCGTTCAAGAAATCTGTCAGTTCAGCTCTATCAATTATTTCCAATCTACTTAGATCCGTCTCAAAAGCAAACGCAGAAATCAAAATGTCAACTAACCTAGAAGTCAAAGAATTCACCTGCGGCCACACTCAAAGCCCCACATCCCGCCGTACTAGCAGAGCCTACCAAACCCTCCCCAACCCATCTCGCTGTCTCTCCTGTGTCTGCTACACCATCCTAGAGGCGACGAACGGGCCTATATCCGCGATCCCACGAAGCTACCTCCGTGATCTAGATGCACATATGGCGATCCTCAATGCAACTATCTCCAAATCACTCCGTCTTCAGATATGGCTCCTCGATCAGAAACTAAAGGATGTAGATAATATTGAGGGATTCCGGAATGCGGTCGTCGATTTAGCGGGATACCCTGAGGCGAATATGCACTTTGGTATCTAACTCTGGGTGTACTTCGCGTGGATCGGGGTGATGTTGAATGCCTCGTAGGAATATATGTGCTAACTCCACTAGCTGCTAGACTTCTTGATCAAGAACGCTTTAAATTCATCAACGTATTATACCTAGAAATAATGGAATGAAGTGTATTGAAATGTCAGTAGAAGATCAAGGAGGCCTGCCCCTCTATTGGTCAAGTCTGTGTTATCTGTATGGACTACATGGAATATATTCGTAAGTCGTTAGATCAATTTGTAAACAGCAGTAAATGTGCAGTCTGCATCACAATACCCTTCGGCTCGTCCTTCTGAGGCGCTTCTCTGCCCTCTTGATTTTTTCTTCTGTTCTGTCCAGCGCAATAGGTGGTCTCGAGCGATCGACTCCATCGAAATGAGATTGTTCTCTCCGATACGGTCGCGAACTACTCCGTCGACGCGTCGATGCGTTTGAAGCACTACTAGAATGTCGCTCGGGATCAAGACTGCCGTAGCCCGAGTCGTGAGATGGTCTCGAGGCATTGGTACTGCTCGCCCTCGAAGAGTGACGCCTCGGTGAAGGATGGATCTTGTAAAGAGATGTTAGTGTTTCATCATCATTGGTAGAACGAGCAGCGACATCTGATCATTGGTTTAGGGAGACTTACCTCGACATCGATGGCGCTGTCACGGCGCTGCTGCTCTTGCCTCGCGTCTGTATGGCGAGAGGAATGACGAGATCTCGATTGAGGTTGGTATCGCGAGTATGAGCTCGGGTTCCGCTGGATGTCCCGGGAATTAGTCGTGCGTGTGTCACGGCCCCGAATCTCCTGGTCGCTACCTCGCTCGGAGTGATACGATTGACGCGAGCGGTCGTCGCTGCGGGGGTTTGATTGCCTACGGCGATGAGAATGTCGACTGCTTTCCACGCTCTCTGACCGTCCAAGGCCGGATGTCATGGTATATTCTAGGTCGCTCGATATGCTAGGGCGATACCTCTCGCGTGGGCGATGCCCTCTCTGCGGTATAGGAGCTGTATTCCACTCGTCGCCGCCATCATGCCCCGAGTCCGGGGTTGATGTGACTGAGAGGCGACTGCCTGAAGGTTCCTGATACACAGTTGCTGTCCTGCTCCGGCTGCGGCTGTGTTTAGACCTCCGATCGTCTTGGTACCTACTAGTATCTGGTCTAGATCTCGTTACCGAGGTGTACACGTTCGGTGGTACGCGTGGAATACCATCGACTAGATCATCGTGTATGGCCGGAGTCCACCTCGAGCGATTGATCTGAGGGTGGAGTTCTGTCGCTCGGCCATGCCCATAGTACTGTTCCCATGTGTCGGGCACAGGCGTATATCGCGCGGGTACTTGAGGTAGATCGTCTACGATCAGAATGGAACTTGCTGTAGCGGTCACCGAATTGTCAAATCTCAAAACGAGTCCATCGGCGTATCTCTCCAACCTTCTTAGATCAACCCCTTTGTTGACACGCAATTTCCTCAGTCTTCCAGGATGTGCTTCTTGCGCTCGTCTGACGCGGTCTAGCTCATCTCTTAGACGATTAATGTCTCCCCAGTATGAAGAAGATACGCTGGTACTACCTAGTCCCGTCCGTTCGCTAATCGGGGTCCTGGAGACTCGTTAGTCGAAGGCATGTCCAAAAACTGAGATGTAGGTATTGCGCACAAGGCAATAGAGAGCTGCGCAATAACAATCCAATCCGAGTACACCTCAAAACGTTTAGCGTATTTAGAAATCTTATTACTACCTCCCGAGATGGCGATATAATTCCAGCCCCTAACAGTCCGAGATTCAATAAACCTGTCGTAGAATCTGTCGAATTCGTCTATCTGACGACGGGAATGTCTGATCAAATTGCACGTCTCGTTCCTTAGGTCGCGGACTCCCTGCGCATTTATACCACACAGTGCACCAAGCTCCTCTTCAACATTGCGAAGTCTGTGTCTGAGATTTCTCCTCTGTCTTTCAACTTCTAACAGATGTTGTCGCGATTGATGTACCCCGACAGACCTGCTTGTTAGCCCAATCAAAGTCACCAGCAATCCAACAGAGCTACCGATGATGCCTATGATAGCACTACACATATCAGATGTGTCAGAGAACCTTAACGTTTTGAAGGTAGGTATGCTGCTTACTTTGGTTCCAGCATCGCGCATCATGAAGTAGACGCACATCGGCAATCTCATAGACATCATCTTGCCCTATACCATCCTCCCTCAATTATATCAATCCAGGTAACTTGTAGCAAACCGATGCCAATGTTGCCAACACAAGAACAACGGAGAATGAGCCTAAATAGGTTGCTGACATGGCCGATAGTGGCGTGAGAAAAGTGCACTTTTCTTCAATTCCTCCAAACAATGCCACCGTAATATAGGGAAGCCCTATCGCATCACTGGCTTGGAGTGACGTGGAAGTTTGGATCCTCCAAAAATTGTCAGGGTCTTGGAGGGATTGTGTAGAGGTATATGTGAATTTGGGGCGTCGTGCGAAGATCCAACTTGTTTCGTCACCGAGCCTCCCACCCTATACTTAAATACATAGATCTACTTTATTCATAGATACTCAGATTATTATGATTAATAGATTGATTGGTTGATGCTTGACTGTGTTTCGATGTCAAAAGCCGTACTTGTAATCCTTCCTGTTCGGGTATGAGTAGGAGTTACAGGAGTTTAGTCTGGCATGTGATCGTGAGTATTCTAACCTCCTGGTATTGACGGCTAACATCATGCAGGACTACCCCACGCCCCTCTCTGCATCCTCCCGGAAGGGATCCGGCAGGTAAACTGTTCTATTATATACAAGCCAGGCCCCGGGGCTCCGGTCCTGAGAGCGTGCCGCGCTGTCTGCGTGTCCACTTCTTATAGGACGGTATATACGACTGTTCGGTGTTAAGAAGAACGGTCCGCGTCGCGTAGAAACAGTGCCAGATGCTCATTCGTTACTCTTCACGACGATATAGTACTAGTACGGTATGTTCGGCTCTGGAATTGTGAGGTAGTATTTCCACCTGCGTAGCCCAAAAGCACCCGCATCTACTAAATGTCACAGGGAGCCCAACCAGCAGGGATGATCGGTAGTAGTGCTAATCGGCGATTACCAAAAGCTTACCTAGCGGCTAAACCTTCTCGGCTTGGGAGACGGAGATATTGATACGGCGAGGTGTGTCGCGCAACTCTCGCCAGTCACTGCATATAAGAACAAGTTGGACCTCGGCTTACAGACCTGCGATGGTAAAGAAATGAGAGGAGTAGTGCCCAACAAGACCGTCGACGGAGGTTCATTCCCCAAGCGGCGTCCTGCCTTTTCCGATTGGCGGTGCGTGAGTTCCAGCCCATCCTAGAGCAAAATCAATTATTTCCACGTCGACACCGACGGTCTCTGGTTGCCACAGAGAGACATCTACTGTGGTCGAAGGCGATCGCCAAGCCAGGGCTGGGAAGCGGAAGTTCGAAATAGATAAGAATGAGTACGGCGTATCGGCGGATTACCTGACTTTTCAGCAAAGGCAAGTGACATGAACCCCCACAGGATTGACGCCGTCTTCTCATTAGTTTGAACAGCTTCGATCCGTACTGAATTGAATAATGCGACCGTAATAGACCGCTCTCCGTTTAGCCGCAACATTCCCGCGCTACGACCATTCTCTTCTACTACCTAGTAAAAGAGATTTATAAGCAGCTTAATCTATGTTATTGATGAAGCCTACGACTGTATTTTAAATGAGGGTGTTGGTGAGGGGTATGTTAAGAACCTGACCAATAGGCCATGAGGGGCACCACCTCAGATCCTCCAACTGCCAGGGCTGGAGGCTTCTACACCAACTACTCAACGAGGCTTGGATATCAACCCCCCGACATTCACATGCACCGCTCGAGACTTTATGGTATTTATAACGTGGTTTCGACGTAGATAATGCTTTCTAGTACCTATGTTCCTTTCTCTCGCTCAGTGATTGATTTTTATAGCTTACACAGGGCTAGTTTTACTGACTGTGTATGTACACGCTCATGATAACCTTTTTTGATGACCTAGGTATATATATGTACACTTTTTAGTGGTAAAATAATTCGTAAAGTTCATTAAATGCATATTGCCAGCCATCTTTTTGCCTAACGCTGTGCGAGCCGTCCCGCGAATGATGATGTACCCCAGCATTTAGCATCCCTGCCAAGGGTGTATGTCATGATTATATGACCCTCCATGAGAGCTGTCAGCTCAGGCTAACACCATCAGACATGAGTCTGAGAAATGGGATATCATTGAGGGCCACGATGAATAACTATGTTATACATTTAAATACGGTAGATTCGTAGTATCATTAGTATGTTGCATCGCTGTAATGTAAAGAAGTTAAAACCGAAGACAAGATCCGACATTGGGGTAACTTTCTTACCTGACTCACTCCTCGAGTCCTACAGGGACGATCGTCACCCATATGTGGTGACGGTTCAAAATTGACACGTCAATTTCGCCAAGTCCCAAGTCTGGCCGAGTCTCTGAGACAAAGGTCTTGACGTACCCCTCAGTTGTCTCATGAACTCATCCGAGACATGTCTATCATGATGCACCCCCGGTATACATCAATTCCTTGCAATTGGATAATCGTTGACAAGCCTCTTTCAATAATTCCCAATGTGACTGTGATAAGAGCTTGCATACGACATCCAACAGGTCCGGAACACCTTCGCATAGAGTAGCCGACGTGGCGGAGTCGAGATCCGATAATGTAGCAACCCTTGAGAGGTAATCAGGTAAAGTGTTCACGCCACTTCGCGTTCGATTCGGGGGGAATGACTGAGGAGCACGGTCTTGGCTTTTAAGTGCTTGTGTATAAGACCAGATGCTCAAAGTGGCATAGTACATGATCCACGGTCGGTGGGGGTCAGAGTCGGCGCGAGTGGAATATTGAATCGCGCCTCTGTTACTTCCTCCAAGTTCTGGCAGCGATGCAATCTTCTTCTGACGCGGGTCGATGAGAATTCGATGAAGAAGCTTGAATGCATGTAGAACCGCGCGTTTGGTGAAGAGTTGGTCTGCCCACACTTTCATGCGCGAGTTTACGTTCGCAAGATCCCGAGAAGATACCTTGCGGCCGATTAATCGCTTCGCGCCGGCGTAAACTTGGCAGTCAATGATATCGACATACAGACTGATGTGACCGAGATGATAAAGAACAGCAGCGCTTTGAATCAAACCGTTCGATGCGGCCTGCTGTCCTGCACCACTGGGGTCACTAGTGCTCGACCCAGTTGAGCCGATCGCATCGTCGAAACTCGTCTTCCAGTCGTCAAATGCTTTCAATAGCATATTACACCATTTATCTCTTGTTTCGGACGCATTGGGAGCCATATCCAACCACTTTAGATGTGTCTCTCGATGTCGTAGATGCCACCCAACACTAAGAAGACCGCACATAATGATCATGCGTCCGAATGAATGTGTCTTGACTTCTTGTCCGTGAAGAGCACGTTTAAGGCCGTCTAGAAAGAAGACGGGTTTGACGCCGTACATACGGAAATTTGCTTCTAACCGACGCATACTCTCGTGACTTGTAGCAGACCATAAAGCCTCATCGCATGGGAGAGGGAGGCGAATCTCGTGGGGTGCCATATCAGATGCATGACCGAACATAGCAGCATGAACAACATCCATCATGAATGCGGCAAAGACGACTCGGTGCATAGCTTCAGTTTCGGCCCATCTTACCCACCAATTTCGATCATCAGTGCCTGGATCGACACCGTTCTGTTCATCTGGCGGTGACTCCAACCCCGCCTTGCCGATGAGTGGACTTCCTCGCCTCAGGTAATTAAGAGTCACAACGTGATAAATATGGCCTCTTTCATGTAGCTTTCGTGTTGAGTACATCTTCTCGTAGAACTCGACAAGAAGCAACGCCTGAGCGACCCAGAGATCAACAGGAGGTATTGCTCCCTTGTCACCAAGTATTTCAAGACGGATGGACGTGATGATGAGATTAGCGAGGGCCTTATAATCTTCGTGCTCGCCAGTAGGAGACTGGTCATGAATCTGAGCAGCTCCCAGCGCAATCATAACGAGAAGCAAGTAAATGGGACACCTGGTAGGTGAAAAGGTAGGTTGGTGAACGATGGGCAAGCGTGGTGATACAACATCCCAGTATTGACGAATACATTCCTGAAGTAAATCCACGTGGAGAGCCGGGTAGTCGCTCCCAGATTCCTGGAGCAGATAGTCTAACTTCGAATCGTATTCGTTCTGTCTTTGTCGGAATAGACTTATGCAGTTCACAATCTCCTGACGACGATGCTCAGATATCATCTCATCAGGCATATCATGATGACGAGGTGGTGTGTGGTGGTCTTGGGACCTGCTAGTCAAAGACTCATGATCATAGTGAATGGCGTTATTGAACGGGGTTTCCAGGCCACCCTCAATGAAAGATAGATTAGCAACGTTGTAGTCCCCATAGCTGCGTTGGTTATCAAAGAGCCACAGACCAAAGTTCGTCGAGGCGAAATCCCCTGAATCGGGAGAGACCTGCATGTCGTGAAAGGGCATATATGTAGAGTGGTCAGGCAAAGGAGCTTGACCTTGAGGGTAGTAAGGAGTCTTAGGTGGTAGCATAGTGACACCCTCCATAGGTCGAGGCCAAGAAGGTGTGTGACCCATTGAGCTCGTCGGTGTCGGTTGTGAGGCCATGGTAGAATTCGGACTCAACAACACTGACGCATTCCGAGGCATACTGGCCGGCTGCTGATGAAACATGGTCGGCGGCGGTGGAGGGGCCGACTGTGACACAGACAACGGCCTTAACCCCGGACCTAGTGATGGTGGTGCCGGGGCAGGAGCCAATGTTATCGGCGCTGGAGCAGACGGACCATTGCTGGCACCCCCTGGCGAGGCAGCTGAGGTTCCATCGGATGAGGAGTCCTTGGCGGTGACACTAAAACTGCTTGCCCGGTTCCTCGGGACATAAGAAGTGGAGTGACGTTTCTTGTGTCTCATCAGCAAGTCCTGCCGGACAAACATCTGGTTACAGTCGGGCACATCGCACTTGTAGATCTGCTTGGGCTCATCTACACGTAGATCGGGTATCAAGGTCAGTGTCGGTCAGGGACAGCCTACGTGACCCCACAGTGCAAGGTAAACAAACTTACGGTTCAACTGATGCCGCTGAAGATGTTCATGTCGCGAGTAGATCTTGTCGCAGTCGGGCCATTCACAGGCAAACTTCTTTGGAGCACCTTTCCGGCTGGCGCGTTTATACGCCGCCGCAGCAGAGCCTGACCCTGCGCCTGTGCCTGCCGTTGTTGTTGTTTGTTGCTGAGACGCCATTCAGACGCGACATGGCCCAAGTCACTAAAAGTCGCCTCAAGTTACCCAGTCACCAGCTTTTGCACATGTACAACACTGTCGACACTGTACAATGACCCAACAACAGGTCCCGGTTTCTTTGTGGTATGTTGGGGGAAATGAAGGCTAAAGCGGCCAGGGACAGAGGTTGATGGGGGTCCAAGCGTTTTCATCGACTCGATCACCCTCGATTGAGGAGATTTCCAGAGGTCGGACGCGAACCCCCCGTGCGGGGGTTGGTCCGAGTGGAGATCACAGTAGTGTGGGGGCATGCATGCGCCACGAGTCTAAGTCTGGGGAAGATGTGGGGGTAAATAAATATACTTCCCCCTTTTCTGCCTGTTCCCTGGCAGGTATCCAAGTTACATAAGCTACGTTTTGGTGAATTCAGGGTTGATAATTCTTAGAATGCTGTTTCTCAAACACTCGTTGTGTTCACAAACCATCCCCGACGAGTAGTTTGCCATTTGTCTGCATTATAGAACAACTAATAGGATAAAGGCTAGGCGCTGTGGCTATGTTATTTGAATGCCACTTGGATGCCAGATGACTCATGTTAGGCAAACATGTCTCAGCCATCGAGGTTTACAAAAGAACCATGCTTTTGTTCTTTAGAGCTATGAAACCATTATATCACTCGATGCGTCTGGGGATTCTTTGTCCTCTTGCATGACCTGTCTTTTCTATGTCGCAAAATACGAGTCCCAAGTCCTCTTTTGCATAGTTCCCCGAACCGAAGAGGATCACCATGTCTCGTCTCTGGAGCTCAGCAATTTTTGAAATTCCCATAGCATTGGTGCGAAAATTTCTTGCTCTTTTCTACTACATGTTTGTTTATCTCTTTTCTATTGCCGCAAGTATTCAGCACTATGTCTTCAGGAACCAAACTACCAACCTCATATGCAATTCTGTTGGTCTCCTTATACATGGATTCCACCGTTCATTCATTCTCGCCTACCGATTCTTTACTTTTCGAACAAATCAAGTCGAAACACACTATAACAGGCCCACGTTCAATCAAACCGATAATGCCGAGCAAGCGGAGGAACTACTCAAACTATATCGGATAGGCAGAACCCGTCCGGTCGTCTTTATAGCGATTGCCGTCGCAGTATCGACAGAGAATTCTGAGGAAATTCGTGATATTGGTCTGTCCATATGGCACTGGTGTCTCCATTCTAGCATTGAATCTTATCACTGGGAGATAATTAATCCCCATTTGCTGAAGGATCATTACGAAGAAAACAGAAAGAAAGGTATCGAAAGTACGAAAAGATTTGAATTCGGGCAGCTTTATCCAGTTATGGAGTCCAAATTAGCCAAAGCACTGGATGAAACACTGGGTGTCTTCACCGGTTATCACGGGTCACTTTGTATAGTTGGACATGGAATTCACAACCTTTTAATATGTTTACAACCCTACTGGTCGATCCCAAATGGTGCAATAGTGTTGGACACAGAGAAGATATTGCAGCACCGACACTCTTCACCAAGCCCAGCCTCATTGGAACACTGCATACGTACCACGCCTAGCCTGGAGAAAATGCACAAGACGCTGGGGAACTCGGGTAATGATGCTCGATGCACGATGCGCCTAATGCAGGCACTGGCAGAAATGAGTTGGCGGAAGACTCCCATGTGTAAGTATCCGTGTATTGGCTGAGTTCTTTATTTGGGTTTAACTAATGACCTAGAATCTAACTCGGATATTTATGTGGCGGCTTTTGTAAGATGACATCAACCAGTATCTCCGGCTGGGAATAGTGGTTCTGTAGTGGCTGGTTGACTACTAAGATGAGCGGAGCAGTGGGATCATGTCTCGTATCTCCACAGGAACTCCTTAGTCGATGATGTAGCTTCTGGAGGCCTTCAAACGTTTGCGTCCCGGGATCCATCGCCCGTGACGGAATCGCACCAAATATTTGAGCCTAAGCCGGATTAGACGATATTGAAGAGATTTTGCCCATGCCAACATCATGAAAGGTGGAATGAACACACTGACTGGGACTACCATCGCAGCCCCATGCAACAGAGAGGATTGTGCTGTATCCTCCGGCTGAAACCAATTCGTGAGATGTGGTCGACATGCCACGTGTCCGCAATGAAGTTACGCAGAAATCTGGTAGGGAATAAACTTCCCTGAAAACTCTCAATTCAGGATTTATTCTCCCTGAGCTGAGGGTAACAAGAAAACCTGAGGAAGACTGCTCCAAGGATTTCCTAAGAGAGCTGATAGAAGCTGTGCTTAATCTCAGGTGGTCCAGGGAAGAGTGATTGACGGTCAAATAGAGATTCACTTCCGTAGGATGGTGGAGGATTGAATAGGACCCTTCAAGATATATTCTCGAGCCAGGAAGTAGACACCTGTCATAGACATCTTGGCCAACATATCGCAATCGCAGCCAAACTTGCAAGGGTCCTTTTAAGATCAGGATAACCAATATTGTGTTTGTCCACTCGGCCACATAACGAATAGTCACAGTTTAGTCCAATTAGGACCAAATCGCGGGCAGTGGTTTTCATAATTGGCACTTTCATCGATATCCCTAGATTAGTAAACGAGTATGGGCAGCGTAAAACCGTCTCCTGAGCCCTGATGATAGATCCACATGAGGTGAAGTTTATAGGAGAAGGGGCTAAGACCCCGCCCCATGCTCGATCACGATCATCTCCTCGGTACGGCTCCCAGGCCAATATACTGTTATCATCAGATTCCTTTATAATCTCTTGCTGTAACCTCAAGAATGCCCTTTCTTCCTCACCATACAAAAGTGGCATGCTGACGCCAAAGATGCCGAGTAAACAATAAGCAATGTCTTCATGTCGAGTGGTTTGCCGATTGGCAGCCCAAGACATCCTTTGCGCAACAGAGAACTTAGGAATTGTATTTCGATCACGAAGTGCACCAACATGGATCCTGGTAACTTCACAAATAACGCCTGACAACTGATCTCGATTTTCAATGACTGTCCAAGAGGCAGTGAAGAAGATCAACTTTTGAGGCGCCAGGAGTTCCTGAAGAGTCCAGCCTCGAGTGAACCAGCGACTGCTCTTGAATTCCTCCAAGAGCCCGGGAATAACAGTATGCACATCGGCCAGGTAAGCATAGCAAACCCTGGAATCACGATACCAGGCGTACATGCTATTAATCGCTTCAGTCAACTCAGCAGAGCTGCTCTTGTCAATACAGTTTGTATCACACCAGAGGTACGCTAACCCATCGGCCTGAGCACGCCTACAGGCACCAACGATTTTGGTGAAGCCCGCTTTTCTTTTGATGACATCGATGCGGGAATTTGTTCTGGGACAGGCACTAGCACCGGTCGCAAGGAGGTAATCATGATATGTGACTTCTTCACCGCCCCAGGTGTGAGAGAGAATGGCGTAGGGTCGGATGCCATGGTGGAACTCCTTCAGCTCGAGTGTCTTGACATCAATTAGACGCATGATGTAGACATGGAGAAGGATATGGAAGTAAGGATAGCAAAGTCAACGATGAAGGAGGTGGTGATGCTGAAGACGATATTGCTAACAATAGTCGTGTTGGTGATAGCAACAGCAATAGTGACGATATGAGGTCTGCACAACCCTAGACAGACTAGCGGAGATTCGAGCAACAGTCTGAACAGAAAGCAGAACTAAAACCTTGTCTAGCAAAAGACAAACGAGATAGACCGGCTTGAAGCAACCAAATGCCTCATTGTGAGAGTTCATCCTATATAACCTGCCATGCCAACCCCGGTTGTGTTGGACGTGATGGGTTATATGTGTTCTCATAGGCCAAATATGTTCATACAGCCTATCACATAACCTCATCCTCATAAGCTTAAACCCGCAGCTGAAAATAATCAGTTCTCACTCCGCATAATTATAGAGAAAGTAGGGGCGCTGAAATGAAACAGGCAGAAACAGAGACCACAAAGACGATATGATATACAGACGTGATAAATAACTAAGGAAAGGCAAATACTGACCTATTCGAACGAGAGATGTTCCAGCATGAAACGACCACTAGACCTGAAGCTAACAACGTAATGATATTTTCATTTGAAGTAATATCACGGAGGTCTACCTTCTATTAATAACATAATGATACAGGGAAGCGACAGAATTAAAGGGGGAGCACCTCTAAATACTACGAAAGAAGAGCTAGCTAAGATTCAAAGCAGTAATGTTTTCTATTGCCGCACACAGACCGAGGGTGGAATTGACAAGGTGATGGAACTCGGAAGTGACGGATGACTACGAGAGAACCAATCGACCAGGATCCGGAGTAGAGGTGGTTAATAGAATACTGGAATTATCACCAGCCCGACGATGCTCCCGTGTCAAACAACGAATCATAAGGGGGATGAGCGCTTAGATACCGGTACCTACCAAATGTCGTAAAACCAGGCTATTGGCCCCCAAATCTCAGCTTCAGCAAACTCTCTCCCACTACGACGTGGCTAGGCTTACATTATAAACAAGGCCCCACGATAGCAGATGCGCGGTTCCCCGCGCTTAATCACTTTCCCCGTTCACCTCCATAAGCCGGGCAACCAACAAAATCCGCCAAATGAAGCAAGGTGCATGCATGCGTCTCTGCTCTAGTCTGATACCCCTCAGTTATTTACTGCGGCAGCCCGAACTACAAACTCATCACACGATATTCTAAGATTTGTCGTAAGGCATACAGTCTTGATCAATGATCAAGGTCTTTCTCCCAAAGACTACTAACGTTCAATCTCGACGAATAGACATCTACAGAGCAAGCAGAGAAAAGTACATACATATTATCAGCAGGAATACCCACAAACTGTGTACCTCACACACCAATCTCCAGCCCTCCCCATAGCATCATCGTAGGCACGTAGTATTAACAGCATCTCTGCGACAGGACCCCCGGCTGATCTGGGGAAATGAAAGCAGTTCGAACAGACGCGGTGAGAACATGTCGTAATGCATATCCCAACATAACATATCATAATAGTAATAATAAAAACAAAATCTGAGAGGCGGCTCGCTGGGTTTCAAAAGTTTGTAGCATGTCACTCCATGTGTAATACCCGCGCCACCGATGATGACGAAGCCTGTACTCTCAGTCCCAAGGTCAAGGCTGAAACCAGGTACATGTTCTTCATCGTAATTTCCAACATAACACTTTCACCAGCCTTGCCGGCGAAAAAATAGCTCACTAATCTAATCAGTCTCAAACTTCCGAACCTTCTAAGCCCCTTGACCCCTAGACCTATCAAACCTATCAAACTTCCGGAACGTCGAGAAACTAGATGACCGCATAATCAAAATGTTGGCTAAGATGGATCATCTAGTCTGAGCTCATGGATGGGTCGAAAAGGTATGAAAGAAATGAGTAAGTGACGAATGCTGAACGTGATGGAAAACATGACGAACGCTAGACCTGTCCTACCTGACTTTCTTGGGAACACAAAAACTGAAACGTATCACTCAATGATACTCTATGATAGAAGATACACACGACATGAGACATCAAAGAATTCGATTCTTTGTCTTCTTCATTACCAATACCCAGGTAGTCATCAGTCAGCCCTCTATTCAGTCTAGCAGAATACGCACGAGGCAAACGAAGTATGATACATCACAACCCTACTAATAGCAAAAGTGGACATAAAACTCTCCTTCACAAAGAAGACTTCACTTTCATTTCGTATCATTACGCTACTGATCTATAACACAACGACACTACAACAACACACCGCTGCTCTATCATTTCATTTTACACGACATCGGGTAGCCGCACTGCGATATCGCCTGATTGCGTTATGTATCGAACCCAGGGAAGTGATGGGTAATTCAGCTGTGCAAGGTCAGAGTCAGTAGAGTAGGACGGTG
Source organism: Xylaria arbuscula (assembly GCA_022385695.1). Taxonomy (NCBI): domain Eukaryota; kingdom Fungi; phylum Ascomycota; class Sordariomycetes; order Xylariales; family Xylariaceae; genus Xylaria; species Xylaria arbuscula. The sequence goes on along the minus strand of MU279366.1, from coordinate 207,771 downwards.
AGAGAGATGAAAGGATAGGATATGACGACATACCTTGGGTTCCGTGATTTTGAGGTATCGAACCTGGATACCACTCGTAGTGAAATAGGGGATCTCAAACTTGACCTGGATAGGCCTCTTGGCACCCTTGGTGTTGACACCCCCCATGCTCCCGCCAAACCCACCCGTCATACCGCCTCCATGCTCGTCATCGCCCCGTACACTGGGGAGACCTAGCTCCGCGCGCATGAGGAATTCCTTGCCACCACCGAACTGTTTGATCTTCCAGACTATGGCGCTCTGCTCGGGGGCGTAGTGAACACTGCCGATGTTTGTCCTGAAGCGAGGCGAGTCTGCGTCGTCGGGTACGGGAACGATGATCTCGACGTTGTTCGCTGTGCTTCTCCTCTTGAATTGAGCTCTGGCTTTCAGCATGTATTCGATGCGCGATCCTGAGTGGCTCTCAACTACGCACTCCACCCAAACCAGGGGTTTGACTTGGGTATTCAACCGGTAACTCATGAGCTCGAATTCGCCGTCGGGTGGAATGAAGGAAATAGTACGGTCGTTCTCGAAGCGTGATAACCGGACGCATTGGTGGAATTTGACGTCTTCCATCTCTATCGCCTTGCCTCGTGTTGATCTCCCTGTCGTTTCGAACATGACCTTGTCGTTTAACCCCAGACGTAGTTCCGGCATACCGGAAAGGTAGCATTTCATTTTGATAGCGCCTAGAATCTCGGAGCGCAGTACACTGCCGTTTGCCGACACAAGTAGGTTTAGACTCTCGACGACGTCTAAGAATACCTCGTTCTTCCTGTACCTTATGCCTTCCGACCGCCATGAAACAGCATTCGTAAGTGCGATGGGTGGTCGCGCTTGTACCTCTAGCTTATGCGATTCTTGGGTGATGTACTCTTGGAGTATCTTGGACTCGGTGGTCTGGGGGTAGCCGAAGTCCATCATCTCGTCGAGTAGTTCGTAAATGATGACGAAATTGTCGCGAATAGATTCTTCTTCGAGGGCTTTGAAATATTCTGTAAATACTTCGACAATCTTGTGTAGGAAGAGCAATATCTCGGCGGCATTGGTATTTCGTTTCGTCAGGGCGAGGAGGTAAAGGTTGTTGTGTCGGATGTAGAGATACTGCGTCGCGTCAGTAAGAGGATTGAGTATGTGGGTGCTTAGGTGTACGGACGTTGATGCCCTCGTGGGAGAAGCATGGTGGTACGGCGGACGATTCTTCTTCGGCTTCGCTCAGTAGGATGGGGAACTTTTCGACGGCAGACATAGGAATGTCTCCTCGGTAGTTTCGAGCAAGCAGGGTCTGTAAAGTGACATCAGCACGGGGCTTCATAACTCAGGGCGACGGTAGATCGAGTCATCCATACCTTGCCCTTCAGGTCGAGAAAGAATACGGCTGATGCCATTGTGTGTGCGTGTGTGTTGTCGCGTGTAATGAAATATAGGGGAGTAGGGAGAGGTAGGCGGATGCCAATTGGCGTGCAGCCTAGACGGTAACTTCGATATCTACGTATTCATGCGATGGATGTTGGTACAGTGTATGTTGCACGATAAAAACCTATCTCTAATAAAGTGTTGTCGTCTTGTCGAGTTGCGGTATAACACAAAGTCGGTGATGATTTGCTGATGCCTTCAGAAGCTAAACCCCACGTCGCTTGAATGATGGATTGTCTTTGGAGCTTGCCTTGCCAAGCCACAGGGGCTGAATCGCATCTACGTCCAATCTCTAACCATGGAGCTCTAGCCACAGGTGCTGGCTGAGGCTGAACAAGTGCTGCTAAAGTCACATGATAGAAAAGCATGGGCCACAGTCGGCACCCCACTACGTTCTCACCCATATCTTTTCTCGACTAATTTTGCAGCACCTTCTCCCTTCTCTTCTCTTTCTCTTCAACGCGTCCATTAGACAGTGCAGCTCATTATTCTTTCACGGAAACTCACAACTGGATCTGGCATTCTGTCAGTCTTCCGATCGTGTGTTAGTTAATGTTGCTTGCGATTTGGAGACGCGGAGAAGGATTCAATCTAGATATGGTACCATAAGAGCTGCCCATGTATTTTTCGTTGCCGTCTTGGTGACGAGTTGTTGCATGGGCGGCGTCAGAGGGACCGAACATTATTCCCTCCATCTATTCTCTTCTTGCTGATGCTATCTGCTATTTCCTGCTTCGGCTCTTCACTCTTGATTGCCGTCTTGTAATTGCCGATGAGAATGATGCATTTTCCTTGTTTGCGGCGACTGGGCATCTTCAGCTGCGAAGATGAATCAGCCATGACAGTCTTTGCCAATTGACCCCTAGTCTGGTCACATGTTTCTCCTTGTAATCTGGGTATCGGGCAAGGCTGCATATGACGAACGCAACACTTTTCTTTTTAACGGTCCAAACGGATCTAGCCGAAAGAAATTCGACGCGTTATCGTGAGTTGGAGTAGAGCAAGGTTTGCCTGACAGCATAGCCTAGTAATCTTCGTACTAGAAAACTTCAGATATCACGGAGACGCATGATAATTCCATAAACTTGGAGTGGTTATCAAACACCAATCATTCTGGATTGGTCATCTCAATACATGCACACTACGTATACTAACACTACTGACACATTAGCTGGACTGGAACAGAGTAAGAGCTTTCAGTATTGTCTTGCGTGGACAAAAGAAAATTTCTCTTGAACCAACTCCAACTTGATGTACAACTTAATGTAGACAGGCCACTTGCAGATTGGGGGAACACAACGTAAGACAAGGCGTTGAGACCGTTGACATGTGCTCTGAAGAAGTCTGCTATTAAAAGAGAATCAGAAACAGCTCCTGTACAAATCATTTTTAATCATATTAGAGTGAGTAAAGTATTTCTATTCACAGTTAACTGCCGATGAACACGAAAAAGCGAAAAGAGAAATACCTTCGTCTCCGCCCAGTCTAGTTCTGTCTAGGGCAGACATTCAAGGTTAGTCTGGACGAGGGATCCAAGGCTGGTTTTACTAGGTTCTTACTGGTAAGGGTTCGTTCAACTTAGCTCCGATTGGCTGAAACACTCCCCGCTTTTTAATAACAGCATAGAGTTCAGACTTGCATGTGATCATGTGGCCCCATGCCAGGTACACGCCCCATACATTGATGGTGTAATATGTACTTATCATATCAGTTTATATCGGGGGGAGGGTCTGACACGTGCTTTTTACCGGCTTCTCGTGCCAACTTTCCATTATTTATCATGGGCAATCCTTAATCATTGATCAATCAGGGCTCTGGAACACCTGGTCAAAGGATGCACGCCACAGTAATCAGTGTCTACTGATCGCGCCCGGTTACAGCACACCGCTGATCCGGGCGACTCTGCACTTATACACTATCTTTTGAGGTGAGATGCAATTTGTCACTAAATGATAATACTGTACTCGATGATACTTCTTCACATGCATCGCTTTCGAATAGTCGTTGGGGTATGGCTGTTTATGTACAAGTGTATGTATGATGCAGCCAAGTTAAAATAACCTGAAGCAAAAGTAGAAGAGGGGCTTTTCTTCTCGTCTTGTGATTACCATATACTTTTGTTAGACAAACTAGGGATCTACTAGTTTATGGGCAGTTACGTGTACTGGAAGACTATTTTCACAAGCCAAATACTATATCTAGCAATGATGCTCGAGATGAGATGACGGACCACTTAGATGCCGAACCGAGCTCCTTCAGGACAGCCCACTATAAGTCCACCCTCTAGCCTTAGCAGACCTTAGGAAGTACCTACATACTAAGTAAGAGCTTCGGAATTGCCCCCGTCATCGAAGACTGCGTCGGGACCCTGCAGCATTGGCTTATTCTTACCTCCTGTAAGCCTGTAAGCATTGTTCTAGCTAAAACGTAGGTTGTATTCTAGAATTCAATAGTGGCATGTTCGGCGCTTGTGTTTTACAGAGTAACATTCAACAACACAACACCGGTAACGGTATCATTATCATGTAATGCTTTTCTGTAAATTAATTGGGTGTCACTGGGGCACAACAAGGTAGTAGCAGGTACGAGCACATGCAACTGCGGTATCGACTTTCTTCATATGCAGGCTGAACTCGTGCCCTTGTCTCAGACAGAATCCCAGGCCAGACCAGGTCGGGGCATCAATAGCAGATAGGTACCTGTTACATACCTGTATCTCGCCCCTACCACAACCACTCCCACTGAGCACCCTACAATACTGACCCTACCTACTTACATTACCTGGTGTCGGCGCTCACCAATCCGCTCTCATCAAACTCCCCCATCGATTGATTGATTCGATTTCATCTTCCCTCTTTTCTTCAATCCTTTCTGCTTACACCACATTTACGTTATTGTTTACCACAGATTCCTTTTAATTCGTCCCCGCCATTTTGACTTGGTAGCAGAGTACCTGTCCGTGCGTCTCGTCTAGAACGCCTTTTGAACGCCCATTCATCATTCATTTACTCCTATACGTACTGTACAACCGCGGCTTTATCATTGTTACTCAACTTGACAAACAAGGATCAACAGCTCCAAATTGATTTTTGCTGCTGGTTGGCATATTCACGAGTCAAGAAAGACCCTTAGTTCATCACACGGCATTCATATGACACCATCAAGAACAGACGGAGAGATCGGTGCTCCCAAGACGTGCTAGTCCAGTCGACCAGGCGAGAGGGAATCGGAGGAATTGGGAGGAGCCGCTTTAAAAGACCCATCTGTCTACTGTCTACGTAAATACCAAGACCAGTCCAAGACCACACTAAGCCCATCATCGTGCAGACGCCGCCCGATATTTTCGGGGACCAAGTCTGTCATCCGGCCCATCAGCAGCGACAGACCAGCCATAGCCATCGGTGCAACTCGCCCGCCCCAGCGTCTACACTTGTATCACATGTGTTGTGGTGACCGTGGAGCTCGGTCCTCCACCTAACTGTGTGATCACTAACCATAACTATTTTGCATCCATTTTACTTCACCTCTGCATCAACTCCCCCCTCCTTGACCCTTGACCCTCTTATTACATTGTATTAGACCCGTCTAAGACACGACCGACACAGATGGTCGTCCACTAACAGAGCTTGCGACGAAACCACCGTCTTCAAGGCTTTCCACGTGGGTAACAGAGACATCTGTGGTTTCATCTGGTCCTGTTCCAATAATGGAGCAGTCGACCAGTTCATCGAACGGTCATGTCAATAACAACGGCTATGTCTCCCAACTTCCACGACCTAACCACGACCAGAAGCAGAAGGTGTTTGGCAGTTCTAATGAGTCGCGAAAACATCCACTACCGACCGACGATGATCCCATCGAAACTCTTGATCGACATGACCGACAGCTGAATTTTCCCTTATATCCTCCACCTTTGTATCAACCTCGCGATGCTCCTCTCCCCTTCTCCGGCATAGAGACGACTGAGCTACCACCGATCCAGACATCAGGGAGTAACAATGACGATATCGGAAATCGCGTTATTCATTTCAATGGGAGCAGCCACAGCAACGGCAGCGCGCACAACAACCATACCTTACCGTCGCTTTCAACGATAACTGCCTCTGCTTCATCTTCACAACGACCAGAACCAGCGTATTCATCCCCTGCTCCCCCGGCTTTGACACATTGGCCTAGTCTTAACCCATTAACGGCCTATTATACCCCGAGCCATGTGCAGGATCCTGAACCACCTCTTAGGATGGACGTGGATAATGGGAGCAACAGTGGTCGCAGTACTATGAGTACTGCATCGCCAGATCGTTTTCATGATGGTCGAGCCAGTAGCGTCAGTCTCGATGATCCCGAAGTACGCATGGCTGCCGAAGCCCTGGGCGAACTTAGAGCAGGTCAGTAGTTTATTTTATTTGGCATGCATCGTCGGCATCAGCCTTGTCTGTTCCTTGTCTGTTTAGAGTTGAAGCATAAGTTGGGAAAAGTTACTAATCAGTCCTTGAATCTAGATTTTGTTTCTTCTCCGATACATAGAGCGACACCTTCCAGATCACGATCACCACATTCCTTGACCATAGGACCACAACCCGAACCATTACTTTCCTTACTCACTACGGCGCATCCGTTTCTCGCTACGACAATTGATAATGCCACATCGGCTTACACGAACTCGAAAAATTATTACCCACGGATTAAGACGAGTATCGAATATGTCGAGGGTTACGTCATCCCTCTCGCCAATACTGTAGGATCTGTTGGGCGCGTGACAGGTGTCGAAAACGGCGTGCGGTGGTTTTTGCGTCGAGTGCAACCCCCGGGCGGTGACATGGAAGGTCAAGGCTCCAACAAACGGAGAAAAGTTGGAAACGGGGCAAACGGTTACCAAGACGGTGATTCCGGTTCTGGGACTCAGACGCCGAGAGCATCAATGGAGATTTCAGACGATCGTAGGACATCCATGGATACCCTACCTGCGTATGACGAATTCCGTTCACCTCCATACACCGAACACGGTTCCGACGGTCCGCATGGCCAAGCATGGCAATCACGTTTGATGATGATGTCAACTTCAGGGCTGAGTATAGCGATGACCGAAGAGAGCCTACGGTGTTTGAAGTACTGTCTTGGTCGGATCCGATGGGCAAATGATCACATTGGCGCCGTTATCAACACGCTCACGATTACCATGGAGAAGTATGAGCAAACACGTCAGGAACCTGGCGACAGTGAAGGCGCTTCGAACCGAGAGCAGGAAACCCGAAGCCAGCTGGCAGCCAGAGTTGATGAATTGCGTTCGGATATATTGAAGACCCTTCAGGCCGTCATCGACACAGTCAGTCAATACGCTGGCGGTGCTCTCCCCGACAATGCTCGAGACTTGGTTCGACGACATTTAACCAGTTTACCACAGCGCTTTCACATTGCCAACATGGCAAGTGGTCGTGAAGCTGGTCGCACAGAGGTTAAAATGGAAGAAGGACGTTCAGAACAAGAGCAACGAGAAGAAACGGAGACGCGAGAAAGTGCCAGACGCATTATAGTCCTTGCCAAGGAAGGTCTGGATATGATGTCACAAGTTTCTGGCGTATTGAATGGTACTCTCATGAGTGCTGAAGAATGGTGTGAGCGTCTGGGTAAGGAAAAGAGAGAGCAACGGGAAGATTTAGGTGCCTCTCATACGCCAGTAAATGATTCCAAGACGGGTTAAGGGTATGCGATGGGATGAACAAAATGGTTGAGGCGTTCTCGAGAAATTTTTCAAAGAAGAAAAGGAAAAGGGGAAAGAAGTTTTGCAACCTGCAAGAACAGAACATTCAACTTCGAGTCAGAAAATATGGTTGGATAGATACGACACCCCTAAGACTATGGTCTTCATTCGTCCGGCATTCTGACTGATCGCATTCGGCTGTTCTGATGGGTTGGTCTTAATTGACGGACCAACATATCGGTTTCGCAACTTTCTTTGCATCATTATACATGTGGCTAAGACGCACGAGACAGATTTTTCCTTCAGCAAGCGTTATTAAACAAGAAACTGCGATATCTTCACCTCTGTCTTTTTCGGCTTTTCCTTTGTCTCCTAGGGCATTGTATCTGAGACTTGGTTTATAAAAACATGGATGTCATTACGGATTGCGGACTGTTAAGGCGTTTAGAGACTTGGCACTGGTGTATTCCAGATGGGAGAGATTTATGTTGGGTCTCGGTCTGATGTATTTATATGATGGATAATTACTGCTCAGTCTCTGAATGGACCCGACGTTTCACTGGTACATCAGTTTTTCCGGCAATGATTCGTGGTCCTTGCTGCGATCTTCCTTTACATTGCCCCTAATCGGATATGACTTGCTACAAGAATGTCATGCTTAGGTCCTCTTTACTAACAGACTAGGTGTACTATAATCAAGCTCCGGCAATCCCTTCACAAGTTGTCAGTCAGTCGCTCACTCATTCACTCACACAAAACCATAAACCAAGGAAAAAAGCAAGCATACATATTCAGTTTACCCAATAACCCACTGAAAATGCACCATCGAAGCGGAGACCATGCATCAAAACTCCCCAACTAATTGGAGAATAAAGGCTCGGCAATGCATTCTCACGAGCACCCGCATCGGGACAAGTTACCCCATGGCGTCAGCAAAGGGCATGATAGGACGGAAAATTTCAATACACGAAAGCAACTTGCGATGATTCGACGTGCATTGACGTGCTAGATGCATGGTTATAGGTTACCTGACGATTAATCAGATACGGTAGGTCTGTACATACTTAGGTGAATAGATAGATATATATAAACGCTGGCTTCGGATGCAAGTACCGGTAAGTAGACTGTAACGACAGAGACGTCTAGCAACCATCGTGATATCTATTGAATAATTAAATTGAATACTTGGTCAACCGGCACAATGAAATCCCATCTCATCACCACCCTCTCCCTTTCCCTTGTCCTCTCCTCATCCTCACCAGCAGCTGCCAAACCAGTCGCCGCCAAACCTCCAGCGTTCATCCTAGCAGGCGACAGCACAACCGCAATCCAATCCACCAACGGAGGAGGTTGGGGCACAGGGTTCCTCTCGTTCCTGAAAAACCCCGCACTAAGGATAAACAAAGGGCACAACGGCGCGACGACAGCGAGTTTCGTCTCGGGCGGGGACTGGGATGTCGTGGAAGGGTTGGTTAGTAATAACACGGCGGCGGGGTACGAGGTTTATGTGACGATTGCGTTTGGACATAATGATCAGAAGAATACTTCTGGGATTTCGTTGGCGCAGTATCAGGAGAATTTGCAGAGCTTGGCTGGGGATGTCTTGGGGTTGGGGGGGATTCCTGTGAGTTTTTCTTGCTTTTTCTCTGCACTTTTAGGGAGCTTTTGGCTGTTACTGTTTACTTATTGATTTTACCTTGTGACTGCTCATGATGGTGAATATCAGAACTAACGTAAAATCCCTGGGTAATCAGCTCCTAATAACCCCCCTAACGAGAAGAGCCTTCACAACCCCCAACAACGCAACAGACTCCCTCCACGACCAGCGCCTAGCCACCATCGCCGCGGCAGAAGCGACAAATACAACATACGTCGATCTGAACGAAGCAAGTCTAAAGTACGTCGATGAGATTGGCGAGGCTGCGGCGCAGACGTATAATCTCAATCCCACCGATACCACGCATCTGAATGATTGGGGCAGTGTGGTGTTTGGACGGCTTGTGGCTGATTTGTTGTTGGGGAAGAAACCGGAGTTAGGAGCGTGGTTTCTTAGTAATGAGACTTTGAGTGAGGAGATTCGGGAGGGGGTTCCTGCTTGATTTTGGGTGTGATATGTGGACGGTAGGCTTTTTAAAAAAGGACGGCAAGGATGATGAGACATTGTCAGACATAAACACATGATTGCTAAGGATAGGACGAGAAACTGTCGAAGAGAGATTGTTTGAGAAATAGTGCATTAGCAATGCAAAATAATCGAGGTAGTCATGATTGTACATGCTTGTCTGTCTGCCTATATGACTTCACCTCGGAGTTCTCTGGACAAGTAACCCTGATAAAAACCCTTAGTTTAGAGACTTTGACAACAGTTCATAAGAGGCTGCCTCAGGTTCTGCACCGCAACAGTCCAGCTCAACAACTGACAAATTTCAGCATACAAAGAACTAGATATCACAACCATGGCCATGTCTAAAATACAATGACATTGTTTCCCCCGTCTCTATGTGTATAAATCCCCTTTATCCTCCAAGCTTATTGACAAACACAACTCGCTTAATCAGACAACTCTCATCTCTGAGGTATAAGCCACAGAGCCACAGACAGACAGATTGAGTTGCCCAGATAGCAGCGGCTTCGGGTTAGGTTATTCCCAAGGACCTTCCAGGGTAAGTTAATCTACCTACCTACCTCTCCGCCTATCTTCAATCTCATAACGCCTTTCTCACCCCCTTCTGAGAAAGCAAACATCAAAGACTAACATGTCGTCCAGAAAGGCAGTCTGCGGAGACTGCGCAAGCACCCAGGGATCGAAGAAAGGAAAGGGAGTTCTATCCAAAGCAAAAACCGCATTCAAGGGTTGGATAAACAACAACAGGTCTAAAGGATACAAGAAAGTACCTCTGACCGAATGTCCGAACTGCAAACCCGCTGATGCCAAGAAGTTCTCTAGTGATTCCCTCTACATTCACACTGCCCAGGACTACATTTATCACACTGATGATAACACTCACCCTGAATATCATGATGTTAATCATTTAAGTTATCACGTTCGGAACAACACATTTGTCACCGAAGAGATGAAAATCGCCGCAAGCAGAATAGCCGAGAACGTTGCTATTTGCCGTGATGAGATCTATCGGTACATCTGGGGTGACGAAGCCTTTCAAAACCGTGAGTCCAGAGATGAAGAGAATGTCATTGTTGAGCGGGTTTATTCCATGTTGAATCTTGAGAATAGTCCTGTGCTTGATTACTTTATCGCTAGTGAGGTGCCGTGTGATTTTGAGAGTTTGCCAGCGGAGATTCGAGATGGTCTTAATCGGGTTGTTGCTGTGCATGTCGGGTCTTTGATCTAGTTGATAGAAATGCATTGTATTAGCTGTTTCTATTGTTTAATGTAGTATGTTTTAGTAACTGAAAATGAGATGATTTAGCCAATGTTTTATGAAAATTCTCAGAGCAATATCAATAACTTGATACAGAGTGTCCCCCGTGCCTCTCCCGCATTAGCCAAAGCCACCTGTAAACAATTTTCCGTAAATCCCTACCTTTATATTCAATCCCGGCCTGTTTTTACAGACATTATACTTAAGACCAGATAAACCATGTGGCGTACATTTAAGTTTTTATTACACAGTTTAGCTTAATAACTTCGCTGAATATTATTACGCTTAGTATATCACTTTTTTTCACCCATATTATAACAGGCACACACGTAAAATGCCTTGTTGCCACAGCTGTCACATTTAACCTCTGCTGTCGCAAAACTGCACTTGAAATTTGACGTTACGCAGTAGTTAAATTGATAAAACTTAGTATTGTTAAAAGCTGTAGTAAAGTGGTTAGATGAATTCTTGTTGTCGCACGAAAAAGGCTAAATTCCTTCATAATATAAGGTGCACCTATATAAACTTCAGGTCCTTTGTCTTCAAGAATAGTGACAGTTATGCCTAAAATCATGATATCAAGGACCTTAACTAGGAGAATTGTACTATGGTAAGCCTTGTGAAGCCCGGAACAATTGCTATAGTTGACTTATAGCTTTCCCAGGAGCACCCATCCCACTCTTTTTTACTCTGCATTACTTATTTTCTTCTCTGTATATTGATATTTAATTTGCGGTCGCTTGCATTTGGCTTGTTAACAGAAGGCCAAAGCTATTTAGCACGCATTAAACCTCCGTCTTAGTATCTTTCGCTTAAATTCGGGCCTATTTTGCTGCTTGGGGGGTTGGCTGTCATATCCCACACTAAGGTTTTTCTATTTGTTTTGTCAACCTTAAGGCTTTCTCCTTCCGGCGATATTTTCTGGAGCCGCACCTCTCTGTAAGAGTCAAAATCAAACGCTTCCATGAGTTTTGCTATCCGGTATTGTAGCTGTCATATCCTAAAGGCAGACCACGTCATCTAAAATGATGATGCAAGTGTTCTACCATCGGGGGAAAACCCCTACTGAAAGTGTCATGAAGGGTCAACCATAGGTAGGGGTTACATAACTTGTTGTTGCGCGAGGAGCTACAAAACCTCTGGTGACTACTACTAGGCTATAACACGCTACTCCCTCCTTTGTTCCACATCCTGACAGAAAGGGCGCGTTGTGTATTATTGCATTCGAGTCTTTTGCATTGTAAATCGCGTTTTGTCATACCCTAAAGCCGGATAGTCTCGTTCGAAGTTTATGCAAGCATATTTCCGTCAGGCGAGAATGATACTGAACCAACAATACCGAAAGGTCCGTGAAGCTTTTGCTTTTTTGTACTGGTTACCATGTCCCAGAGCTGGATGTCCACCTTATCTACATCCACTGCTGCGAAACCCACAGCGAGTGTTTTACCATCAGGTGAGAGAGCGACTGACCAAACAGGCCTAGCTGTGTGTGCTGGTGCACGCCGGTCGCAGCATCCCATAACCTAATTGTTTTGTCCGTTGAAGGCTTTGTTGGCCAATCACAGACAGCCTCAAACTCGTCAAAAAACTGCTATCTATCGCTAGCTGATAGTAAAAGATTGAAAATACTGGTCGATGGGCCTAGACTAACATTATGTCAGATTTGAGTCAATTACATAAAGTCTGGTCAGAATTGTCTGTGTATTCTTTTTTTTGTTGAGAGCCTCTATCTTCTGGCTCCCTCTTTTAACCTATGGGTGGCAGTGCTCATCGTACCACCATGGTACGTTGTGATAGCGTGACTATACAGAGGTAATCGTTATATCCAACACACCCTTTTAGCCAGGTAACGTTATGGGCCTGGCTGGTTTACACCTTTTGAGTATAGGACTTTAGTTTCTTAACTTAGAATTTTTTCTTTGGTTTTTATTTTATATTTTTCCAACTTCCAGTCCTTGATCCTTTTTTAAATATTTACCAAACCTAACTGATTTAAAAACGTTAACCACTTTAAAGCCGGTAAGGCTTTTGTTAACCTATCTGCTTTTATTTTAGCTAAAAGTGTATATTTCACATTTATTATTTCTTGATTAATTTTTTGTTGCAGTTAATAATTATATATGTTTATATGTTGTAGCTTAGTTTATAGTTAAGCAATTTTAGCTATTATTAGTTTAATTGTTTATATATTGTTATATTTAACTTTAATCCGCTTTTAATTAAGTTAAACTTTTAGTTTAAAAATTAATCGGCTTATATATAAAGTTTTTTTTATAGCTTGAGCTAATGTAAGTAATTTTGCTTTTGTGGTTAAAGTAATAACTATGTTTTGCTTATTTGCTTTTTAATTAATTAGCCTGCTAAAAAATATTATAGCAAAAGCTTAAAAGCTTTTTTAGTTAAATGTATTATTAGCAAAAAAAGCATCGCTTAAAACTATAAGATTTTTTTTTTTACTAAATTAAAAAGCAAAATGCTTGGTTTTATATAAATAGCAAATAATTTAATTTGCAGCTTATTAATGTTGTTAGCTTAAGTTAATAAGAAATTTTATTAGTTAAAATATGGCAAAAATTATATCTGGTTTTATAAAAACTGCAGCAAATAAAAAAAAACCAAATTTTTTTTAAAATTTTTAAATTTTATATTAAGCGGTATAATTATGCTAAGGCAATAGTTATTTAATGCTTATTAAAGTTTTAAAAAATTTATTATTTAAAGTTATTAGCTTAATGATTTTTTTAATATAAAAAGTTTAAAATAATTAAATTTTTTGCTAAAGCTGGTTTTAAATAATTTTTATGCTAAGGAACTATTATATTTCTTTGCCACTAATAATTTAATATTTTTTTTTAAACTATTAGGTAATTATTTTTATATTTAATTATATATGTTTTTTATAAGCTATAATTATATTATTAATATAAAAAAATATTATTACTTTTTTTTTTTATATAGTAGCATAGCTTATAAGAAATAAATTTAAAGCTTAAATTTGTTAACGTTTTTAAAAACTTTTTTTGCTATAGCAAAAATAATATTTATAATTTATAAAAAGCTTTATTAAGTTATAATATTATTTTTTTTTTGCAATAGTTATATAGTATACGCATAAAGATTTTCTTGTTAATAAGGGCATATATAAAAGCGTTTACAATGTTATATTAAATTATTTTAAAGTTAAATTTAGCTGCTAAAGCTATTAAAGTTTTAAACGACTTTTTAGCTAAAGTTGTAGCATATATTTATTTTACATGCAAACCTTTTTGCTAATCTCCTTTTATAATTAGTTAAGCTTTACATTTTATAAACCTTTTATATTTATTAAACTTGTAAACATATACCTATATATAATTTAAAATTTAATGCTTTTATGTTAATAGGTTTTTTTTTAAAATTTTTAACCATAAGTGCATTTTTTAATAATTTTTTAAATAATCCTTTTTAGCTTGTTTAAAAAAATGCCTTATTAAATAATTAATTAACTTTTCACGCCGCTTTAGTGCGTTTTTTAAAAACTTGCAGTGCATTTTTTAACTTTTCCTTAGTGCTTATTTTACGCTGGCGCAATTTAAAGTAGCTAATTTTAATTATTTTATTAGCAAAGCTTTAAGTTTTGCTAAAAAGGCTATTTTCTACGGTTTTAAATTCCTATGTTTAAAATTATTTAAAGAATTATAAATTGCTTTATTTCCGTATAAAAGATTATAAAATACTTTATTTTTATTTTAAATAAAGTAATATAATAGCGTTAATAGTAGGCTTAGCGGTGGTAAAAACATTAAGACAAATTTTAACGTGGTATACTAATAATTAGTTTTAACGCTTGCGTTAAGTTTTTTTTCATTTTTTTAAACTTGTATTTTCGTCGGGACCACCGGGCCACTTATTATTTAAACGTCTGTTATTTCTATTAAAGTTATAAATCGTTTCTCATTATTTATTTGTTTTTTTTTTTTTTTTTGTTTCTCATTATAAACATAGTTATTAAACTTGGGTAAAGCATACTTATTAACCATAACTTATATTTTTTTTATAGTTGCTGCTTTTAAGTTATTTTAAAAGTTTTTTTTGCTTTTGTTAAAAATTTTATTTTTATAAAAAGTTATATTTTGTGTATTAATAACTTTGTTTAATTACGGCACTTATACTTGGTATATATTAAATAAGCGGTATTTTACTAAGTATTTAATCTATGCCTTAGGTTTAAGTTAATTTAATTAATAGCGATATAACTTTATATTAATTATAATAATATAAGCTTTACATTTATACACTTTAAGGTGTATTTAGTTTAGCCTTTTGTTTAATGTTATTAAACGTTCGGTTTTCCTTAACATTGCTTTAAAATAATATTAAATAATATTTTTCATTTATTTTTCCGTTTTAGCGTTTAATTATATAAATAAGTGGCTGCTTTAAAAATCTTAGGCCAAAGGAAAATTAGTAATTATAATTTAATCTTTATAGCACGCACTTTTGTTTTAAGTACATCTTTTAAGCGTTTAACACCTTTGTTTTATGTTTAGGTATTTAATAATAAAAGCTTAACTTTAATTGCGCAGGCTTTTAGCCATTGTTTAACATTTGATTTATTAACTATAATTTTATTATTTGTTTTAATTGCCTTAACTTTAATATTATACTGATATTTTAGCTATTGTATATAAGCGTGTAAAATATAAATAATTATTTTTGTTTTTTGATTTTTTAAAGCATAATTTTAAAATACCCTTAAGTTTTTATAAGTAAAAATAAAATGCAATGTTTTGTTTAATAAAGACTTTTTATAGTTATAAAAGTTTATTGCCAGCTTTTTTCTTAAGTTTTTATAGTTAGTTTTTAGTGCTTTTTAAATTTGTTGTTTTATTTTTAATATTCCATAGGCTTTACATTTTACTTTTATGGGTCTTTTAATAATCACCTCTTAAAATAAGCGCATAAAGTGTTTAAGTGCTTTAGGGCTAAGATGGCTTAATCTTTAATGCTATTTTTAAGCGTTTTTTGTTAACGGGACTTTTTTAGTTTATAAGGTATGCTTATGTTTCTTTAAGGTTTGTTAAGTATAAAACACTGCTGTTTGTTTAAGTTGATTTGGTTGATATTTAATGATATATTGCCTGTGGACATCCTTAATATATTTAACTAAAGAGTTATTTTTTTTAAGCAAGTTTGCTTATCTTTATTATTTTATTAATACCTTTTCTGTTTAAGTTTTTTAAGTAATATTAAAGTGGTAAGTATTATAAAATAATAGGCCGTATTTAAAAATGTTAAAATTGTGTTGCCAATAATAACTCGCATGGTTTTATATATTACAATAAGTAAAAGTTGGTTTTTAAACCATATAAAATCTTTTGCTAAAGCTACTTTTTAATTAATAAGTTTTTATTTTTAATTAATAATTGTAATAATATTTCTATTATTAAAAATAATTAAATATGCTAACAAATACTTTTTTAAAAAGAGTATTAAAAAAGCTTTAAGTATTTAGCCTATTGTTTTTTTATATAATTAGTTTTAAATTTTTTTAGGTTTTTTTTTATTTTTTAGTTAAAGTATTTTTGTATAAAATTTGCTTTGTTTTAAAGCTTAAATTTTTTTTTGTAGTTATAGGCTTTTTATAGCCTTTTTTACTTGTTTAGCAACTGTTTTTTTTAAAACAAAGCTTTTATATGCCTTTTTAAAGAAAATATAATAGTATTAAAGAAGTGAATATAATAGTTTATAAGCAAAGCATTTTAAACGGTTTTTAAATTTGTTTTTTGCTTTAAACTTTTGCTTATTAGCTTTTTTTTTTTGCTTTGTTTTTTTGTTTTTTTTTTTTTTACTGTTATTAAAGGCTTTTTTATTGTAGGTAGCGCTAAATGCTCCTTTGGTTGCACGGCTAGATTTTTGTGGGTTTTTTATTATAACATTACGGAAATTATTTGTAAGTTTACGGAACTCGAGAGTATTGTTTTTAATCTTGCTTTTTTTAATAATGTAGTAAGTGTTTAACCATATAGGGAAGGCCTCTGAAATGGCTTTTAGGAAATTGCATGTTTATGAGCTAACTATTTTAGTTTTAAGGACTTTTTTTTGTTTTGCCTTAGTAAAGGCGATCTTTTATGCTGTAATCTACTTAAAAGCATTTTTAAGGTTTTTTAAAGGTTATAATACAACTTTATATATTTGTTTAGCATTATTTATTTTATTTATAAATGCTTTGCTATATTAAAACTTAAAATTTTTATATTATTTTTATATTATTTATATAAAAAAACAGCAAGTAGTTTTATAATAGTTTGCAATTATTTTAATAATATAATTTTTTATTTTTTTTAAAGCTTATATTTATTTAATATATTTTTTTTTATTTAATTATAAAAAGTATTGTTTAATTTATAAGTTGCTTTGCCAAGTATAGTAAAGTTAAAAATTATTTAAGCACTATTATTTCTTTTATGTTAAATAATCTTGTTATTAATTTCGGCTTTATTTTAATTAGGTTAAACTTTGATTGTTTGGCTATTTTTTAAGGTGTTTTGCTTTTTTTCGTATTTTTTTTAAATAATGTTTAGCATTTTTAGCTTGCATATAATAGCAGTTTTTGTGCGAATATATTGGCTAAAGCCAAAGGTTTTCGCTTTAATAAAAAAATCATGTTCCTATTTTAGCTAGTTAATTGCCTTTTAAAAAATAGCAGTAAAATCGTTTTTTTTTAAATTGCGTAAAGTAAAAGGTATTAGCATTATAATTTATATAAAAATTAATATTTAAATAATATATTAATGATTTTTAATGATATTTTTAATATTATTTTAAAAAAATTGCGATAAAACTTTTAATTGTTAAATTTAAATTAATTATATAAAGTTTGGTTAAAATTGTTTGTGTATTTTTTTTTTGTTAAAAGCCTTTATTTTCTGGCTTTTTTTTTTAACCTGTGGGTGGCAGTGCTTATTATACCACCATGGTACGTTATGATAACGTGATTATACAGAGGTAATCGTTATATTTAACACATTAAATTAAAGGTAGAGGTCCCGGGCTACACCTTTACGGGCTAGTTACCCGTCACCACCACTACTTAATTAAAGCTTAATTTTTTTAACGAAATCGCTTGCAATCGTAATTAATTAATGTTTTTTATTAAAATACAGTTTTTAACTTTAATTTTATTTTTTATAATTATTGTTTTTAATATAATTAAAAGCTTTAATATATTATAATTATTAGCTTTATTTTTATATAAAACTTTATGCTTTAGCTTTTATTATATTTGCTATATATTTGTGTTAAAATTAGTGGGCAAATATAAGTGTTGCCGGGCTAATTAAAGCTTATGTAATACACACTATGCTAAACACGCTATAATAGCCTTTATGCCAGCTATAGCATATACTTTTTAAATAGTTACGCTATACCTTATAGTAGGTTACCCTAGGTACTTTTGCAGTAGCTATTAGCTAGCTACACCTTAGTGGATAATTACCTTAAAAACCTTTATAAGCTAACCTATATTAATTTTAAATATAAATAAAGCCTATATAAATAATTATAAAGCTATACTAATATTAAGTTAAAATGTTAAATATATGTAAAGCTTTTGCTAAGTGAGTATAAAGCTATACAAGCACTAAAACCTAGGCCTATAGGTTACCTTAAAGCATTATTTACAAAGCTATTTAGCCTCGGAAATAATGTTATAAGGTAACTATTTTTTAATATAAATAAGTAAAATATAAGGTATTTATTATAAGGTTGCTTTATGCAAAATATTTATTATAAAGTATTTACTTTAAGGTTAATTATTAGCTATAGCATTTAGTGCAAAGTAAGCCGGCTAATTTACACTTTTTATTAAATAGTGCTGTTAGCAGCGCTAGCTTAAGTGATTATAAATCTCACCTAATATAGCTGTATTAGTTAATTTTTTCTTTATTTAGGTAAATAATATATTATATATTTTATATTATTAACATTAAATTTACTATAATATAAAATATATAGCTTTTAAACTTTTTTTATGTTTTAATTACTTAAATAGTTAAGCAATTTAATCACCTTTTTGGTTACTTTATTTAATATAGTAACTATTGCCCATTATATCCTTTACTTTTAGCATTATATTTATTTCCCACACTTCCTTTTAGCTATCCTTCGGTAATTGCTTGTTAATTATAGTACAATACCTATATTTGCTATAATTAGCACCTGTTTTTAATAATTTGTTATATAAATTAATTATTTATTTAGTGCTAGCTTTATTTTTTTTTGCTTTAATTTTATTATTTTTTAAAATTTAGCTTTAAAATAGCTAACTTTAAATTTAAAGCTTATAATTTTTTTTGCTTAATAATTAAAAATTTTATTAACTTTTTAAATTATTAGCTTTTATATTAATAAATTAAAAATATTATATTTAAATATAAATTTTTAATAGTTTTAGCAAAAATCTTAGCTAATTAAAAGCATTATAAAATTAAAAAAAAAGCTTAAAAATAAAAAACTTTAATATTTTAAATTAATTATAATTTAAAAATGCTTTATTTATAGCTTTAATAATATTTTTTAACTTTAATATTATATATTTTAATAATAATAATTTTAATTAATTTTATAAAAATATTTTAAAAGTTGTTTATATATTTTTAATTATTTTAAACATTATAACTTTATTTTAAGTTTTTTATAATATTTTTAAAACTTTAGCTTTTAAAAGCTTAATTGTTAAACTTATAATAAAACTTTTATATATATATATTTAAATCTTTTTTTTTAATAATAAAAAAACCTTTATATTTAACGCTTATATAATATAATTGCAATAAAGCTTATAAAATATTAATTAAATTTTATTTAATATATAAATTGCTAAAAAAAAGTTGTTTATATAATTATTATAACTATTATAAATTAATATTATTTATTTATTATTATAATAAGCTTAAATTATTAAAATAAAAAACTTTTAAAATTATTTTAATATAATTAAATTATTAGTTTATTTTTTAAGCAAAGCTTTAAACAATTAATTATTTTATAAATTAAAATTTTGCTTAAAAAACTATTATTATTAAATATTAACATTTTTAAAAATAATAAATAGCAAAAAAGCTATATTATTGCTGCTAATAATTTTTAATATTATAATTTACTTACTTTAATTAATAGCTTTTTTTAAAGCTATATAACTTTTTTATTTGCAAATAATATAATAATTATTATTAATTTTTTAAACAACTTTTATTTTATTGTTATTATATTAGCAATTTAGCATGAAGTTAATTAATTATTTTTAATTTTGCAAACTTTATTATTAGGTTTTTTTTAAAAAAATTATAATATTAAAATTTTTTAAGCTTTTTTATAACTTTAAAAATAATTAGCATATAATTAGCCATAACTTTAAACTTTACAAATAAAAATATATAGTTTAATTTAATTTAATTAATGGCTTAATATATTAATTAAGCTTTAATTAATTTTTTTTTAAATAAAAATGCTTTTAAATTTATAGTATAAAATAATTTTTAAAACTTTTCACTTTATTACTGCTTTATAAATTAATATACCAAGTTAAACATTGCAATATACCTATGTTAATTGCTTTTTATTATTTATAGCAAATATTATAATAAAAAGCAAAAAAAAACAATTAAAAAAAATAAAAAATAAAAATAAAATAAAAGTCGGTAAAATTATTTAAATAAGCGTAAAAACGCATATCGCATAAAAAGCAGGTAGCGGGGTAGCCCGTAAAGGTGTAGCCCGGGACCCCTACTTTTAACTTATATTATTTTTTATTTATTTTATAACTAGTTAATAATAATATTAATTAATTAGTTAGTTTCAATTTAATAATATCACAGTTGTTTTAACGTTGAAAGTTTTTGCGCTAAGCTGATGCATTTATTTGGTTGGAAAGATTTTCATGACGACAGTGATTATTATAAAGAGCTTAACAGCCCAAAGGGCAGATCGGCGGCCCCCGCGATCGACCGGCCAGTTGCAAATCAGGGGAATGAAGACAAGAGAACCGGTGTATGCGGCCTGAGATCCAAACAGTAAGACGTTTAACATTCCGATACCGTCAGATAAAAATACGCACCACCTCATGTCGCTACATAT
Source organism: Xylaria arbuscula (assembly GCA_022385695.1). Lineage (NCBI taxonomy): Eukaryota > Fungi > Ascomycota > Sordariomycetes > Xylariales > Xylariaceae > Xylaria > Xylaria arbuscula. The sequence continues at coordinate 187,134 of MU279366.1, read as the reverse complement.
TGCAAAATGTACATGATAATTCCTGCAATTCCGACCCTGCCGTTGCGTTATGTGCTTTCATATGTGCTTTGCACCGTAGCTTTGAGATCAGAATCAACTCAGTCATACAAGAGGAACGGTTTACCCATGGCTTCCAGTTGTCTCAGCCAGCCACTGGGCACGATGATCCCTGACTTCGGCTGAACGGGTTATGATTTGGTGCAAAGCGGTATTGATAGGCGATAAAGGAATGAGAGAAAATTTGTCCTTTTTTGTAGCGTTTTGTATCGGTTTTTACTACTTATTCCATTGTTGATGAAGATTGTGGTCATGCCATGATGACGAAAAATTGCCGTCACAATTAATCGACACATTTGCATCGTAGCAAAATTGCGACCAAGCATCGACCAACCGTTCGGTTTGGGAACTGCTGAGAATATGGTACACGAGACATCATCACAGCCTACCTCATTGCCAACGTATTATGAGGCACTAGATATTCCCTTCCGAGATGCGACTACCCCTCTATCCCGGGACTCACTATCTAGTTCTTCGAGATCTTCTTCCGGGTCGAGCTTTGTGAAAATACCCCCCGGTGGCAGATTCATCTTGAACGAAACTGTCGTCCCGCTGCCCTTCGATTATGTTCCACCCGTTTTGAGAAATAGGCAAAGAACCGTATTCCAGTCTAGAGAAGATGAGTTAAGACAGATCGATTCAGCTCTGTATCCAAATTCTCTACAAATCGACCACTTGGGAAATTTGACTCGTAAAACATGCACCATCACCGGGTTGGGTGGCGTGGGGAAAACCGAGCTCGCTTACAGGTATCTCACTCGGTCCAAAGAAAAAGGCTATTTCGACGCCTCTTTCTTCATAGCTGCAGATACCGCCAGCCGGCTTCGCGACCAGTACAGCCAATTGGCAATTAATCTGGGTCTTGTGAGCGAGATTGACCAGAAAGATTCAGAAACGTCAGCCGAAATTTTCAGGATGTGGCTCGCTGAGCCAGTCAAAGGTATTCCTGTTGCTGACAAGCCACAAAGCACGGTCAGGTGGCTCTTAATATTCGACGACGCCAGAAGCACAGACACTTTGCAACAATATATACCACATGGTACCTCGGGAAAGATCATTATAGTTAGTCGAAATCCCTTGTTTGCATCGAATCAATTCCAAGTTTCCGGCTCCATCCGCTTGGAGCGATTGCCGTCTGCCGATACCGTACAACTTCTAAAGTATTACGCGGACGAAATAAAAGACGACCCCCAATCGACCCAGGACGCTACTCAGATGGTAGAGTGGGTGGAAGGCTTGCCAATGGCTGTCAAACAGCTCGGCTCCATGATACATCGGGAGCATCTCACAATTTCTCTGTTTCGACAAACCTGGAGAACTAAATCGGAGATGTTGAGACGACTTCGAAATGAACGTGAGGATGAAGAGAATTTGGTCACGATATGGGCAATAGATAGCCTATATAAGGATCACCGGGGGTCATTTGAACTACTCGGCATTCTATCTCTTCTCGACCCGGAACTTATATCGCACGACCTAATGAAATCAGCCTTACGGAACACCGAGTACAAAGGCCCCCTTGCGGATGACGGGTCTTACATTGCATCTCGTCAACGTCTTGTCGATACGTCGCTGATTGATATATCGCGCGACACCAATGACCTGCGCGTACATCGCCTCGTTCAAGCTCTGATGAGGGAAGTTATAATGCAGGGAGGGCAGGCTGCAGATTACCTATCCATGGCGACAGGCTGTATTGCATCGGCATGGCCCTTCTTGAATAGAAGCTACATCACTGGCTCTGCTGGGAAAGTTGAACGCTGGGTGTTATGCCAGCCTCTCCTTCCACATATCAATCATTTGATAGACGTCTATGAGGAGTGGACCAAAGTCGATCCAGGAGTAATGATTACCATGGCCCTACCCGAGCTTCTCCTGGAAGCCGTGCAGTGAGTGAATCTGGATATTGACATCGTGCAGAAAAGCGAGTTAAGGACTAACTGTCGTAGATATTGCAATGAGCGCAGCGCATGCCGTGAGGCTCTTTCCCTACTGGCGCTAGCCGACCGGCTTTACACAGGCATGACCCTCAAGTCGACGTTGTCGACCCGGTATGATGTGCAAGCGAGTATTATTCGCGCACGTATTGGCATAGCTGTTGTATCTAGAGAGGGTGATGATGTTCTCGATTTGGCTCTCCAGGTATTCGAAATTGAGAAGTATCGACATAAACCTCCCAAAGAGCCATCCTCTATTCTGGCCGTAGCCTACAACGACCTGGCAACTGGATGGGCATTTCATCAGGACTGGATGCAGGCCATTCAACTGCTCAAAGACTCTATGAGGATCAGAGAAGGTCTTCCCGGTTTCACTAGGGACAAGTTGTTTTCCCCACTTTATCATCTCGGGATTGTATATCATCACCAAGGAAACTTCGATGCTGCGGAAACAAGCCTGGAATAGGCCATCAACGACCGTTCGACTGCATTTGGACCAAAGGACAAACGTTCAGTGAGGTATGTGAATTCTACCTGACCCACTAGAGAGGATGTGATGTTGCTCACAGATCGTTAGAAGCGCCGCTCTATACTACGCCTTGGGTAATATGAGACTTTCTCGTGCAGATTGCAGACGAGGTGACCTCTTGAAGGCTCTGAACGACTTTGAGGTCGCTGTTGATATCGCGACTGCGTGCATGGGTGCGCGCAACCGCACAACGCTCCTATGCCAATATCGAAAGGCCCGGGCACTGGTATCACTTCAAGACAACGAGACCGCTTGGTAGGGCACTTCCCATTCTAATTCGTTGTGTTTTGCTTTTGACTGATACCAGGACACAGCCAACTGCTCAGTGAAGTCCTCACGGGTCTACTCGATGATCCGATATATGAGCGAGACACTGCTAGGATGTCATTCCTCTTTGCGCATTGCTTAGAGGTCCAGGGTAATTATGACGAGGCACTAGTATGGAAAAAGAAGGCCCTCGAAATATATCACCGAAAGACTAAGACCAGAGGGGTTTCAAAGACTACGAGCAGTCTGACTGAAGCCGATGTTGCAACACTCATCCCATATGACTTTTTGTAACTGAAGAGCCGAGGGGGGTAGATGCTTGAAATGAAAATGTAAAGCATCAGTGGACGTCGGATCTTGTCCGACGAACTTATTCTGTCAAGTATAAGGGGTCAGGATAGGCAATGCCGTAGTATATCGAGAACAGAGTTGCTCGTCGTGGTGATGGCACGGCGACAACTCGCACGACAAGCAAAACAGCCCACCAATAAGACTCTCCGTTTGATCAGGAACTTCACCTCGTTGTCCAGATTGCTCACTAACAGCGTTGGCAGCGTTGACCAAGTGCTACACCATGACAGGATATTTATGCCTTTGATGCCCTTAAGTATTCTAATACATGATGCGGCTACTTGACTGAGTTCACTTTTAACACATATTAACAATACCTTGACGCCTACCTTGTAGTGCAGTTCTCATTTTAATATCAACCTAGCGGCCAACAACACCAGAGTATCTCCGACATTATTTGTGCTAGTATAGGTAAGGTGAAGAGTCTCCACTCATTGCGAACTGATTCGGTGAACCCCATCTTACAATCCCGAGTATCTGGTTCCGGGCGGGTAAAAGTGGTCATCATACCTTTCTTGGGCCCTACTTACCCGCCCATGACACTGACCATCCATTATATCATTTCATTTAACACACCGACCGAAAAAGGATAGCATATGGACACAGACCTCGCTTATGTGTAGTGCTAGGCACTTGGTGTTATCATGAATGTTTGTTAGGTACCTGTAGTAGCGAGGTGGGTATATTGATGTTGTAGAAGAAAGGGAGCCTTGGTACGGGGCATCCACTGTGAGGGGTAATATATAGACACTGTCCGTCGTACCTGCCACAGTACCTTGGCACTCTGCCCGAAAGGTGGGGAGCAGATTTGGGAAACTAGCGAGGGGCCGAGGGCTTAGAAAATTCTCAAATGACAATCTTTTGGCTACACACGACCGTCGTATCTTTGACCTCTTCACAAATTTGCCCTGCATACATCCGAAGGGAAATAATTGGTTTGAGAGGCAAGTCATACTTGGACACTACCAGAGGCAAAATTGCAGAAGGTAGTCTAGGAACTATTGCCATATATCTTCGATCAATCCGTGATTTGTTTATTCTTGAGAGAATAAAAAAAGCTATGGCGCATGAGCACTATCTATTGATGCAGGAATAGATATCATGAAATATCTATGTGCTGGGGTAATAAGCCATAAGAGCTTTGAACGAAGGGTCATCTAAGAATTGTGCAGCAGTGGGCCTATCCTCGGGAATATAGTGGAACCCCTTACGGAAGACCTCCAGAGCAAGTTTGCGCTCCCTGGGGCAGATCTCGGGCCGGTGGTAGTCAATCCTCTCCTCGAGAGTTATATAATCCCCATTCGGTCGTGTTTTGCCTGTCTGGTCGTACCACCAGTCATATCCGCATTTATGGGGATAGCGGCCTCGCCAGTGAACGGGAAATGGGCCTAGGGTGCCAACTAAGCGAGAGACAAAGGTAAGGCCATCGCCGTAGGTGATTTCGGTACCGAGGTAAAGCCGGGCAAAGACAAATGTAAAGCCCCAAATATCGCTTGCATAACTCGGGTTGAAACCATGGAACCTCTCAGGAGCACAATACAGTAGCGGTAGCTGCATCGGGTTTCTAGGCACAGTTCCGGATATCATGGAATGACCGAAATCGCCAAGATTCAGACCAGATCGAAGCATGTTCGATGGAAATACTACCGGATGTACGAGCTCTCCGCCCCCAAGCTCTTGGCACAATAAAACCTTGCGTGGTCGGCCCAAGTGTTGATAAAGTTCAGAAGTTGACCAGCGGTCAAACCCGGAACCAATATGCCACATTGCAGCACCGCTATTGATGTCTGTAAGGTGGTTGAGTTAAAATCGTATAACAAGCAATAATTGCTTCAATGGATAAAACTTACCTGCATGTACGATACTGGCGGCGTGCAGGCGCTTCAAACCTACGAGTAAATGCTTTGCCGCGGCCACACGAAAAGAGGGGGCTAGGGTCCGACAGACATGTTGCACACTTGGTCCCCGCCAAGGAAATACGAGTACACCATGAGTCTGACCCGTGTGACTCTGGAAATAGAAAGCCTCTCGAGAAAGAACAAGAGAGTCGGAAATGCCCTTTACAGGGCTTCGAATGATCTTAGTATTCATGTGACGCTCATGATCCCCACGCCAACCTGGGCTCATGACCTTAAGAGAAACAAGTCGGTCTTCGGAGAGGTTACGTGCCAGCCATACCGTCGAATAGCCTCCCCATCCGAGTTTGTGTTCAATGCGATACAGAGGGGAATCTCCCAGTACCTGGCCGATCCGAAGTGGGCAGTATAGACCCCTAGTGTACTTGGTTAGCAATCGCTATGTTCAGGCTGGGCACATAGGAATGTTTCTGTGGCTTTCAAATAGAAAGGTGGAATAGACAACAGATTGCGGAGGAGAAAAAGGTAGGGTGTTTCTTACTCGACGTATCTCGTCGCCGGCTCAGCTTCATCCTCGACTTCGTCTTCATCACTTTCGTCGACATAGTAGCCGCAATCAGATGCGATAGAGGCAGGCATATCTATCGTGTCTTGTGTTGATTGAGATGCCGTCTATCCTCTCTTGTTTCGCCGTTGGGTTTGCTGCTTGAAAAGGATAGAGAGGGGGGAAAGGTGTGGGGTGTATTAGGGAAGCGATAATCTGATGTGGAAAGTTGAAATCGAAGTGCCGGGAGTTGAAACATTAGGAAACATTAATAAAGAGGGGGATAGCGTCAAAGCTTGTTCAGGGAGCTGTGGACGTGCCACCGTACGTACGTACGTATGGTTGTTGGTTTGCGTCGCACCCTCCAATGGAGTGACAGGATGCATGGTGGGGCCACGTCATGTGACAGTTATAGGCCAAACAATGTTACTCCCTGGGTACATGGTGCGCAGTGTACTACACTACAGGCTAGATATTATATTGAAAGGATAAGGTCATATAGGTAATACTAATACCTAACATTGTATGCATGTATGTTGTATACCATTAGCAACTTTGATAGCCTGATACTAACTATATCCTGCATCGTATCAAGCTACCTGGGTAGTCTCTTCCGCCCTCACCAAAAGAAGCTTCATTGCTTGCATTTATTGTACCAACAACAGATTTCTTTTTCTCTTTGTAATGGCGTCATCATGTCTACGGATAATATACCTGGCGTAGTTGCCACTTCACCAGTGCCAATAATAACCTCTTGTGGAGAGAGTTGTACCTATCCGACCAACAGTATCCCTAGTGTGTCTCCCTAGGTCCAACAGCAAGACTCGTCCGACTAACAGACTGTCAGGACATGGAACAAAGGAGTAGCCTAGTAGTAGTCACCAGAGGGTATTGTAGATCCTCGCGCAACAACGAGTTATGTAACCCCTACCTGTGGTTGACCCTTCGTGTCAGACAATAAAACAATCACATTAGGCACCCGGAGTTTCAATCCCTTTTCACTCTCAACGGATGGCCTGCGTAGCGTAGATACTTTCATTGGCCACCCAACCGCTCGTGTATTGTTACAGAAGAGTCAACGGCCGAAACAACAAAATGATCTCCTCGAGGCTCGCTTCGACTATCCAATAGAGCCGTGCATCTCCGCCTGTCAACTTGTTGCCCGGCCTGCTTTGTCCATGGGCATGATGGAGATTTACCAGAATTACTGAACGCGTGAGCCGTAGAGCAATTATTTAAAGACGTGTTTTCCCGCATTCTAAAATCCAATGCCATCAGTCTTCATCTAGTATTCAACTTCCTCACTACTCTGTTTATTACTATAGTCATCCTTCTTATCACCTGTTTATTACTCTTTGTCCTATATCCTGACATCAGCATGTCTCAATTCTATCCTTGCTCTCTACCTCCTAATGCTGACTCTGGAGTGATCGACGGAGTTCAAGTTGAATGGCAACCCAGTTCCTTTCAAACCAAGCTGGATGATCAGGTGGAGAGGACCCGAAAGCCATGGGAGCTTCTCAAGGCCCTCACTGAACACGTACTCGTTCAATATTGCAAACGACTCGGAAACAATAAAGTCAGGATCACGTATGTTAACTTCTTGTGATCCATTTATGAAATACTGACAGTGTAGCGCACCACCTCATCAATTTACAATCAACAGCAAAAATAATGTATCCCGTACAGAAGGCATGGAGCATGTGTCTGGAGAAATGACCGGAAGTAATCCGGGAAAAGCTCATGTGTATATAGAGGCGCCAAAGGGAGATTGGTACCAAATGTCTGCCGTTGGAGGAACATTTGTCCGAAGAAGCCAAAAGCTAAAGCAACTGGATCCGAAACTCAGTTGGGGCAAGTATCCGCTCCCTTCCGGATCTTTCGGAGCTCTTGTGAATATGTCTTCTGATACACAGATTGCATACGCCGGACACCAGGCAACGCAGGTTGGCGGATCGATGCAAGCAGACACGCCGACACCTGGGGGATCAACGCTTCAGGGGGGGTATCAATATGCCCAAGGGGAGTCTCAATATGCCGAAGGGTCTCAATATGTCGAAGGGCCTCAATCTGTTCAGGGGGGATCTCATCGGGGGAGTTCCCAACATGCTCAAAGGGGGTCCCAACGTACTCAAAAAGGTTCTCAGAAAGGTTCTCAGAAAGGTTCTCAGAAGGCCTCTCAGAAGGCCGCTCAGAAGAGCCCTCACCAGTCCACCTTGGGGTCTTCTTATGAAGAGTCTTAATTCACCGACTTGCATCAGAACCTAAACGGAGATTGGGTACACTTTAACACCTTGACAGATGTAAGGCAGGTGCTAGCACCCCACATTACTATATGTACTGCAGTGTGTAGCGTACGGGCTCCATCCCCTCTACATACCTAGTCAATCCAATACAGTCCATCATCCAGTGCCCTTACAACAAGGCAGTGGGGACCTTATTATCAGTAATTGGTCTTTGAAAGCAGGCCTGGTCTATTTTCATTAATGGTTTAAGCCACAATTCGTTTATGGGCATGGTTGTTTTTGTTTATAGTTATAGTTATTTTTTGTTTATGGTGATAATCATGGTTATGTTAGATTTAATTTATCAAGCTTCATATATGGCTTAAGTGTTGAAATATAAAACAAAAGAGTAGCGTGAATCTATGAACCCATATTCCCTTAAAGATCTCAGACCGTATCTATGCCCCTTGGACGTCATGATAACCTCATACCTGGTGATAAACAAACCCTTTTGTACCCGTGACCTCAATTAACCCCTAAAATATCATTTGAAACCAATCGCTGAATCCATCTCAAATTCGCCGACAAAGCAGAGACAACTGCCGCACCATCTATCATTATCTTGAGATTAATCCATAACAAAAGAAACCTCCGGCCAATTAGCAGCATCATCGTCTTCGAAAAGCCCATCAGTCTGATTCTTAAGGAACTGATTAAAGAAACTCGTGGCGAAAGCAGATTGTATCTCAACCATCCTCTCGCCAGTGACGTTCCCGACAAAGTCATTAACCTGAACGCCCAAAAGGTCTGTCAGGATAGGGAAGTCATCGAAAGAAAGATGCACGGTCCCTGATACTTCGAACCACCCCTTAGTACTGCGCAGCCGCGGCCATGTGGCGATCCACTCCGTCATCCAGTCCTCGCTTGATGGCTCGAGGGCGGATAGTAACATGATGGGTGCGTCGGTACCAGTCTGGTTGGCAGGACCCCAGAATGGTCCGTCGAAACTTGTCCCGGCGACGAAGCGGGTGTCATTGGCTGTTGCTTGGAATGTTGTGCTGCCGCCGAATGAATGCCCCGTGATTCCCACTCGACTCGTCTGTAGCTGCTTAGGGGATAGGCCGGGGATGTTTGAGGTGATGGTCTTGTTATCCATGGCGCTGAGGGCAAACATCACGTCTTGCACTCTGACGCCGAGAGCTTGCTCGACGGCGCCCGGGATGCTGTCGTTCAGAGTGTTGTATACGTATCGACCGTCAGGGTATTCAACTACCGTGGCATCGTAGGGATGGTCGACGGCCAAGACGTTGAAGCCATGACTGGCGAATTCTTGAAGGAATCCGGCGTATAAGAGTCGCGATCCCTTGTACCCGTGACTGAATAACACGAGAGGAAACTCTGGGTGTGCTATAGAGGCATCGGCACAGGATGGTAAAGCGAACTGAGAGAATGTCCCTGATGGTGTCGCAAGCAGGCCATCAATGTACGCTGCAAGTAAAGGTGTGAGAAGTGTCTTGGTCGTGCACGTTGTCTGATTGTCTTCGATAGGGTAGAAGAGTGTGGCCATAAGGTCACGAGGTTGCGGTGTCGGCGCAAAGATATCATTTCGTAAGTAATCCACCAGTTCAAGATCAGTGTATCCAACCCGGTAGGCTCCGGTAGTGTTGGGATACAGAATCTGGTCTGCCGTCACGGCCACGGCCGCGGAAAGTAGAGACAAAGCGATGGTGTTATGCCGCATCTTGATAAACTGTGTGATTGTGGGAAGGTAGATACAAAGTGAAGTTGTCTTGAGGAGAGACAATTCTTTATATATATTGTCAATTCTGAAATATCTGCCATATCTGACGTTTGCGTCCGAGCTTTACCTCTTTTACAAGTGAGTGTCGTAACTTGGTGATGATGCTCCAGACCGTTTCTCGGCCGGAAGACCGTTACATTGAACAGCTCATATTCATCGACTAGGTCGGTCGGCGAAGTGCTTTTAGCATCAGTTTTCAACGTTAATAGATCTCGATTGACGTACACCCAACGTAGGTTACCTTGTTGTAACATGGATAATTCTGCTGCACGAAGTTGCGAATATTTGGATTCCAGCAACTGTCAAAACGACGAGGTCTAGAACAGGCCAAGGCTGCTGCATTAGCCAGACCTTTTAAGAAATCCCCACGAAGCCTATCATATAGGGTCTCAAGTAACCCACCCACGTTCTTGGGTAGCAGTTTCAATAAAGAACTGTCTTGGCGCAAACTTGGACCCAGACTTCCACCCAGACCTCCGATCTAGGCCCTAGGCAGTGCGGTTTGGGATTGCGATATTCGAATAGGCCGTCGACCAGACCGCGACAACACATGTATTGTTAGAATCTTATCTCGATGCCAAGTGCATACACTTCTGGCCCAAATTCTGAAACAATGCTTTGATTAATTGTTATATTAATTGATGATTGAATCATCAGTTATTCACCTTTCAAGGTGTGAGGCTCAGATCTGATATGTCAGTCTTTTCGAGGCCGTTATCGCAGTTGCATATAAGCGCAAGTCTGGATTGCATCCTGACAAAGTTAACGCGCGTCGGCGGACAACATAAGATTATGAGCGCATCCGAGAGTACATTAATGCTTGATACCATAACCGTTTTATGAAAATCGGTGAATGCCGGTTGTTGCTCTAATCACCAGAGCTTGAACCCGGACACGCGATCAACTGTCGGCACGAAAGATGACCCGACCGTGTCCGAGCTACTTCCTGTCTGTGCTTGCTATATGATATGCAGTCGGGTACAGTTGCTTAGTCACGTTGAGCTGGTCCCTGTACAGTGGGATGTCAGCACTATTGTTCGCTTTTCATTAGCTTTCACGACCATAACCTGTTCTGTGAAAAAGTCAGCGGAACTCGCGGGATTCATTACTTTCTCAATGGATTAGAGCTGTTTTGCGATTGACCCGTACACGGTACCACCCACCTGGCCAGCGTCGCTCACTGAACCCGTCGCAATTGGAGACTTGCCTTTCTTCGGAAGCAGTTGTCGCTCTGTTAGTTCAATGCTGTCTTATCTACTACATATATCGCAATGTTGGTATATTTCCTCCACGAAGCCAGAAATCTTTTTTTTAATTAAGCAAGTTGCGCACGTGGAATCGTTTATTACCAAGTAATGGGCATTTAGAGCTGCCCTGGTCTCTTTAGTAGGGTCCCAGGCCTACCTAAAGAACGCAAACAAGCCTATGAGCCCCTAAGACCGAGCTTGTATAATAAAAGCGTTTTGTAACAATTTTTTTAACCCTTCGCCACGCCTTTTAATCCTTCACTTTAGTAGCTATTTTTATTTAAATAAAGTACTGAATTTTAGTCTATGTCACATAGTTTCAGGATAGGGAGATCTCAGAAAATTGGGACACTATAATTCGAAAACACAAAACTCGTCGTAACCTTTCTATGACCCCGGCAGTTTAATACTTATTCACTTAATTAATCCGTTAAATTTCTATATGTAAAGTGAATTTAAGTAACGACAAGCAGTTATAACATTCAAGCTGTTCTTTCTCAGGCTTAAACTCGTTGATCGTCTTGAGTATTAATGTAACAATGGTTTCGAGCGCAGGATCGAAGGAAAGATCCCTCTCTCGGTGAATCAATTGACATACGGTGGCCCCTCGGATTTCGAGTTTTACAGCTAGCTCATCTGAGTCATCGAGTCCAATTGTCTCAAATATCTCTGTAGCAAATCCCACTTGATTGGCCACCATACGATTCATACCCCTAACTTGTAGGGTATTACCTGCTAGCTCAACATGTGGCGCAGCGATGTCAACTTCAACTTGAGCATAAATGGTGAAACGAGCTACTACAATAACAGCCGTTCCGTTGAATGATAACGATTGAGGTAGTAGAAGTGCTCGCACACGAATATGACGGCGTGGCAGAGGAATATACGGAAAGTCCGGGGCAGAGGGTTCAAGCAGGATTGAAGACTGGTGATTATTGATGGTTGCTCTACCGGCATGCTCACATCTCATTTTGCGAGTTCCCCAAGTAGCTTTTCGTTGAATATTTATTCAAAGAGTAATTATCACATACCACTCGACAAAATGATATATGTTATGGTGGCCCAGGTCTGGCCCTGTGTACGGGTCACTAGAATCGCGCGGCAGTTTGTTTGATTCTCTGCTGTGGTCTCTGGGGTGGACTCTGCACTGGTCTATGAAGTGGTCTATACAGTAGTCTCTGCAGTGATCTCTAGAATGGTCTTCGCTTTGGTCTTGGAAGTGTCTGTGTTCATGGTAAAACGACATACCTCGAACGACATAGTTCCACCTCAGCTATTGCTCGCCGCACATGATAGTAGCATCTTGAGCTAGTATTGACTCCTAGAATGTCCAGGCACGCCCATCACAACTGTTTCATAATAGAATCTGTATGCCCGTCACCTGGGCCGAGCCATACACAAACCATTCGAGCCCAAGTGTATATGTCTTCCATATTCGGAATCTGTGACGCCTTGTCCAGGTTTCGTGGGTGCTCAACTGAATGTTATCGATATTAATGTGTCTATATGGAACACTTTGAATTGGAACTAAACACAACCCATGCAGTTACTATTATTAATAGAAGGAAATGAATGTGGCGCACAGTATGGCGACGAACTGGACTATAACGGTTGATTTCAATCCAGAAATGGTGACTAACGGTCGCATCGTACGGACAAATGCTATGTCACTCTCAAGGGGCGTATCTAACAGCACCAACAGAACATACTCCAGTTCTACCTTTTTTAGAATCAGTTTCTTACCACGACGGAAAGTCTCTGTATCCGAAAAGATGGAATGTCATAGTTACTTCACAATGAATTGCTAGGCATATTGGTCTTCGACCATGTCATCCAGTTATAGTACATCGGGCCAAGTCAAAACGCATGCAACTCTTTGTACAGCTAGATATACGGCCGTATTACCATCACATTTAACAGGATCCAAGGAGGGGGTGAATGGGTACCCGCCCGTTGATAAGGGTTTCCTCCGCGAGGTCCGTATAACCATGTCCCAAAATACGGGCTTAAGTTTGCCTGACGAGTGGGACAGGGGGCTGATCACGAGTAGCCCTCTCGGCGTATTACTTCAATGGATACAAGCGCGTAGGCAACATTGGTTCACGGTTCCCGAATAGAGAGTGAGACTTGAAAATGAAGAAGTCGCCCCGCTCGTCCTTCGCTTATGCGGACACGAATCATGGCCATGGAGATTCTCGTCAATTTGGCAGTTTGTATAACAAGGGCTGGTTTCAGGGCTTGGAATTAACTCTATTCAGAATACAATAATCTGTTATGGCTGCTTAAGACTTTAACCATTTAGATTTTCTTCTGTTTAAGTGGCTTAGCTACGTATTTATATATAACTTTAGCTAATAAAGTAAACCTTTAACCTTGGCAATTATATTTTAATTAAGCAAAAGCTAAATAGCTTTGCGTAAAATATTAAAAAAAATATTAGTAATGAATAGAAAAACGCGTTTTAGCGTATATAACGCATTTAAAAGGTTTAAAACTTGCAGCTTTATATTTATTATATATAATACAATTTTTTTTTTTAGCTTATTTTTTAAGCTTTTTAAGCAATAATATTAAATAAGTAAATATTTAAATTAACTAGTTTGCTTAAATATTATTGGTAAAAATCTTTAATTATTGCTTTAATGTTATTATTATAAAAATGTTAATATAGTTTTTAAGTTTAATGTTTTTTAGCTAGCTAAATTTTTTACTTAATTAAATATTTAATATATTTTTTAGCTTTAATAATATTTATTTATTTTTTTTATTTAATAGTTTTTTAATTTAATTAAAGCTGCATTTTATAAAACTTAATTAAAATTAAGGTTTTTTTAAATTATGTTAATATAAAAAAGTTTAATAAAAAAAATATAAAAAAAATTATAAATATGCTATGCCTTAAATAATATAAATTTAATAGCAGTAAAAAAAATTACTTTTTTAACTTTAAAAAGTTTTAGCATTTTTTTATTTAGTTTGTTAGCAAATTGTTTAATTTTAATATTTTTTACATTTAATATAATTAACTAGTTTTTTTTATAAATAAATGCGTTATTTTATTATTTATTTTTTTATTTTTTAATAATTTTTTTTTAAATGTTTTTTAGCGTTAAAATAAACTTAGGTTATTTAATAAATATATAAATAATTATTTAAATTTTATAATATATTAAGCAAAAAATTATAAATTATAAAATAATAATTATAATTTGCATAAAAAAATAATAACGTGGTTTATAAGCAAGCGACGCATTTAAGCAAACAACGCATTTTTTTTATATTATTAGGTTTAATCATTAATAACTTTACAATTAAAGTAATTATAATTAAAAATCAATTAAATTTTAATTTATTACTTGTTTTTATTTTTTTATCATAAGTTTTAGCATTGTGGCCGGTTTTGCCGCACTGTCCACATCGTCGTTAGCGCGGCAAACTCGACTTACCACCACTACGATTTTTCGACGTTTGCAACCGTACCAAATCCTACGCATCCCTTTGGGCAATTAAATCAGTTGCATTTTTTACAGTAAAACTATATCCATTTTATAAACGCCTTTTCTTTGCCTCTCCAGCGCTTGCTTAGTGCCTCATTTGCCTTGCGAAGCCTTTGGTTTTTATTGCTTATAAAGGTTAATTAATGCGCTAACATTTGATTTAACTTTGCAAGCTAATTAACAGTGTTTAAAATTAGCCTTAAAAAGCTTTTTTAATAACCAAAGATTTAACTTTTAATAAAAGTTAACTATGCAGTTATTTTTTTAGCAGTTTTTAACATTTAAAAAACCTAAGGGTTAAATAGCTTAATAATATTATAAATTAGCGTTAGTAATTATAATTGCACATTTAGCTTTAAAATCACAGCTTGCAAATTGTAAAGCCTTAATCTTAACCCTTAAAAACCTTTTAAAATATTTGATTTTATAAAAATAATAAAATAAACTTTTTTAAACGCAATAAAAAACTTAAGCTTAATAATATAGTTAATATATAACTTAATAAATTTATTAATTTAACAACCGTACGCTTGCTTTAAAATATTATAAAGCTTAATGTTAAGTGGTTAAATTAAATGTAACAAATAAAAAAGCAAAAAAATAATTATAATGTTTTATTTTTTGCAATACTTTTTAAACTTAGCTAATATATAACTTTTATGCTAATTTAACACTAATAATTAATATACGCTTTTTTATAACAATTAAGTATGCTTATTAAAATGTTTTATTTATTTTAATTTTATATTATTATTTGTTTGTTTATTAAAATTAGTATTAAATACCTAATCGGTTAAAAAGTTAATATTTTTATACCAATGCTAAAAATAAAAAACGCTTTAAAGAATAAAATATAGCAAAATAAATAAATCACGCAAATTAATAGTATAAATTGCTGTTAACTATTCTTTATTACTAAGCTGCACTGCTTTATGCTTTTTACGTTAATTGGCGCATATAATAACTATATGTGCGCAAATTTAGCCTATTATAAACCTAATCTCGTTAAAGTTTTAAACATTATTATTATAAATACTATATTGCGTTTTTATGCGCATATAACGCTTAAACCATATATTAATAATCTTTAAATCTTTGCACAATGCCTTTTAATAATCGTAAAAACGTATAAACTGCGTTTAAAGCTTTTTATAGCAATTAACAAAGTTATAAACCCAATGCTTGCTAACCGGGGGTGCGCTATATAAATTGCAGAAAAAATCGGCTATATTTTTTATAATAGCATAAGCAAAGAAATATCCTCGTTTATTTAAATTAAATATATACTTAAAAAAAACATTTTTTTTAATTAAATTAAGTTTATATATATTAGCGCAGGTTTTATCTCGTATAGTGCAACCGTTTATTTTATAATATATAATGCTTTTAAAAAGTTAATAAATTTTATAAACGCATTAAATGCTAATTTTTTAATAAAAATTAATAGCTTAAATAATAAAAAATATTTTAGCTTTTTTAGTTTTATTTAACATTATGTTATTAAGGAATTATTACGCAATAAAATTAAATTAACGCATTTATAAAAAAAGTGTATCGCTTGCTTAAATACATCGCTTGCTTATAAACCACGTTATGTTTATTATTAAAAATTAATAATTATTATAAATAAATTTTGCAATAAATAATAAGTTTTTTTAATTAATTATTTTATAATTAATAAACGTTTAAAAATATATTTTTAAAATTTAATTAAAGCGTTTTATTTAATTATTTATTTAAAGGTAAAAAGTTATATTTATACGGCTTTTAATATTTATAAGCTTAAAAAAATCCTTTTAAAAATATATTATAAATTTAAAATTATAATTAAATATAATATTTAATAGCATTGTTATAAACTAACAGGAGCGAAGGCCTGTTGATTGACCAAGGTGGCCACGGCCCAAAGAACAGGCATGGTTGGACCAGGAGACAAGCCACAACCGTGAGGGGCAGGTCACGTGACGGATCACTGGATCACCAGGGGTGAGCCAGAGAGCCACTGGATCACGGGCTCAACAAAGGTGAGCCGGTGAGCCATGACGAGGACTCGACAGGATCACTAAGGTGATCCCATAGAGGCCGCGGGAATTAGAAAAAAAGAAACGGTTTATATAATAACAAGACGTTTTTTTTGTAATTAGTATAGTTTTTACTTTACAATTTAATTTAAGCATATAGCGATTTTTTGAAATAGCTGTGTAAAAGTAATCTTTTAACGATTACTTAGTTATAACTTAACTATACAATATTTGCACCTTAAGCACGATTTAATACGTGAAGCTTTAAGTATTAACGCTTTTATAAATTAACGGTTTATTATATTTTAAATTATTAAACTTACTTAGTGTTTAAAAAACAATTGTATACGGTTATAATGTTTTTGCAGCAGCTTAAACTAACACCTATAATAGTGTAAAGTTTTTTAACGCATTTATAAAATAAAATTAAACAGTTAAAACAGCAAAATTAACAGCTAAAAGCGTAGGTTATAAACTTACTAAAACTTAAGCTTTTTAAGCTAGTTAAGCTAACTAAGTTCGATAGCAATTAAAAATAATTAAAAAGATTTTTAACTTAAGCAAAGGCTTATTTACGACATTATAATAATAGTTTTTTATTAAACAAAAATAAAATAATAACAGCTGCAAGATTTTTTACTAATAATATATTAAAATAATTTCAACTTATAATAAATGATTATATAAAAAACGATAACATTAACGATATTAAAAAAAAAACCAAAGCAGCGTTTAAATCTTATAACAGGTTTAAAACGGCGTTAATTAATATGTATAAAAATTTAAAGAAAAAAAAACAAGCAGAGAAAAAGCTGCTTTTAATGTTTTAAACGGGAGCCGTATATAAGTATGCAATAAAATTTCGAAAAACAGCAATTAAAACAACGTGGATTAATAGTAACGCTTTAATAACAGCTTTTTATTAAAAACTAAAAAACAAGGTAAAAGATAAGTTATACAAAAATAAACAACCAAGCGATCTCGAAACCTATATTGCCAACGCAATAAAGATTAACAACCGGTTATACAAACAACGTTTACAAAAACAACAATAAACTCGACAAATACCCAACTTAAGAAAAAAACAAACCACAAAATCAACGGCATTAGGTACTCATGCGGGACCTATGAAACTTGATGCAACAAAGAAAAGGCGAAACCTAAGCAAGGTTAAGTGTTACAATTGCAATCAAAAAGGACACTACGCCCAGGCTTGCAACAAGCCTAAAAAAAAACAACAACTTAAAAAAGCAAAACAGGCTTCATTTATAATAATTGCGATGTTAAAAATTAGCGACTAGTAAAGTCGACTATAATAATAACACGTAGAAAAAGTGCCATATTGCAACATGTGTAAAAAAAAAAGACAAGTGTGTTTAAAACACCTTTTCACGAAACAATTAAAACAAGCAAAATAAAACAAATATATTTACAACTTTATTAATTGCTAAATACACAACATAAGCATTAATAACAAAACCAAGCAAAATATAGCTATTTAAAAAAATCCTACTTAAACTAACAACAATAAAAATAATTGAAAAAATATTAAACCAAAAAAAAATTCCGCATAAAAAAAGGTTAAAAACCTAACATATAAATATTAAAGATGGCCTAAAAAAAAATTTTGTTTAAAAGGACATATATACAGCTACACAAAATGCAACTACTAATTTAAATAAAAATAATTGGAAAACTTTGTAGCAAAATTTATTTAACGAAAAAAATGCTTAGGCAAAACGTTTAACGCACAAAAATCTCAAATAGAAAAAGCTAAAACAGCAACAATTAACACGCTAAAAGCCAAAAACAACATAAGGATATAGCCATTTTTAAACGATATATAATAGTACAACCTAGCATTTATAATAAAAGCTAAAACAAATACCAGCAATTAACTCAGCTTAGCTACCGAGCTTATTGCCAAAGAATATTATTATAGCAAAGTTATAATAAGTTAAAAACCGGCAAAAATAATACCAGAAAACAAAGGACACAAATAAATTCTATAGATGTGCTGTGTAACACATCGATGTATTTACTATCTGCAAAAAAAGCTATAACACATGTGGTTTCTAAAACGACTAAACAGGAAACCCATAACCCAACCTTTGTACGAGGCAGATAAAGGGAAGGTAACACCAGTGTACCGAGACCCACGAGGATTTGCAGTATTCGACGAAGACCTACAGTGGCCTATGGAATGCATGCAGCAAATCCTACGACCAAAGGATTGCACCAACAACAGATGCAAAATCCATGCTTAGTAGAAGGCAATAAAATTGCGCGAAATAATAAAACAAACGCAACAAATTAATTAAAACCAACTAACGTTTAAAGAAAAAAAGCCTAAAAAAGTAACAAGTAAATTAATCGCAGTAGTAATAAAACGAATAAACTTTAGCAAAGGATCTTTTAAAAACATAACAAACCTTTATAAACATAAGAAATTTAACATAATCCAAAATGCAGAAAATAAAAAGATAAAATACTACTTAAACGGAGAAATAATAATACGATTTAAAAAGTCTTAGGCAGCTATTAACGCAACTAAACAATTTGACAACATGCTAACACGGGCAATAATTAGCTAAAATTAGTTAAAAAATAACAACGGACAGTTGTAATAAATTAACAACTATCCTTAGGAAAACCTAAAAAGCTTTATGCTATAACAGCTAAAAAAGGCAAACATATTAAAATCGATTTAATATATTAAAAACATAAGCTACAAGCATTTATAAATACAAAAGCTTAAGCAAGCTTTATTTTTCCATAAGTTATTAAGCAATTAAATATATTAACAAAGCTTAAAAACGACTTTTACTTACTTTTAACCGTTAATAAAAGTTTTATTATGTACAAAGATAAAATAGTCTTAAAAAAAACTGCAGAACTTTTTTTTAATATCCTTAGACACAAAAAACGACTAGTGCTTGACATCACGGAAACATTTAAACATAATATTATTTTAAAAATACCTTAGTTATAGAAAAGCAATCCTAAAGTGAACTGGAAAACTAGCCAACTTTAATAAAATATACCAAAAAGAGAATTAACTAATAAAAAACCTAAAACATAGGTATTAAGCAATTTTATTAAACTACTATTGCAAATTTGCATAATAATTAAAAAGTCCAAACCTATACTTAACAACAAAATACCAATAAAATATTAAAACTACGGCAACGTGTTTAGCGAAACATACGATAAATTATCAAAGCATAGTCCATGGGATCATAAGATTCCGCTCAAGGAAAAAGCCGAATTATAATCATTTTTATTATATCACATAAATAAAAAACAATTAAAAAAATTACGAGAATTTTTTAAAAAAAATCTAGAGAAAGGATTTATCCAATCTTTAAAATTACTAGCAGGATTACCGGTATTATAGGTACCACGCAAGACCGGTAAAAACGGCAAACAACGTTAGAGGTTAGTAGTAAACTATCAAAACGTAAACTCTAAAACAATTAAATTTATAGGACTAATACTTAAAATCGACGATTTACAAAACAAATTAGTGTACGCAAAATGGTTTACAGCATTTAACTTACCAAACGTATACAATTAAACAAAAGTAACATTAGGTGATAAGTAGAAAACGGCATTTCGCATACGTTATAAATTATATAAATCCTTGGTCATGCTCTTTGGACTTACTAATGCTTTAGCAATATTTTAAGCGTAAATAACGCACGCTTTACGCAAATTTATCGACATATTTGTAATAGTATATCTTGACAACATTTTAATATACTTAGAAAACCTTAAAAAACACCAAAAGCACGTTAAAAAAGTGCTAAATGCACTACAAATTGTTAAATTAAAAGTAAACCCCAAAAAAAGCAAATTTCATACACAAAAAGTTGATTTTCTTGGTTTTACGATAACTTTAAAAAAGATAAAAATTTAAAAATCCAAGATTTTAGCAATAAAAGATTAGCCGGTGCTTAAATCGGTAAGCGATGTAAAGGCGTTCGTGGGATTTACAAACTATGTCCGAAGCCTTATCAAATGGTTTAATAGACACGCCGGACCTTTTTTAAACCTGATAAGAAAAGACAATCCTTTTAAGTGGGAAAAGGAAAAACGAAAATCTTTTGAAAAAGTTAAAGCACTTATATTAAAAAAGCCTATTTAAAAGCTTTTTAACTTAAATAAGAAATTTGAAGTAATAGTTAACGCTAGCGAGAGGGCAATAGGCGGACAACTTGGTTAACAAAACAAAAATGGAAAATTGCACCCAGTGGCATATTTCTCGAAAAGATTTTCAGGACTAGCAAAGCAATACACATTACTAAACAAAAAGCTTATAGCTATTGTCCAAGCATTTAAGGAATGGAAACATTACTTTTATAAACCTAAGAAACTAGTTAAGGTATATATAAACCACAAAAACTTAACTACGTTTATAACAACAAAAATATTAAACAAATAATAAATTAAATAAGCAAAGTTTTTATTTTAGTTTAATTTTATTATTTTTTACATTAAAGGAAAAAAAAATGTAATAGCAGACATTTTAAGTCGACAAAACGACTATAAAAAATTAAAAATAAAAAGCCAAATATTGTTAAAAAAAACCTAACAAGAAATTACACTTGCAGCTATAACTTTATTTAATCATAATAAATAGATTAAACAACTGTAGAAAAACCATGGAATAGTTTTATAGGCACCACTATTACCAACTAATACACTATTAACCTTTGAGCAAAGCAAAGACAAAAATAAAAAGGTATATTTAAATCTTAAACAACGATTTACAATTAAAAAACTAGTGAAAGCGATATATAAACATCCATTAGCAGAATATTAGGGAGTATACAAGACATTATCCCGGATACGAAAGAACTACAAATGCAAAGGACTTAAAAGCATAGTAAAAAAAATAGTTCAAGAATGTGTCTTATGCAAAAAAAGCAAGGCACTATAACATAAACCATATGGATTGCTATAACCAAAGCAAATACCAAACAGGGCTTGGAAATTTATTGCGTTTAACTTTATTGTCAAGCTACCCAAGTCAAAAAAACCAATGACCGGAGTATTATATAACTCAATACTAATCATTGTGGAAAAACTCACGAAGTATGGATATTTCATACCATACCTGGAATTAAGTACGGCAAAAGATTTGGCCTATATAATAATTAAACATGTTTTTAGTAAACATGGGATTTTAAAAAAAGCAATCACAAATAAAAAAACAACTATAGCTTTTAAGTTTTATTAATTATTAATAAAAGCATTAGGCATTAAACATCGATTATTTACGGCTTATCATTTATAAATAAATAAACAAACAAAAAAACTTAATTAAACTTTAAAGCAGTACTTTTGCTGCTACCTTAACAAATAACAAGACAATTAGGTTAAGCTTTTGCTTATAGCGGAGTATGCTTACAATAGTTTTGACAACAAGTTAATGGAAATGTCTCTATTTACGGCAAACTATAAATTTAACCCAAAGATAAATCAAACTGCAATTAACGGCATAACGGCGCTTAAAGCAAAAATACAGGCGAAAAAAATCATAGGTTTACAGCAAAAACTACAAAATAAACTAGTATTTTTATAAGACCGTATAAAGGCTTATAGCAATAAGCACAAGTTGTTAAAGCTAACCTTAAAAAAGGGAAACAAAGTGTATTTTTTAAAGCGCAACATTAAAACAAAATAACTAAGCAATAAACTTAACTTTAAATAAATTAAACCATTTAAAATTAAAAAAATCATTTTAAAAACCAATTATCGACTTAAGCTATTTAAAAGGGCGAGGATATAGCTAGAATTTCATATTTTTTTTTTTAAACCAGCACTAAAAAACGCTAAACTTTAAACATAACTAAAAGTTAAACCAAACGAAGATTTATATAAGGTTAAGGAAATATTGGATTTACGTTAAAATAAAAAAACCCACAAATATTTGGTTAAATAAAAAGAATACTTATATGCAAAAACCACTTAAAAACTTATGAAAAATTTAAAAAATATAAAATAAATGGTTAATTAGTTTTACCGCTAGCATTTTAACTAACCAAAGCCAAAAAAGCAAGGTTAACCAAAAAAAAAAAATTAAAGGCATTTTAGTTAATAACCTTAACAGCATTAGCAGCTTGAGCTAAGGTTACCGCTTTCGACTTTTTCCGCTTTAGTTTCTTTAAATCGTTTAAAAAACGCAAACCATTATTAACTAAAACAGCACCCTTTTTTTGGTAAAAAGCCCGCTGTCGGCAAATCTTTTCAAGACGAAATAACGCATTTAAAAATTGTTGCTTGGCCTGTTGCTTTTCCTAAGCAAGGCAATCGGACTTTTTTAAGAAATTGTTCACTACGGCAATAAAAACGCCGGAACTATCGCAGGAACGCCTATAACGTACGCACTCCTTACAACAAGAAACCCTATTTATCATTTTGCACTTCCACCTACAACTCTTGCATAGAAAGCAGGTTATAACTTCGTAACCCTCTTTGTTAATAAAAAATGCAAGCGCAATATATTGCTCGGTTTTAATAGAGCGGGCATGCTTTTCAATACGATCAGCCATCTTTACGAGGAAAAAAATGAAAAAACAGCACACATATAAAAAGTAACTTACCAGAGAAACATTTACTAATTATTGAGAACGATAAATACAGGGAGTAAGGGAATAATGTTACGAACCAACAGGAGCGAAGGCCTGTTGACTGACTAAGGTGGCCACGGCCTAAAGAACAGGCATGGTTGGACTAAGAGACAAGCCACAACTGTGAGGGGCAGGTCACGTGACGGATCATTGGATTACCAGGGGTGAGCTAGAGAGCTACTGGATCACGGGCTCAACGAAGGTGAGCCGGTAAGCCATAACGAAGACTTGACAGGATCACTAAGGTAATCCCATAGAGGCCGCGGGAATTAAAAAAAAAGAAACGGTTTATATAATAACAAAACGTTTTTTTTGTAATTAGTATAGTTTTTACTTCACAATTTAATTTAAGCATATAGCAACTTCTTGGAATAGCTGTATGAAAATAATCTTTTAATAATTATTTAGTTATAACCCGACCGTATAACGTTTGCACTTTAAGCACAATTTAATATATAAAGCTTTAAGTATTAACGCCTTTATAAATTAACGGTTTATTATAAGCATATTATATAATTTTTAATAAATTTTAATAAAAATTTTAATAAGATTTTTTTTTTTTTTTTTAACTTTAAAAAGCATAAAATATATTATTTTAATAAAAAGTTTTATTATAATTTAAATAAATTTATAACTATTAAATAATAAAAGGTTTATAATAAAGTTTTATATATTAAAGTACATTATAAAAAAAATGTTTAACATTTTTGTTTTATTAATATTTAAAATATTTTTTAATATATTTGCAAATAATGTTTTTTAATTTAAATTATTAAAAGTTATATATGATTAACTTTAAAGTTTTATTTATACTTATATAGCTTGCTATTTTAATATTATGCTTAAATTTTAAAACTTTAAATTAAAGTTTAAAAAGTATTTATAATTATTTTTTGCAATAAAATAAACTATTTTTTATTTTTATATTTATGTTTAAATTTAATAGTTTTATTTTATAAATTGCATTTTTTAATTTAATTATTATTTTTTTTTATAAATTTAAAAGTTTAATTAAATATTAATAAATTATATAATTATACTTAAAAAAAAAAATTATAAATGTTATTAAAAAATAACTTTAAATTAAAAAAGTGTTTATTTTATAAAATTAATATAATTAGCTAATTTTTTTTTTTTAAAGCAATATTAAAAAAGTTTAAACATTTAATTTACTTTACTGTTTTATTTTTTAAAACAATAATTAATAATAAATTAAAAGCTAAATAATTGCTAAAATTAGCAAGCTTGCTTATAAATAAAAATTTTTATAATTATAAAATATAATAAGTTTTAATAATTTAAATAAATTTTTATGCAATGCTTAGTTTTTTTTAAATATTAACACTAATAATTAAAAAAATTTATAATAATTAAAAGTTTTTTATTATAAATTTTATAATTTATTTTTGCTAGCAATAATTTTTTAAAATAAAAAACTATAAAATATATTTTATTATTATTATTTTTTAAAAAAATATAATAGCAATAATAAAGTTTAATGCATTTGCTTTTATATAAGCGATTTTTTTTAAATTTTATAAATGTTTTATTTATTTTTTAAATTTATTTTTATTATTTTTTATTTAGTTTATTATCATTTATAATAAGTTTAATAATATTAAAAAAGTTTTAAATAAATTATTTATAAAAATTAATAAATTTTATAAAACTTTAAAATTTAAAAAATATTATTAAAGCTTTGCAATTTTAAATTATTTAGTTTTAACTTTATTTATAAATATTTTATTAATATTAATAATATAGCTAAAAATTTTTACCTTTTAAACTAATTATTTATATTTTTATAAAATAATAGCAAGGTTATTTGCAATAAAGCGTTAAAAAAGTTTTTATATAATTTAATTATATTTTTTAAATATATTAACGTAAATTAGCAAAATATTAATATAAATTAAAAAACTTAAATTAATTATATTATAAAAAATATAATTTATAAAATGCTAAAATATTGCTAATATATTTATTAATTTAAAAGGTATAACTATATATTTAAAAAGTTTATATTTATATTAAAAAATTGTTTTTTATTTTTTGCTTTTTTTTAATTTAAATTAAATTAAAGCTTGTTTTAAAATTAATTTTAAAATAATATTTTACGGTATTAAACCTTGCCTATAGTTTTGTTATAAAAGGCATAAAATAATAAATTAATTTAATAATTTTATTAAGTTTTTTATAATTAATTACCGGTTATAAAAGGTTATTTAATTTTTTTTTAATAAACATAAATAATAAATTATAAAAAAAATAAATTGTTAAATTTGCTTAATTTTAAATATTTTATTTATTTAAAGCTTTAACACTTTTAATTTTTTAGCATTTATAGCATATAAAAAGCTTTAAAGCGGTGTGGTATTTTTTTTAAAATTTATAACATAATTTTAAAATTAATAATTAAAAAGGCATTAAGCAGCAATTTTGCTTATAATAGGTAAAAATTTATAAAATTTATTAAATATTATAAATAAAGCTATTTTTAATGTTTTTTAAATAATAGCAACCTTTAGTTAAATATAATGTTTTTAATAATAATTTAATAAATAAATAATATTTTTATTTATATTAAATAAATAAATAAATTAATGTTGTTATAGCTATTATAACAATAAAATAATATTATATTTAATATTTATAAAGCTAAGCTTAAAGGTAATATATATGTAATAATTTTGCTAATGTTTAAACATTATATTTTTAAAGTAATATTTTTTATTATTGTTATTATAAAAAGCGTTAAACGCTAAAAGTGATTGTGTAATAATTTGCTTAATAAAAAGTAATTTTTATTTTTTTGCTAAAAAAAATAATAATATAAAAATTAAATTATTAATATTTAATAAAATTATAACTAAGTATTTTTAATTGTTAAAAATTATCATTATATTAATAATTAGCTTAAAACTTATTTTAAGCTTTAAGTAATGTTTTTTATTAAATATTATATTATTATTATTTTTTAAAGATTGCTTTTTTAAAGTATATACCTAAGCATTTTTTTAAGCCGGTTTTTAATTATATTAACTTTAGCTTTTTTTTTATTATTAAATGCTGTTTTTTTTATGTTTTTTATTTTATAAAAAAGGTTTTTTTTAATATAAAAAAAAGTTTTTTTTTATTAATGTTTTTTTTAGCAAAATAAACTAACATATAATAATTATTATATTTATAATATTAGTAAGCTATTTTATTAGCTTTTTATTAATTAATTTTAATTTGCTCGATGTTTTTTAAAACAATTATTATATTAAACTATTATTTGGTTTTTTTTTAATTTAAGTTTTTTAATTGTTTTTTTTTGTTTTCTTTTTTAAAAAATTAATTTTAATTAAAAATAAAGCGGTTTTTTTTATTTTTTTAGCTTGATTTTAAAAGTTTTAAAATTAAAATAAGCTTGTTTTTTTTTAATTTAATAAAACTAAGGTTAATTATTATGTTTTTATAAATTTAGCTAATATTTTAAATTATAGTAATAAACTTTTTGTTTATTTTAAAAATATTGTTTTGCTTAAAATAAGCTAATTTTATAATATTATTTAATAAAACCTTTAAAATATAAATTTAAAAAATAATGTTAAATTATTTTATAATTTTATTAAAATTAAATAATTTAATAATATATTAAATAATGTTATTTTTATATTTAAACTTTTAAATTTTTTTTAAAATTATAATGTTTTTTTGCAAAATCTTTAAAATAATTAATAAAAGCAATAAAATATATTAGCTATTAATTAAAGAAATTTATTTTTTAAATAAAAGCTTTGTATTAAAAGTGTTATAATTGCGCTTTATTAAAGAAAAAGAAATTTAACTTAATTAATTTTATAATAATTTTTATTAAATCTTTAAACGTATGTTTTAAAGTAAGCTTTAACTTTAAGCTATTATAATTAAAATTTTATAAGGTTTTTTTATTATAAGCAGCAAGCTTATTAAAGTGCATAAAGTTAATTAAAGCGGGCATAAGTTAAGTTAACTTTTTTAAAACTTAAATAAATTAATTTTTATTTTTTAAAAAAAGGCTTAATAACAGTTAAAAAAATTAAAAATTGAAAGGTAATAAAGGTAAACCTTTAAAAAAACATAAAAAACTATAAAAAGCCTTATTTAAATTGTTAAAGTTGTTTAAATTTAAATTGTAAAAAAAAACTATATATAATTAAATAAAATAATATAAAATAAGTTATAATTATTTAAATAATTTTATTATATAATTAAATTATTTTGCTATATATTATTTTAGCGGAAAAAAACTATTTTATTTTTTAATTTAAAAATAATAATATATTAAATAATTAAAAAATTACAATTATAAAAAATAATTAAATAATAAAGAAATAAAATATAAATTAAATTAAGCATTTTAATTAATATATAAAGCTTTATATAAAAAATTACTATTGTTTTTTTTATTTAATAGTTATAAAAGCTATTATTTATATAAATTTAAGTTATATTATAAAAAAAACAATATTATTATTTTTTGAATGTTTTTTTATTTTTTTTATTACTTTTAGCTATTTAATATTAAAGTATTTAGCTTTTTAAAATAATTATATAGCAAGCAAATTAATTTTTTTATATATGCGTATATTATTTATATTTAAAAAAAAAATTTTTAACTGCGTTTTTTTATATGTTTAATAAAGCAATAATTTTAAACAACGTATAAAAAAAGTTTAAAAAAACAAGTTTAATACCGTATAATTTAAAATATGTTATTAATTAATTAAATTATTTAATAATACTTTAAATTAAATTTTTTTTTTTTTTTAATTAAACTTTTATATAATTTTAACTTTAAATAATTTAACAAAAGTTAATTTTTTTTTAAATATATAAAGCAAAAAATTATATAATATTAAAACAGCTTTTTTATATTTATTATTAAAAATTTAAGTTAAATTATATATAGTATAACTAAAGTTATGCATAATATTAACGCATTTCCCACTTAAGCTGGACACTTAATTAAGCTGGCCACTTACGTGACATGTATAGCACCGGTAATTTTATATAGGGTACTACTTACCCCCCTTTTTAATAACTTGACGAAAAGTGGGCTTATAAACTAACAATTAGTATATTTAAAATCCTTATTTAAAAACAAATCCAATGGTATTTTTCATTATTTTATAGCTATTTTATTTAAGGCTATATAAAAAATACGCTAAAATAATCCCTGTAAAATAAAGTTTTATAAGTGCACGCCTAAATAAAATAGCTATAAAATAATAAAAATTACAATTGGATTCGTCTTTAAATAAAGGTTTTAAATATACTAATTATTAGTTTATAGGCCTACTTTCCGTCAAGTTATTAAAAAGGGGGGTAAGTAATACTTTATATAAAATTACCGGTGCTATATATATCACGTAAGTGGCCAGCTTAAGTGGGAAATGCGTTATATTATTAAAGAAAATGTTAAAAGCTTTTATAAAGCAAATTAAGCTATAAAGTATAAAATTTTATACTGTTAAAAATGTTAAAAATAAAATAAAAGTATAAAATATTGCTAAAATAAAAAGTTATGTTATATATAATAATAATTATTATATAAAAAAAAGAATTTTTGCGCTAAATGCTATAAGCTTTGCGGTAAGCCTGGTTATAATGCGCAAATATATGAAAGTATTATAAAAACGTTTAGCAAATTAAATTTCAATTAATTTAATTAAATTATATAAATAGTTATTAAAATATTTTCAAATATGCGTATAAAGTTTTATTTAAATAGCTAATTTAATTAAATGTTCGGTTAAAATAAAAAATGCATTATATAATATTTTTTTATTTTTAATTTCTTTTTAAAAATAATATTCTTTTTATTATAATTTAATAATTATATTTTTTTTTTAAAATAAAATTACGTTTAATTTTAATAACCATTTATTTTAACTTTTAATTTTTTAATATAATAATAATATAAAAATATTTTTTAAATAATTTATACATAGTATAAAAAGCTTAAAAACGTTTAAATAATATTTATAAAATATTTGCTTTTTATTTATATTTTTTAATATATAAAAATATTAATTAATATATTGCTTAATAATAAATGGCTTTTTTTATTTAAATTTTAACTTAAATTATATTTTTAAATAAATATGCTTTAATAATTATAAATAGCTTATTTTTATATTTTTATATTTTTATATTAAAGCGGATTTTTTTAAATATTATTAAATTTATGTAATATAAATTAAAACTAAATTTTAATATTGCAAATTTTAATTATTTTAAACTAAAATTAAAAGCTTTTTTAAAGTAAAAATATTTATTAATATAACATTTTAAAAAAAAAATAAACAGCTTTTAATTTTTTTTTTAAAAAACAACTATATAAAATTTAAAAAAAAAACCTAAGTAATTTATATAGCAAACATTAATATATTTAAAAGCTTAAAATATTTTTAAATTTTAATTTTTTAGCTAGCTAAAAAAAAATTATATAATTTAATTAAATATTTTTATAATTTTTATATTTTTATATAATTTAGCAAAAATATTTAAAATATATAATTTTTTTTTTGCGTAGTTTTTTTTAAAAGCTTTTAAAAAAAAAAGCGTTGTTAAAATTAAAATAAACAATTAAAAAAATAATATTAACTTAGTTATTTTAATTAAATAAAACTATTAAAGTTATAAATAATTTATAATTTAAAATAGTTATATTTATTTATATTAGCTAAATAAATTTATAATATATAATATATATTTGCAATTTTATTTTAAATTAAATAAAATAAATAAACTAATAAAATTAATTATTATAATTTAAAAAAGTTTATATATAATAATTAAAAAGTTTAATAATTTAAGCTTTATTAAATTAAACTTAACATATTATAAACATTTTAAAATATAATTAATAATATTTTAAGCTATAATAAGCTAATATATTATTTAATTAACCTTTTTTAATATAATAACAAAATAAAAATAGCTTTTAAAATTATAAGCTAAACTTAAAATATAAAATACCTTATTTTTAAAAAAACATTTTTGTTAAATTTTTTATTTATAATGTTTTAAAGTTTTATTATTAATTTAAAAAAATTTAAACCGATTTATTAAAGCTTTAAATTTAAATTGTTTTTTATTTACATTTAATATATTGCTTGAAAATTGCCATACATTTAAATACTAAGCAAACCTGTAATATTTAAATAATTAAATATAATAAACATTATTTAAATTTAAAATTTAATAAGCGTAAAATATAAAAGCTTAAATATTAATAATTAAAAATTTTTATATAATTTTTTAATTTTATAGTGCTTAAAAAAAGCTAGTTTTTTATTTAAAAAATATATATATTTCTTTTTATTTAATTAATTTTAAATTAAGCAAAGCTTAAATATTAAAGTTAAATTTAAAAAAAGCGTAAAATAATTTAAAACAAAAGTAAAAAATATATTTTTTGCAAATTTTTAATTGTAAGCTATTATTTTATTAATAATTTAAACTTTATTTTTTTTTTTCGAAAATATTTAAAAGTTTTTCATATTTTCTCGCTTTATTTTTTCATATTTATAAGCTAATATTTTAATTTATATAGCTAGTATTTAAAAAAATGTTTATATAATTATAAAATAAAAAAATAGTTTTAAATAAAGCGTTTATAATTTTATTACGTGCTTTTTTAATATATATAATCTTAATATTAAAAAATTTCAACTTTTTAATTTATTTAACATAAATACTTTTAACATTAATAAATAAATAAAAATAAATTAATAGTTAATAATTTATATAAATAATTAATAAAATAATTAATTTTAAATAACGTTTATATTTTTTAGTAAATTTTATAATATTATATAATTTTTTTTTATATATGCCGTAATTATATTAAAATATAATAAAAGTTAAAAGATTTTCTTTTACATTTAAATGATATAATATTTAGCTTTATATTTAAAAGCATTTAAATAAAAATTAATAAATAAATTATATATATATCCGTATATATTTATAATATTAAATTTCTTTTTTTAATAGCTAAAAAAATAAACTTTTGCTATTATTTTATTATTAAAACATATTATTTAATAGCTAGTTTAAAAAACGGGATATTTTTAAATAATTAGCAATTTATTTTTTAATTAATTTTATAGCATTAAAAAAGCTGCAAATTTATGTTTGGTTTTTGTTACGAACCAACAGAAAGACGGCTTGTTGGGAGACCAAGGTGACCTAACAACCCAATGAGAGGTACCGGGCTGGACTAGGAGACAAGCCACAGCCCAGGAGAGGTTACGTGACATGCAGCTCTGTGAAGCAATTAAAGCAGGTGCTTTGAGAGATCTGTAGAGCAGACAGAGCAGGCGCTTTATATAATCTGTAAAGCAAATAAAGCAGGCGCTTTATATGCTTTATAAAGCAAGCGGAGCAGCAA
The DNA here is from genome assembly GCA_022385695.1 of Xylaria arbuscula. Lineage (NCBI taxonomy): Eukaryota > Fungi > Ascomycota > Sordariomycetes > Xylariales > Xylariaceae > Xylaria > Xylaria arbuscula. Next base: position 155,742 of record MU279366.1, on the reverse strand, counting down.
CAAAATTGGTGAAAAAAGGACTGTTTATATAATAAACTAACGTTTTTTATATAATTAGTTATAGTTTTTACTTCACAATTTAATTTAAGCATATAATAACTTTTTAAAATAGCTGTATAAAAGTAATCTTTTAACAATTACTTAATTATAACCTAACTATATAATGTTTACACTTTAAGCATAATTTAATATATAAAGCTTTAAGTATTAACGCTTTTATAAATTAATGGTTTATTATAATTTTTTAAATAAAGTTAAAACTTTAAACGTTTAAATTAATTATATTATATAATAAAATTTTTTTTAATTTTATAAATTATTTTAAAAGTAATAATTTTTTTATATTTAATATTAACTTTTTTAAAAAATAGTTTTAATTTAACTTATAAAATCTTTAAAAAAAATTAATTTTTTATTAATTTATAAATAGCAAATATATTATTAATATATTTTATAATTAAAATTAATATATTAAACTTAGCTAAAATTATAAAAAAAAGTTTTAAAAATAGTTTTAATATTAAACTTAATGCTATATATATTAATTTTAAAAATAAATAATTAAAAATTATAATTTTTAAAACATATAAATTAGCTATAATAAAAAAAAGCTAAGGATATTAAAAGTTAAAAAATAATGTATTTTAAAATAAATTATAATAATTTAATAGCTATGTTTAAAATTAAATTTAAATATATAATATATTTATAAATTAAAAAGTTTATTATAAATATTTGCTAAAAATATTACAAACTAATAAAAAAACGGCTTATTAAAAAACCAAGGTGATTAAACAACTTAATAAAAGGTATTAAATTAAATTAAAAAATAAGCCATAGCTTAAAAGAAATCACATAATATATAGCTTTATAAAACAATTAAAGTAAATGCTTTAAAAAATTTATAAAGCAAACAAAACAATAATAAAATTAATAAAAAAAAAATTGTTTATATAATAAATTAACGTTTTTTATATATTTAATTATAGTTTTTATTTTATAATTTAATTTAAATATATAGAAACTTTTTAAAATAATTATATAAAAATAATCTTTTAATAATTATTAGTTATAACTTAATTATATAACATTTATATTTTAAATATAATTTAATATATAAAGGTTTAAATATTAACGCTTTTATAAATTAATAGTTTGTTATATTTTAAATTGTTAAATTTATTTAATGTTTAAAAAATAATTATATATAGTTATAATATTTTTATAACAGCTTATATTTACACTTGTAATAATATAAAACTTTTTAATATATTTATAAAATAAAATTAATAATTAAAAATATAAATTATAAACTTATTAAAATTTAAGTTTTTTAAATTAATTAAGCTAATTAAATTTAATAATAATTAAAAATAATTAAAAGTTTTTTTAATTTAAGCAAAAGCTTATTTATAATATTATATTAATAGGTTTTTATTAAAAAAAAACAAAATAATAATAATTGTAAAGTTTTTTATAAAAAACGCATTAAAATAATTTTAGCTAATAATAAACGATTATATAAAAAACAACAATATTAATAACATAGATAAAAAAACTAAAATAACATTTAAATTTTATAAAAAGTTTAAAATAATATTAACTAATTCATATAAAAGTTTAAAAAAAAAAATTAAAAAAAAAGCTGTTTTTAATATTTTAAATAAAAGCTATATATAAATATATAATAAAGGTTTAAAAAATAGCAGTTAAAACAATTTAAATTAATAATAACGCTTTAATAATAACATGTTATTAAACATTAAAAATTAAAATATAAAATAAATTATATAAAAACAAATAATTAAATAATTTAAAAATTAATAATTAATTATATAAATAATGTTTATAAAAATAACAATAAAATTAATAAATATTTAATATAAGCAAAAAATAAACTTTTAAATTAATAAGATTAAATATTTATGCAAAATTTATAAAACTTAATATAACAAAAAAAAGGTAAAACTTAAGCAAAGTTAAGTGTTATAATTGCAATTAAAAAAAACATTACATTTAAGCTTATAATAAGCTTAAAAAAAAAGCAAAAATTTAAAAAAACAAAACAAGCTTTATTTATAATTATTATAATATTAAAAATTAGCAATAAATAAAGCTAATTATAATGATAATATATTAAAAAAGTGTTATATTATAATATATGTAAAAAAAAAAAGCAAATATATTTAAAGCACTTTTTTATAAAATAATTAAAATAAATAAAATAAAATAATTATATTTGCAATTTTATTAAATATAAAAATTATAATTTAAATATTAATAATAATATTTAAGCTAAAAAAAACAAATGAAAAAGCATTAAATTAAAAAAATAAAAGTCTTAATATAAAATAAAGTTAAAAATTTAATTTATAAGTATAAAAAATAGCTTAAAAACTTTTATTTAAAAAAACATATATATAGCTATATTAAATGCAATTATTCATTTAAATAAAAATAATTAAAAAACTTTATAATAAAATTTATTTAATAAAAAAATGCTTTAATAAAATATTAAACGTATAAGAATTTTAAATAAAAAAAGCTAAAATAATAATAATATATATATTAAAAATTAAAAATAATATAAAAATATATAATAATATAGCTTAATATTTATAATAAAAGCTAAAATAAATATTAGCAAGCAATTTAGCTTAACTATTAAATTTATTATTAAAAAACATTATTATAGCAAAATTATAATAAGTTAAAAATTAGCAAAATTAAAACTAAAAAATAAAAAATATAAATAAATGTTTTAAATATATTATATAATATATTAATATATTAGCTATTTATAAAAAAATTATAATATATATAATTTTTAAAACGATTAAATAAAAAACTTATAATATAACTTTTATATAAAACAAATAAAAAAATAATAATATTAATTTATTAAAACTTTAACAAATTTATAATATTTGCAAAAAAACTATAATAGCTTATAATATATTTAAAAAAATTTAAAAAATATGAAAAATATGTTAAAAAAATGTTAAATATATTATAAAATGCTAAATTAAAAATAAACCTTAAAAAAAGCAAATTTTTTTAAATTTATAAAAATTTTAAAAAAAATTAAAATTTAAAAGTTTAAAATTTTAACAGTAAAAAATTAGCTAATACTTAAATTAATAAACAATATAAAAGCATTTATAAAATTTATAAATTATATTTTAAGCTTTATTAAAAAATTTAATAAATATGTTAAATTTTTTATAAATTTAATAAAAAAACCTAATTTTTTTAAATAAAAAAAAAACGTAAATTTTTTAAAAAAATTAAAGCTTTTATATTAAAAAAATTTGTTTAAAAGTTTTTTAATTTAAATAAAAAATTTAAAGTAATAATTAATGCTAATAAAAAAGCAATAAATAAATAATTAAATTAATAAAATAAAAATAAAAAATTATATTTAATAATTTATTTTTTAAAAGAAATTTTAAAATTAATAAAGCAATATATATTATTAAATAAAAAGTTTATAGCTATTATTTAAACATTTAAAAAATAAAAACATTATTTTTATAAATTTAAAAAGCTAATTAAAATATATATAAATTATAAAAATTTAATTATATTTATAATAATAAAAATGTTAAATAAATAATAAATTAAATAAATAAAGTTTTTATTTTAATTTAACTTTGTTATTTTTTATATTAAAAAAAAAATAAAACAGCAAATATTTTAAGTTAATAAAATAATTATAAAAAATTAAAAATTAAAAATTAAATATTATTAAAAAAAACTTAATAAAAAATTATATTTATAATTATAATTTTATTTAATTATAATAAATAAATTAAATAATTGTAAAAATATTATAAAATAATTTAATAAATATTATTAATTTTTAAATAAAATAAAAATAAAAATTAAAAAATATATTTAAATTTTTAATAATAATTTATATTTAAAAAATTAATAAAAGCAATATATAAATATTTATTAATAAAATATTAAAAAATATATAAAATATTATTTTAAATATAAAAAAATTATAAATGTAAAAAAATTAAAAACTTAATTAAAAAATAGTTTACAAATATGTTTTATATAAAAAAGCAAAATATTATAATATAAATTATATAAATTGTTATAATTAAAGCAAATATTAAATAAAGTTTAAAAATTCATTATATTTAATTTTATTATTAAATTATTTAAATTAAAAAAACCTATAATAAAAATATTATATAATTTAATATTAATTATTATAAAAAAACTTATAAAATATAAATATTTTATATTATATTTAAAATTAAGCATAGCAAAAAATTTGGCTTATATAATAATTAAATATATTTTTAACAAATATAAAATTTTAAAAAAAGCAGTTATAAATAAAAAAACAATTATAATTTTTAAGTTTTATTAATTATTAATAAAAGCATTAAATATTAAACATTAATTATTTATAGTTTATTATTTATAAATAAATAAATAAATAAAAAAACTTAATTAAATTTTAAAATAATATTTATGTTATTATTTTAAAAAATAATAAAATAATTAAATTAAACTTTTATTTATAATAAAATATATTTATAATAATTTTAATAATAAGTTAATAAAAAAATTATTATTTAAAATAAATTATAAATTTAATTTAAAAGTAAATTAAATTATAATTAATAATATTATAACGCTTAAAGTAAAAATATAAGCAAAAAAAATTATAAATTTATAATAAAAGCTATAAAATAAATTGATATTTTTATAAAACTGTATAAAAACTTATAATAATAAATATAAATTATTAAAATTAACTTTAAAAAAAAACAAAGTGTATTTTTTAAAGCGTAATATTAAAACAAAACAATTAAACTATTTAAAATTAAAAAAGCTATTTTAAAAACTAATTATTAATTTAAACTATTTAAAAAAGTTAAAATATAGCTAAAATTTTATATTTCTTTTTAAATTAATATTAAAAAAAGCTAAACTGTAAACATAATTAAAAATTAAACTAAATTAAAATTTATATAAAATTAAAAAAATATTAAATTTATATTAAAATAAAAAAACTTATAAATATTTAATTAAATGAAAAAAATATTAATATATAAAAATTATTTAAAAATTTATAAAAAACTTAAAAAATATAAAATAAATAATTAATTAATATTAAAAAAGCAAAATTAATTATTTAAGCAAAAAAAAAGTTAAAAAAACCTTAGTTAACTTTAAAAAAAACTATAAAAAAACCAATTTAATTTGTTTTTTTTTTAAATAATATTGCTTTTTTTTTAAATGTTTTTATATTTTTAATTTATTTATATTTTAAAAACTTTATTAAGTTAATTTAACATTTTTTTTATAAAAAAACTCGATTTAACAATTAAAGCAAAAAAAAAAAGCTAATAATTTTTAAGTTTAATAATTTATTTTTTAAAGTTTATTAAAAACTTTATGCTTATATATTTATAATTATTAATATTTTAAAATAATATTATATAAAAAATTAATAAAAACATAATTTTTATTATAAATAAAAAAGTTAACATTATTATAATTTTTGCAATAATTAATATTATTTAATATTTTATAAAAAAAACTTTTGTTAAAGTAATAAAAACAAAGTATAATTTTATATTTAAAAGTTTTAATTATAGCAAAAATAATATAATAACGCTTTATAAAAAAAAGCAAAATAAATTTTGCAATATAATTTGCTATAATAAAAAAAAACCATAAAAAAAAATAAAAATAAAAAAAAAACCTATAAAACTTATTAAAACAAAAAAAATACGTTAATATTTATTATAAACAATAAACCTAAAAAAAAAAATTAATATTATAAATTAATAAAAAAACAGCTTGTTAAAAAACTAAAATAATTAAATAACCTAATAAAAAATATTAAGCTAAATTAAAAAACAAGCTATAGCTTAAAAAAAAATCATATAATATGCAGCTTTATAAAATAATTAAAATAAATGCTTTAAAAAAATTATAAAGCAAATAAACAAACGCTTTATATAATTTATAAAGCAAATAAAACAATAATAAAATTAATAAAAAAAAACTGTTTATATAATAAATTAACGTTTTTTATATATTTAATTATAGTTTTTATTTTATAATTTAATTTAAATATATAGCAACTTTTTAAAATAGCTATATAAAAATAATCTTTTAACAATTATTAATTATAATTTAACCGTATAACGTTTACATTTTAAAAATAATTTAATATATAAAGCTTTAAATATTAACGCTTTTATAAATTAACGGTTTATTATAAAAAGCAAAACATTAATGTTTAAAAAACTTTTTTTTATTTTATTATAATTAATAATTAGTTTTAATTTAAGCTATAAATTATAAACTTTTATATTTTAATTTTTATATATTAAAATAAATATAACTGTTTAATTTAATAATTTTTTATTAATTATATTAATAGGTTTATATAAACCTATTTTAAAACATTTTAAAGTTAGTTTTTTTAGCTAATATAATTAAAAGTTAATTTATAAACAACGTTTAAATTTATTTTATAGCTTAATATTAAGCTTTAAACATATTTTATAAACGTAAAAATTTATTAAAACAGCTATATTTATAATTGTTATTATATTATAATTTTTGTAAATATGTTAAACCTTTATATAATATATTTTTAAATGTTTTAAAATTAAAAAACCAAAGGTAAAACCGTAAATTATTTACTAATTAAAAATATTAATATTTAATTTTTTTAAAACAAAAATAAAACTTTTTTTAATAATGCACTTATTAATAAAAAATTTTCTATTAGCTATAAAAAAAGTTTTATAAAGCTAAAACAAAATAATAAATTTTTTTTTAAAATTATAAAATAATTAAACAAAACGTTATTTAAAAATAATAAAAATAAATAACTTTAAAAAATTTAATAAACTTATTTATAATAAAATTTAATTAATAATTTAAAAGCATAATTAAATAAAGTTTAATTTTAAGTAAAATAAATAAATTAATAATATATGCTAAAATAATTTAATTTTTTAATATAGCTATGTTTTTTTTATAAGCTTAGTTTTTTAACTTAAATTTAAAAAAAACTAACATTTAATAAAGCTTTTTTTAAATTAAAGGATTTTTTATAAAAAGAATTTTAAGCTTAAAAGGTTAAATATTAAAGCTAGCTTATGCTTAAACTTAAAAAATAAAGCTAGTTTTTTAATTTAAATAAAAGTTTTTTTAATTAATGGATTTTTAATAATTAAAACGTTATTAAATATATTAAAAATGGTTATTATATTTTATATTTATAATAAGCTTAAAATAAATAAAATAAAGCATTTTTTATTATTTAATTAAATAATTACTTAAATAAGCTTAAAAATTAAAGCTATAATAATAATAAAAATTATAAACTTTTTAATAAAATTAAATTTTTTAATAAATTTAAAAAAAATAACTAATTAATATTAAAGTTTTAAATTTTCATTTAAATAAAACTAAAATTATTTATTAAGCTAAAATATATAATATTTATATTATTTTTTTAATTAGCTTAATTAACATTAGCTTTAAAAATGTGTTTTAAAAACTTTTTATTTTTTAAATATTTAATAATAGCTATAACTTTATATGCTTTAATAGATTAAATAATAAATATAGCTATAATATATATATATATGCTTTTTTTTATTTTAGCATAACGTTTAACCGTTTTTTTTATTTTTTTAAATGCTTATATTAATAAATGTTTAAAGTTTTAACTAAAGTTAAAACTAATTTATAAAAAGTTTATAAATAACACTTTTATAATAATATTATTTAAAAGCTTGGTATAATCGTAAGCTTTTTTACTTTTATAACCTTAAATTTTAGCTAATATTTTCAATAGTTAATTTAAATTATAAAGCTTTTAAAGTTTTTTATGTTTAATTATTTTATTTAAATTATTTATTAAAAAAGCAATAAAAATAATTGTTTTATTGTTTTTTTCTTTTTATTAAAAAGCTTATTAATAACATTAAATAAAAAAAAATTAAAAATTAAAATTTATATAATATACTTAATAAGCATGCCGATTAAATAAGCATGCCGATTATTAAAACGAACTAGTGCAAGTAATACTATAATAATTTAACCATAACGCTTTAATGTGCTATTATTTACTAATAATTATCTTTTTTAGATATATTTACGTTGATTTCATAGGTGCGCGTATTATGACCGGTATTACTACATTGTCCACAGCGCCGTTGTTTCGCTAAGGCTTTTTTAACTACAATACAACTTTTATCTTTTTTTTTTTTTCCCTGCTTATGAACCTTTTTTTGGGACACAAGTTCTTGTCCTTTTTATAAAGTAAGTGACCTTTTTTAACGGACACGTGTTTTTTTAGCCTTGCGGCGCTTGCTTAAAGTTTGATTTGCTTTACGAAGGTTTTAGACCTCTGCTTAAAGTAAGGCAACCTAGTGCATTAACCCTTTTGCCCCTTTTGTTAACTGGTTGATTGATTGATAAATTAACATTAGAGAACTATTTTAATAATAGGCGATTCGATTTTTAATATATTTGGTTTGCGATATAGCTTTAATTGGGTTATTAGGTGTTTTAAAAACCCATGGCATAAGTAGCTTAGGGATTAACTCCGAAAACGTTAGCGTTTATAACTTCACATTTATTTTTAAAAGTATAAAATTTAAATTAAAAGGCATAAAGCCAATTCTTTAAAAGCTGCTTTAAATATTTTTAAAAGTAAAAACTTTTGAAAAAGCAGCATAAAAAGCGGGAAAAAAATCAACTTTGGTAATATAAATAATATGTTTACGCATTATATCTTTGATTTGCCGGCCGTACGCTTGCTTTAATAAGCTAAAATAATCGATATTAAAAGGCTAAAAAAGGTGAGATAAATAGGAAGGCATATATAAGGTAATGATTTTATTATTTTTGTAATAAAGCTTAAATTTGGTTAAGTAATGGCTTTTGTGGTTATTAAAGATAAAAAAACGATAAACCTTAACTAAATAACCTTTAATATATTTATTAAAGTGCTAAATTCATTTGTGGCCTTGCTTATTTGTTATTTAACTATTATTATTAACAGCAATATGCTAATCCTTTAGTAATTAGCTGTTTTTGTACTAAGAAAATAGGTAATATTTGCTAGCAACAACAATAAACAGCAGGACCGCCTACCCTTGAGAATTAACGCCTTAGATTACTATAACCCATTCCCGATTACTTTGCTAAACTATTTTAGGCTTTTCACGCTTTTTAGCGCTTGTAATTACTATTGCTATTAAAATAACGCCTATTATAAAGCTTGTTTTGTTAAAGTTATAAATATCCGCTTTATTAATACCATATTTAGCAATTATATTCCGTATAAGTTAAAACTATGCGTTTAACGCGTTTGGATTTTTGCATTAGGCTTTTTGGTAATTGTATTTATAGTTAAAACGCGTCCGGAGCTTTGGTTGTTGCTTTACAAAGTTAAAAGCTTATTGCTTGCTAACAGGCAGCGCGTTGCAGTTGCAAAATAATCGATTAGCCATATTTTTTATACCAGTTAACCTAGGAGAAAATGCACGAGCATTTAAGTTTAATATATATTAAACTATAGTTAATTTTTTTAAGTTTATAAGTTTTTAAGATTTGGGAATAAAATCGCTTTAAGATGTATAGCCATGAATTTAATTATATAATGTTGTATAAAATATAGCATAAATTCGGTAAACGGCGCAAATGCTAAGCTTAAGGTTTTGTTCAATAGCTTAAATAGCTAAAAGTAATTGGTTTTTATTTTAAATTAATGCCATGATAAATAGTGGAAAAATTTTATTATAAAGTTAAAAATATGTTTAAACGCGTTTTAATAATCGGTATGTTTATTAAATACGTTAAACAATTTTTTTAATAAAATGATTTTATTATTTAAAAACTAGATTTTCTTTATTATAATTAAATTAAATAAAAAAATAACGTTAAAAAAATATAAGTTTAATAAAAAGTTTTTATTATTTTTTAAAAATTATTTATAATATAATTAAATAAATTAAAATTAAATTTTTTTTAATATTAAGCATTTATTTTTATATTAATTAATAAAAATATTATAGCTTTTAAATATGTTTATTTTTATTAAATAAGTTAATTAAGTTATAAAGTATTACATTTAATTTAAATGTATTTTTTACTGCTATAATAAAAGCAGGCTTTTTTTTTAAAGTTAAAAGTTTTAATTTTATTAATAAAAAAATGTTTAAACATTATTTAAAAAAGAAAAAATGTTAAGTTTAATTTATAAAATTAGCTAAAATAATTTATAAAATTTTTATAAAAATATTTATTAATATAATGATTTATTTTTTAGCATAAATAATAGGTTATTATAAATTAAAATTATATTATTAACAATGTTAAAAAATAAAATTAATAAATAATATAATTTGCTATTATTTAAAAATAATAATAATTAACGGTTTATTTTATTATTAATTTTTTATGTTTTTATAAAGCTTTGCAAATAATTTTAATTTTTAAATAATTAACTTTTTTTTAACAATTATATTTTTATTTTTAAAAACATGCTAAGCTTTTTAAATAGCTTTATAGCATTGCTATAATAAATAAGCAATATAAGCTTTATTATTTACAGCTTTTTATTTAAATTTAATATTTTTAAGCTATTAATAAATTTACAAACTATAGTTTAAAATAAAATAGCTTTAGCTAAAAATAAAGCTTTAGCATTTTTATTAACTTTTTTAAAATTATTTTGTTTATTAGCTTTTTAAAAAGCATTTTAAACGCAGCTATAATATTAAGCAAAAGATTTGTTTGTTTTTTAAAATATTTAAATAAAATTATTAACTTTTAGCATAATATTATTAATAAGCTTTATTAAATATTTATTTTTAAAAGAAATTAATACCCGGGCATAAAATTAGCCTTATAAAGGCATAAAGGTATAAAGGCATGATGTTTTTTTTTAATGGAATTTTTTTAAATATACGGCCGATAATATGTTTTATAGCGCTAAAAAAAGCCTTACGTAAAATTTAATAAGCCGGTTTACTGTTTAAAAACGCCTGTTATTTCGATAAAACAGCTTAAAAAACATATCGGAAAATTTTCCCATAAGCGCTATTATTAACGCCATTATCTTTAAAGTATAATAATATGAAAATATTTATTTTTTAATAATAAGTGGCTAAAATATAAGCTAATTTTTTAGCATATTGTTTTAATTGCAAATTTAACGGCTTATTAATAGCTTTAAAATTAAATATTAACTAGCTTTTTTTAATATTTTTTTTCGATATTTTATATATAATTATAAGCATTACAAATAACTACCGTAATTAATACTAAAATAAAAATAAATTAATCGAAAATAATAGTTTATTAATTATTTAGCTTATTTTTATTTTATTTTTTTAACCGGTTATTTACCGATTATCCTACTGGTTATACGATGTTTATAAATTATATTTAAAAACTTTTTTTTGCATTTTTAACAAATTTAGCTTAAAAGTAATAAACGGCGTTATAAACGCTTTTATATTATTTTACATAATATATATTTTTTAAACAATAAGTTTAATAAACACTATATAACTTATTATCTTTTTAATAAGCTATTTTTTATTTTTAGGAATATAAATAAGCTTTAAAAATAAAAGTAATATTTTTTTTAAATAAAATACAATCTTTATTAAACGCTTTTAAATAAAAGGTATTTTATACGTTAAAAAATAAATATGCGTTTTTTTATATAAATAAGGAAAAAACCGGTATAAACAAAAAAATAATAAAAAATTAACTAGTTATATATTGTTTATATTATAAATTTAATTAATGAAAAAGTTAAAAAGTTTATGCTTTTTTATATTTATGTTTTTTTATAAATTAATGCATGCTTATTTATTTAATTTTTTTTTTAAAAACTTATTTTAAAGTTTTAAAATTTTTTATAAAAGCTTAAATTTAATAAATTTAAATTTAAATTTAAAAATGTAGCAATATTTTTAATGTAAAACATATTAATAAATATTATAGCATTAAATAATAAAATTTTTAACTTTAAATAATTTATTTAGCGAAATTTTTAATATAACTAAAATATTTATTTTTTAATAAACTTTTTACTTTTAAATTAACTATAAAAATTAAAGTTTAAAACTTTATAATTATTTATAATAATAATAAAGGTTAATAATAAATAATATTTTAAATTAAATTATAAAGTTATAATTAAAATTAATAAAAAAATTAACAATATAAAATTTTAAAGTTAAAATTAATATTAAAAACTTTAAAGGTTATTTATAACTAAATTTTAAAGTTATTTTTTAAGTTTTATAAATTATTTATTAAATAAATATATAAAAACAAATTAAAAATTTTCTTTAAAATAAATAAAAAAGGTTTTAAATTTAATAATAATGTTAAATTAACTTATTTAAATAAATGCTTTTGCTTATTTTTAAAAAAAACGTTACTTTTTTAAAAACTTAATAATATTATAAAATAAAGCAAAAATAAGCTTAATTATTATATTTAATTAGCTAGCAATAAAATAGCTAATAAAATAAATGTTATAAATAAAAAAAAATCCAATAAATTAAAAAATATAAAACTTGTAAATAATTTTAAAAAAAAACTAGCTTTATTATATATGTTTTTTTAATAGTTTTACAATAATTAATTTAAAATAAAACAAAAAAAACTTAATAATAATTAAATAATAACTTAGCAATAGCTTAAATAATATAACTTTATAGCAATTAAACTAAATAACTTAAAAATAATATTAATTAAAACAAATTTAATTAAATAAAATAAATTTAATAAAAATTAAATAAAAACGCTAAAGTATAAAAGTTTTTTAATAATTTAAAAATAATATTAATTAAAACAAATTTAATTAAATAAAATGTTATATTAAGTTAAGTTTAATTTTATAAATTAAAAAAAGGTATTTTTAATTATAATATAGCTTAAAACCTATTATTAAGTGTGATTTCCTAACTATTATATATTGAAAAAAAAAATAAACAAGTTTATGTTTATTTATAGCTTATAAAGCTAATAGTTTGCGTTTTTTCATTTGTTTACTTTACAAGGTAAATTAAAGGTTAATAATAACTTATTTAACCATAGGTTTATATAATATAAACTTTGCCATAATAAAAATTAATTGCAAAGTAAGCATTATTAAATTAGTTAAAAAATCCGAATATTTGGTTATAAAATCGTTTTATTATCATGAAAAATGATGGCAATAAAAGGATAGCATAAATTATTACACATAATAAATACGAGGCTATAAGTTTTAAACCTTTTAAACGCATCACACGCGCTAAAACATATTTTCCCGTTTATTACTAATATTTTTCCTAATGTTTTATACAAAGCTATTTAATTTTCGCTTAATTAAAACATAATTATTAAAGTTAAAAGTTTATTTTATTAGCTAAAGTTATATATAAATATATAGCCAAGCTATTTAAATAAAAGAAAAACCAAATAATTAAAATTTTAAGCAGCTATAATAAATTATTATATTTTAAATAAAGTTAATTTTAAGCTTTAAATTAGTTTTTATTATAAATAATTTATTATTTTACGAAAAACCATATATTTATTATATTTTTTACATTTTTTTAACGTTATAAAAACATTAATTATATTATTTTAATTTAAGCATACTATTGCAAAAAATTTTATTAATAATGCTATTATATTTCTTTATGCTAAGCATTTATAAAACCTTTTTATAACCAGCTTTTTAACCTTTTTTATTTAAATTTTTTGCAGTATTTATTGCATTTATTTAATATATCCCTCGTTTAATAATCTTTGCTAAAGTTTTACGCTATTAACGTTATTTTATTATTTTTAAACTAGGTTATTTTTTTGGAAAAAAATAACAAAACAATTAAAACTTTTTATAAAAGCGTTTAATAACCTTTTTAACCTTTTATCACTATTTTAATTAACTTTAATAAACCCGTTAAATCGATTAAATAAAAAAACAACATAATACCTTTTATTTTTTATTTAAAAAACATAACGCTTATATTATACAGCTTTTTTAACTTTAATATAGTTATAAAAAATGCCCCTCGTAAATTAGCCTACATTAAAGTCACTATAAATAACCTTTTTTTATAAATAATATAAATGCATTATTAGCTATATAATATTTATTATGCTATTTTTGCTTTTCATTATAATATCACCGGCAAATACCGCTAAAATATAATATAGCTTTAAAATTAATATAAAATTATTTAAAATAATTATATAACTATTACTTAATTATATAAAGTTTATATTAACGTTATTTTTAAATAAATCATTATTTTTTAAACTTAAATAATTAAAATAAATATTATTTTTTTATAATAAATTTAGTTTATTATTGCTAAATATATATAAAATAATAAACATTAATAAAAAGCTATTATATATTTAAAAGCAATAGTTTAATAGCATTAAAATGCTTTTTTTGCTATATAAAAAAAGCTTAATAATTAAAAAATATTATAGTTTTAAATTAATAATTAAACCGCTTAAAAAAAAAAGCAAATTAATAATTTTTTTGCTTAAAAATATATTAACTTTTAAAACTTTAATAAACAAATATAATATTAATTATAAAAAGTTTATATTTATATTTAAATAATTATTATAAAATATATAACTTAAATTACGATTAATAATAAAGCTAACGTTAATTTTATTTTAAAAAACATAAGTAAAAAAGCCGTTTTTTGCTTAATTTTTAATTATTATATATTTAAGCTTTTTTTATAATTTTTTTTTATAGCATATAAGTTTAAAAATATAAATAAAAAAACTTTTTATAAATTAATTTTTTTAAAAAACATAAATTTAACATATTATTAAAAACATTTAAATATAATTTAATGTTATATATATTAAACTATTTGCGTTAAATAGCAGAAAAAATAACACATTTTTTTATTAAACCAAAAAGGTATTTTCGGTTATTTTTACAATAAAAAACTATTATTATTAATAAAAAAATAAAGGATTTTTTTATATACGTATAATTTAAAAAAAATATAACCAGTTTAATTAAATGTCCGGTTAAAGTAAAAAATATATTATTTTATTTTATTTTTATTTTATTTTTATTTTATTTTTATTTTATTTTTATTTTATTTTTATTTTATTTTTATTTTATTTTTATTTTATTTTTATTTTATTTTTATT